>OY804587.1:18941319-19485783 GCA_963680875.1 Bathymodiolus brooksi | reverse complement strand
TGTACTTTTGTAATTAACACCTTGTTAAACCTTAAATATTAAGGGGCCTTATCAAATAATGATATATTAAATAATTATCTTACTAACAACACTGCCTCTCCCATGAAAAAAAGAAGTAAAAATGGAAAATGATGAGCAACACAGATCCCACACAAAAGGGGATGAACCCATGTGCGTGCGAATGTTATGCAGTTCCTTATAAAACAACAAACAAAAAGGTAGCACACGACGATGTTCATAAGAACATCTTAGAGTTTTAGACGGCAACAACAGCGGTCTTAAAGTGACTGGAAATTCTTAAGCAAATAAAAGGAGACCGATGGTTTAAGGGCGAATCATATACTCTCCCATAGACAACTCTTAACTGTTTGTTCAACACAAAATATTCTTAGAATTAAGAAGACTTCTTACGACTTTCTTAACAATTTACGCTTGTATCACGGATGTCTCTTATTATTTTCTGTTTCACTGAAGTACCTGTTCCAAGCCAGGAAAGTCAGAGGGCATGTATTTCAGTGTTAGCGGTGCAGATTTTGTCTCTTTCTACGATTTTTGAATTTGATTTTAGAATTGTTCTGACAGTGTGGTATGCTGTGTTTTTCATTCTATTCGTAGCATTAAGGATGGTCCACTTAAAGCATACTGTTTCACTTAGCTCATGATATGGTGACATTGTTTTTACATCTTCGAAATTAATATAAAAGAAGAAACCATTAAATACAATTAATAGGAGTAAAATAAAAAAAAAAAGAGAGAGAGAGAGAGATGTAATCGATACTACATTCTGTGATAAAGTTTGTCAGTGGTTTGTGATAGGTCGGTGGTTTTCTCCGGTTTCCTCCACCAATAAAACTGAACGCCACAATATAACTGAAATGTTGTTGAAAGTGGCATTAAACACCGTAAGCCAAATCCATAAACCTGATATCAATATAACAACTTTCCATCATCAGATATACTCTTAGAAAATAGATTGGAGAGCCAAATAATTCAAGTCTCTAGGAGCATGTAAATCAAAGGACCTAGATAGGATATAAAAAAATCAGCTAATGGTATCTATACTAGCGGAAGATTTGATCTTAGTTTTAGTTTTAATACATTACAAAGTTAACAGAGATGGAAAATAGCCAACATTTAGTGACAATGCAACATGAACCAACAGAACACATGTAGACGAAGGTAAGCTAAACACGGAATCACAAATCAATATGTCACCAAACACAAACTCTCACAAATATATAGGAATTGCATCTTCCAGAGTCTCTGACGGCATTCCGGTATTTAATCCGAGCACGTGCTGCTCACTCTTCTTTTAGTTTTCCTTGTAGTGGTTTGTGGAAAATTGTTTATCTTTTTGTCAAATTTCTTTCCTTCATTGCATTGTCTGTTCCTCATCCATTAAATAAAGGTAATAACAAAATGACCGAATTTCGAACAATCTTACAAAGGGAAAGTCAAAACTCATAATTATATAAACAGATAAAATCAGTCAACAACCGGAAAACTGTGAAAACCGTAATGACCCTGACTTGGTACAGGCCTTTCAAAAGAAATGGAGGGTTGAATCAGATTTTAAAGTATGGACATTAATTACCCCTTTTTTTATATTCAAACTCTTCTTGCAGACGTAACATATTTGAGCAGTCATTTTATGTTCTTCTTGAAAATCATCCAATCAGTAAAATGCGGAAATAACGACAATAACAGTTACACCCTAAAAGATTTCAGAAAAAGTCGTACTGGTGACACAGAACAACAGATACTTGAAATGTGTTAGTATGTGATTAACATTTAGCACTTACGGCAAATGTCTGTGACAGAATTCTATTATTAGCCGAAGACATTGACCAATGATTTGTCATTTAACAGGAAGAAACATAAATAGCAATGGCACTGAACCGACAAAATCAGGTGACATCACAGGGATATTTTGAACTCGAAAATGCCATATTGATTGCTTAAAGAAATGTACAAGACCGACAATGTTCTGAATGGTTTTATAGAAGGACAAAAGCTTAATACCAGTATTTATAATGATTGGTCTTATTTCACCGTTCAACTGAGATATTTTTATACTGTATTTAACACAGGAACCTCCCCACGTATAAAGTGTCAAAATGGAAAAACAAAAAATACTACAATTGTGAAACAGCGCCGACGTTCAATAGAATAATCGTAGAGATAGAGGCAAATTCGATACCTGTAGCACACATATACATCACGGCTCACTTCAGCGACACCAAATCATAAAATAGAGATAATTTTAATGTTGTATTTTCATTTGACTTTTATTAAAAGAAACCGTAGACATTTAACAATTTCACCAATATCAACAAAACCGTTCAGGGCCGAACAAAAACTAAATCATGTCATCTAAACCATCTACACTAGTGAAGCACGGACTCCTCCGGAGCACCTAAGATGACCCCGGTAGTTCGAGTTACTCTATCTTATGTTTTCTTTGTAGTGTTTTGTATTTTATTCTTTGTCTTCTGGTCTCATTTCGCTTAGTTATTGTATTATCTGTCATTCTATTCACAACTTCCAACAACCACGTTGGTATCTTCAACATTTTCTTCCATTGTGATATTAAATTTCGAGCGACTGGAATATTTACAATCATCCCCGTCTTTGATATGCTTACAAGCTTAGTTTAAACATATTTTATTTGCTCAAATGTGCAAAAAGGATAAGACACAAGTTAAACAAATTTATGAAGTCTTCTCCTATATACAATAAATTACAACATTATTTGATATAACATGCATGTATATAAATATATAAATATTTCTTACATTAATATGTGTAGATTGAGCAAAAACAGAGAATGAAGAAAGGAATGAGAGAGAGGGTTAGTGGTGATGATGTGTGCGATTGTTGTTTTGGTGAACAACTAGACAACAAGACACCTTTTAGATCTCTTTATATATTCAAACATCATCAAGTTTGTAACAAGAGTAACACGACAGGTACCACTAGTGGAGCAGGCACTGTACCCTTCAGGAGACCGTGCATTCACATTCGGTTTTATGGGTACCACTAGTGAAGCAGGCACTGTACCTTCAGGAGCCCATGAGTTCAAACTCGGTTTTAAGTGGGGTTCTTGTACCCTTCAGGAGCCCATGAGTTCACATCCGGTTTTAAGAGGGGTTCTTGTACCCTTCAGGAGCCCATGAGTTCACACCCGATTTTAAGTGGGGTTCTTGTACCCTTCAGGAGCCCATGAGTTCACATCCAGTATTAAGCGGGGTTCTTGTATCCTTCAGGATCCCATGAGTTCGCACCCATTATTAAGTGGGGTTCTTGTACCCTTCAGGAGCCCCATGAGTTCACACCCGGTTTTAAATGGGGTTCTTGTACCCTTCAGGAGCCCATGAGTTCACATCCAGTATTAAGCGGGGTTCTTGTATCCTTCAGGAGCCCATGAGTTCGCACCCAGTATTAAGTGGGGTTCTTGTACCCTTCAGGAGCCACATGAGTTCACACTCGGTTTTAAGTGGGGTTATTGTACCCTTCAGGAGCCCATGAGTTCACATCCGGTTTTAAGAGGAGTTCTTGTACCCTTCAGGAGCCCATGAGTTCACACCCGATTTTAAGTGGGGTTCTTGTACCCTTCAGGAGCCCATGAGTTCACATCCAGTATTAAGCGGGGTTCTTGTATCCTTCAGGATCCCATGAGTTCGCACCCATTATTAAGTGGGGTTCTTGTACCCTTCAGGAGCCCCATGAGTTCACACCCGGTTTTAGATGGGGTTCTTGTACCCTTCAGGAGCCCATGATTTCACATCCAGTATTAAGCGGGGTTCTTGTATCCTTCAGGAGCCCATGAGTTCGCACCCAGTATTAAGTGGGGTTCTTGTACCCTTCAGGAGCCACATGAGTTCACACCCGGTTTTAAATGGGGTTCTTGTACCCTTCAGGAGCCCATGAGTTCACACCCAGTATTAAGTGGGGTTCTTGTACCCTTCAGGAGCCCATGAGTTCACACCCAGTATTAAGTGGGGTTCTTGTACCCTTCAGGAGCCCATGAGTTCACACCCAGTATTAAGTGAGGTTCTTGTACCCTTCAGGAGCCCATGAGTTCACACCCAGTATTAAGTGGGGTTCTTGTACCCTTCAGGAGCCCATGAGTTCACACCCAGTATTAAATGGGGTTCTTGTACCCTTCAGGAGCCCCATGAGTTCACACCCGGTTTTAAGTGGGGTTCTTGTACCCTTCAGGAGCCCCATGAGTTCACACCCAGTATTAAATGGGGTTCTTGTACCCTTCAGGAGCCCCATGAGTTCACACCCAGTATTAAATGGGGTTCTTGTACCCTTCAGGAGCCCATGAGTTCACACCCAGTATTAAATGGGGTTCTTGTACCCTTCAGGAGCCACATGAGTTCACACCCGGTTTTAAATGGGGTTCTTGTACCCTTCAGGAGCCCCATGAGTTCACACCCAGTATTAAGTGGGGTTCTTGTACCCTTCAGGAGCCCCATGAGTTCACACCCGGTTTTAAGTGGGGTTCTTGTACCCTTCAGGAGCCCCATGAGTTCACACCCAGTATTAAGTGGGGTTCTTCTTGTTCAATCTTTAGTTCTATGTGTTGTGTTTTATAGATCATTCCTTATCCTTTTTCCTTTGTCCATTGTATTTTTCTGTTCTTCGATTAACGGCTTCTAATTTTCCCCTAGGTATCTTCTAACCTTTGTAACCACATGCATGTTATAATAACGGGTTGCAACGACTGTTATTTTTTAACTATAGTTTACCATTATATGGCATGTTCATTAGACAAAGTCTGAAAAAAACTATTTACAGTTGAAGATGGTTTTTGATTGGGTGAAAAGAAGGGAATGTTGGACTATGTTCACATGGACAATTGGGTTATATGTATATATATATATATGTATAAAAACAAGATAAATGACGCCTGAAATCTGAAACCATGTTGCTTTGAAAAACATCTCCAAAAGTTGGTACCATTAGAAAAGTGATATATTATTTATATACCTGCTACATTATGTAACTTTTGATTCGTGTGCAAGACCAATGCACCGCAATGCTTTCGATATTATTTTTATAGCTGGAATATCGTGTTGTGATGTGTTTTTATTAAAACGTGATGAAAAGATATATGTATATTTAGCAGTTGCTCTTATTTATAAAATCGTGAATGTAAAAGTCTCCACAGGGAACCCGGAAGTATAGAAATATGGCCTAGTAACATTCAAAAAAGGCCTCCGCTATTTGTACATTCGGAATGAAGTAAACTATTCGGCATTAGGACATATACATGATCATTTGATTATTCCGCGTCGGTTAATCAAGTCATGGTAGCTACCGTAAAACCTTTCCAAGTGATGACTTCAACTTAACCACTATGAAATGTCTTTGTCATGAATATAGCTGAAACACTGCTCATATGACATTAGTTCTATGCACACGCTGGTAACACTAATATTAGGTTATATAAAAACATATTTTATTGCTAAGCATTTTAACAATTCGATCGAACGCAAATTATCGTTATCAAGTTATCAACCTATATACCTCATCTCCTTATAATAAAATAATAACAATAATATATACGTCAGCAATAGTAGAATACAGTTTATCGCTATTTTGCTTAATAATACATAAGTCAGCAATAGTAGAATACAGTTTATCGCTATTTTGCTTAATAATACATAAGTCAGCAATAGTAGAATACAGTTTATCGCTATTTTGTTTAATAATACATAAGTCAACAATAGTAGAATACAGTTTATCGCTATTTTGTTTAATAATACATAAGTCAGCAATAGTAGAATACAGTTTATTGCTATTTTGCTTAATAATACATAAGTCAGCAATAGTAGAATACAGTTTATCGCTATTTTGCTTAATAATACATAAGTCAGCAATAGTAGAATACAGTTTATCGCTATTTTGTTTAATAATACATAAGTCAACAATAGTAGAATACAGTTTATCGCTATTTTGTTTAATAATACATAAGTCAGCAATAGTAGAATACAGTTTATTGCTATTTTGCTTAATAATACATAAGTCAGCAATAGTAGAATACAGTTTATCGCTATTTTGTTTAATAATACATAAGTTAGCAATAGTAGAATACAGTTTATTGCTATTTTGCTTAATAATACATAAGTTAGCAATAGTAGAATACAGTTTATCGCTATTTTGTTTAATAATACATAAGTCAGCAATAGTAGAATACAGTTTATTGCTATTTTGCTTAATAATACATAAGTCAGCAATAGTAGAATACAGTTTATCGCTATTTTGTTTAATAATACATAAGTTAGCAATAGTAGAATACAGTTTATTGCTATTTTGCTTAATAATACATAAGTTAGCAATAGTAGAATACAGTTTATCGCTATTTTGTTTAATAATACATAAGTCAGCAATAGTAGAATACAGTTTATTGCTATTTTGCTTAATAATACATAAGTCAGCAATAGTAGAATACAGTTTATCGCTATTTTGTTTAATAATACATAAGTTAGCAATAGTAGAATACAGTTTATTGCTATTTTGCTTAATAATACATAAGTTAGCAATAGTAGAATACAGTTTATCGCTATTTTGTTTAATAATACATAAGTCAACAATAGTAGAATACAGTTTATCGCTATTTTGTTTAATAATACATAAGTTAGCAATAGTAGAATACAGTTTATCGCTATTTTGTTTAATAATACATAAGTCAGCAATAGTAGAATACAGTTTATCGCTATTTTGTTTATTGTCCATTTGATGTTTAAAACCAATATATTTCATATCACGTAAGCGCTGAGATGATTCCAATTATCGCTAATCGGTAAGCGTTGTCAAAGACGCACATAGTATTATCGCTGTTTTCTAATATGACGTTATAATGACGTCACATTACCAAATCCTTGATAATAAGTGATTAACGATATAAAATATTAATTGTATTTAAAAAAATGTCAGTATCTCAACAACAATTATTTAATTATGAATACAAAATAGCGATAACATAATTAAAGATGTTTTCTAAAACTCGAGGACGTTCCGTCGATGAGAGATGACTGAGAAATGTCCTCTCTTTTTAAAAAAAAACATCGTTAATCACTTAATACAGCATATATAATACATTCTTGTCAGTTGCAAATTTCATATATTTCACTAATAATTCTATTTGTGATTTTAACTTTTAATTGTATTTCAGCAGTAGATACTACTTATGAAAAGTGAAAAAAAGGCAAAACAAAAAGCCTGACATTATGCAATACAATACAAAACACTAAGACTGCTTAATGTAAAAACATTTCTGTTATATATGTTATTTTCGTTATTATATATGGTACCGTCCTCATTATATGGATTGCAATTTCAAGATGGGTCGTGTTTCTGAACGCGGTACTTTCATCTTTATATGTCCCATTTTCACCTTTATATGTGACGTCTTCATCTTTATATCTGACGTTTTCACCTTTATATGTGACGTCTTCACCTTTATTTGTGACGTCTTCATCTTTATATCTGACGTTTTCACCTTTATATGTGACGTCTTCACCTTTATTTGTGACGTCTTCATCTTTATATGCGACGTTTTCACCTTTATATGTGACGTCTTCATCTTTATATGCGACGTTTTCACCTTTATATGTGACGTTTTCATTTTTATATGTGGCGCTTTTTTTTATTATACCGTAAAACACAGACACACCACATGCAAAGAACAAAACATCACATAGAATGAAATAAAGACACTATATATTGTGGCATTTTATGCATACGGCAGTTCCATATATACGGGGGCAACTTTCAAGAACGAAATTATATGCATATACGTGATTCAAATCTACTGAATAAAAAAAATGTTAAAAAAAATTGGGTCATTTTTCTGTTAAAACATTATCATATATACATTCCCGCGAATAATACTTCGTTATTACGATTCTTTGGTTGATTATTGCTTATAGACTAGCGAGAAGTATTTGAGCTATATACAGGATAAACACAAGTTCAATGATATATAAAAGCTATATGGAAATGAGGGAAGTGAGGGGTCAACGACTTTTGACCGCCACGGAAAAAGCATGGAGAGTAAAGAAGGGACGCAAAATTTTGTTTTTTATTTCGGATACAATGCGCTAACACCTTTTCAAAATTTAAAAGAGGCCTTCAGCATGCAGAGCGTGGTACTCTCCAAATACTTGACACACTATGGTCCACGGACATACTTTCCGCATTATAACCATACAACCGTCCATAGAGAGGGATCTACCTATCCGCCCCTCCCCCCAGGGACACACTGCGAAGGTCTGTGTGTTTGAGACTTGGCAACCTTCACCAGTACTCAAATACGTTATTAAGAAATGACTTGTGAAAAACTTTATTTGAGATTCAGATGTAGCTGACAGTTAAGTCCTTCTGGTCTGGAATGTAGGGCAGTTGAATTTACATTTATTCATACAAGAAGTGCATTCAAAATTTTAGGATTTCCTTCCTCTATTAGATTTTCACATTTAATATTCTTCAAACTTGTAATGTATGGTCTATAAAATGCGGAACCAGGAATGAAAATGTAACATATTGTCATACCATATTCTTTTCAAATGAAGATAAATGTTATACAAATGAAAGCTCTAGGGGCAATAGGATCCGAGCGTTGAGGGTCAAAGGCTTAATGTAGACTGTAACGGAAACTATAAAAATTATATATGTATAATATGAAACGTCACCGAGATATGCAGATTCTAGCTTTCAAAACTGAAGCCTCTATGGTGTTGGGGCTAGGCTTAGGCTTATGGTGTTTAACGCCACTTTTAACAATATATTAGTTATATCGTAGCGGTCAGTTTTATTGGTGGAGTAAACCGACGTACCCGTAGAAAACCACCGACCTGCTGCAAGTCACTGACAAACTTTATCATGTAGTGTTGTACCGAGTACTTTCGGATAGGTGTATGGGGTCTGATGAACGAAGTGCAAAAACAAAACAAAACACATTCTCAGGAACCAACCACCATGTAAACGAACTTGTACATAGTTTCCATTTGAAATGGAGTTTCAAATACTATGGTAAAGTGCTTGAATCGTTATATTATACTGATTCAAGTTTGTGCACAAATTTAGCTTGCAGGGTATATCAGATACAGGCCATTGTGATCCAGATTGAAATATGCCATCATCGAAATGATCAAATATTATCTTTAAAAATCAATAATGCGAATACATGTACATTGTTTTTATAATTAATCAAGCATTGTGATATGAATATTGAATCTTGTACCAATAAACGTTACATGGTCTATTATTGAGACCAATCATGGATGATCACAATTTAACATATACTACGATTTACAAGTCTTGTGTTACCAGGTAAACGATAGATTCACGTGAACCTCTAGAGTAACATATTGTTAGTATTCTGAAATGTTACCTTTTTTTTAATAGAATAGAAAAAAAAGACTGCAATTTCATGATTAGGACCACCTTGTCTGTGTGACTCGTGATCAGCATTGAGATACCTCAACCTAATTATAAGATGAAGAACAACAATCAAAGTGATGTTCCTCTCAGTAGAATGAGCCCTCATGTTTATGTGTATTAGGCTTATATAGTTTTTCTTTGTTTCTATGATTTTGTTATTGCACTCTAGAACTGTTCTGAGAGTTTGGTATGTTTGTTCTTTCACTTTTTCACTGTTTTCATGTATATTTCATTCTCGTTTACTTCTGTTTTATGTTTTTTATGTAAACATTGTTGTTGGAACCTCTTGGTTAGATACATTTATAGCGTTTCTAATTTATAATGCTATATTCCTTAAATCCAAATATTTTTAAATATATTTATAAAAATTCAGAGACTTGAGATTAAATTTTAAAAAAACATATACATGACCACTCACTGTCCTGGCTTGGGACAGGCACTTCCATAAAAACGTTGCAGGGTTAATCCGGTATTATGGGCCCAGAATTCACTTGTGTGTATACACAATTTATTGAATTGTAACCAGTGCTTGACTTATTGGTTGGACATGTATATAGCGTATATATTTTTCCTATCTATAATGTGGTATTCAGGATTGCATTAGTTCCCATTGTATATATAGAATGCTATATAGCTCTAAAGTTCTAGCAATTTCTATTTAAAAATAAAATTGTCTTCCAGAAAAGATTATTAAATGAAAATTTAAACAGTGATGGTCATCAATTCCACAAATATCAACAAACCTAAAAAAAACATCTATCTCCTCAAACCATTGACCACGACAGATACTGTTGGAAAATACTGACAATGTCATCCTTGATGGTCCTCTAATTATTGCCTTTGAGACAAGAATAATAACAAATATTCCAAAAAAGATGTTGCTCATATTTAATCCTTGCTTCCTTGTAATCTTGACTACATTTCATAACTCTTAAATTCATCTTGGATGACATATAAATAATATATAAGTATTATAAATGTATATATACGAAATTAAATATAAATGTCTTTAAACAAAAACTTACCTTTGATGACAAGACAACAGTTATGTGCTATCCAATATCGCGTGCCTTCAGTCAAGATAGTATCACTTGCAAACACTTGACCACCAATCTTGTCTTATAGCATAATCCCACACCTTCCACCAAATATGTGTTCATCAAAAAGGCAATAAGTCTGTAGGAAATGAGACTTCAGTTGAAAATCCTACCTCATTTAATTACACTAGAATTTCTTTTCTCTCAATTATCAATATACGTTAATAAGACAGATAAATTGACTAGTAACAAACAAGGCAATGAATGTGATTTGTCTCCAGAGATTACTGCTATTGTTTCCACAGTTTGCACTCTTTTTATGTGTATTCGATAGAGAAATTAACATCTGTAAATTGTCTTATAAATTGCCAAGTTAATCGTTGTTGGAGACATCTCAGATCTTTGATAAGTAAGAAAAAAGATTCGATAGAAAAAATGGAAACAAAAAAAAAGATGGAAGGCACAATCAACACATGCGCTCAAATAATATATACGATTTCTGTCTTTTTTGTTCTTTTTGGTTTTGTTGCATTAATGATATTATTTAGTCTTAATAACTTTTTATTATGATATAGCAACTTTAAACGATTATGGATTAAGAGTGGTGACACCCAAAATAGATATATACGTTTTTGTAACTATCCCTGAGTCGATATTTCTGCTGGTTGTCTATTGTTGCCCTAGGGTATCATCCGTCCAGTAGTCAGTGCTTCCTTCGCGACATAGTGTTTTATATATATATATATATATATATGATTATTATTGAAATTTGAGGGCCCGGGTGCCTCAATGAGTTAGGTAGTTGGATTACCTAACAACTCATATAAGCCTATCACCAATACGACGTTGGTACGCGCCCGGCTGCGTAAATTACAAAAAGGGTGCACTTGACTCGCAAGTGATAAAGTTTACCAGTTGCTTGCCCATGGTCGGTGGTTCTCTCTGGGTACTCTGGCTTCTACCACCACTAAAACTGGTCGTCATGATATAGCTGAAAGTGGCGTTAAACACCAAGCATCAAATCAATCATTGAAATTTACAGTTCCTATATAATGTAATTAATATTAAATTAAAACTAAGGTTTTCCTGCCTCTGGCATCATGTATATGTGAACTTATCAGATTTTGGTTATCCTGTATAGAGCATTTGGTTATCCTGTATAGAGCATTTATTTATTTATTTTTTTTCTTCTAATCTTTGACTTTGAGCGTACATGATCAAGCTTATTCCAGAAACGGGACGCGCGCACTAATTTTTTTTTTAGCTTTAAAAACTTTTATTATGATAAAGCAGTTTTAAACGATTAGAGATTGAGAGTGATGACATTGTTTAGCTCAAGCAATATTATTATCATACAAACAGTGTTGCAGGAACTGCCTACCCTTCCGGAGCACCTGAATTCACCCCCGGTTTTTAGTGGGGTTCGTGTTACTCGATCTTTAGTTTTATATTTATGTTTTGTAGATCATTGTTTGTCCTTTTGTACTTTTTCTTTTGGCCATTGTGTTGTCTGTTCTGCGATTTACGGATTCATAATCAAATAACCTAAACAGGATAACAAAAGAAAGGATATGGATGTAAAGAAACACTTTAGACACTGAATGAAGTAAAGCGTTTATATTGCTGTTCGTAATTTCAGTCATAGAAGGGTATTTAATAATGGGCATAACTCATACCGCAATAAGGGCCCGGGTGGGTCAATGAGATAGGTAGTTGGATTACCTAGCAACTCATACAAGCCTATTACCAATACCGCGTGGGTTCGCGCCCGGCTGCGTAAATTACAAAAAGAGTGCGCTCGACTCGCAGCCGCAAGTGATAAAGTTTACCAGTTGCTTGCCCATGGTCGGTGGTCCCCTCCGGCTTTTTCCACCACTAAAACTGGTCGCAATTATATAGCTGAAATATTGCTGAAAGTGGCGTTAAAACACCAAAAATCTAATCAAATCATACCGTAATATGAGCTGAAAGTGCAGCTAGCGTACAGTAAACATAGTCGAGTGGGCCTCACAATACATATCGATATCACTATAATTAGATGCATGACTAATAGTTGGCTATCTACTTACTATTTAAAACTCATCTGTGTTTTTTATTTAATATTTGAAAGAAAGAGTATTAACAGTGCTAGGGACAATGTAACAAATATCGACAAATGGACAAAACGAACGACTGCCTCTCACCTCCTCGCATCAATGAACACAAAATCGACCACGATATGCTGGTAGAACTCCAACCCCTGGCTTGGAACAAGCACATGAATATGGCGAGTAGAAAACTTTATTTTTGCAGATGTTTCATAATTTGCCACACCTTGACAGTAATATTTACACCAGCCATTCCCGCGTATTGAGTTTATATTTAACAACTCATACTACACTGGAGATTGCAGTTTGTATTCAGACTTTTTACGACTCCACCATATTCTGAGTAATAAACTAATCAATCGATGATTTTTAAAGAATCGTCTCATCTTATCTTTCAAAAAAAAAAAAAAAAAAAAAAAAAAATCGGAAGATATCAACACCTTGTTGAAAAGTTCAAAAGTTACGTACAAATGACGAAAGATGGAATTGGCAATTCATTTTTTGTTCTGAATTGACCATTGTTTCACTATTATGTCTTACGATGGTCTTGTATACTATCTAATATTTAGATAATGGTTGAGGCCATCGGCTCTATTTAATAGAACTAATATGATGCATATGACAACTTCTGCGTCACGAAGAGAATTATGTAATAAAAAGAAAATCAAAAATACCATACCATCGGAACAATTCCAAACTCAAATATCAAAACCGTAGAAAGAGGCAAAAATCTTTACCACTAACACACAGATACATGAGTTCTCACTTTCCTAAAGTGGCGGTCATGAAGTGCTTTGCACATTCCAACTCTCACATATACCCGGGCACACAGCGTTGTTATAAATAGCGCTATAATCTTGAACATTATACATAATATATTTAATCTTCGTGACGCAGGATTAGCACTAGCTTCGTACAGGATCAGGTGAGCTACTTTCTTTCAAGCTTAGGTAAAGCTTTAGACGATTCATTCAAATATCATTCACCACAATTTTCCTTGTCCTCCGTATCGTATTGAGTTGGATTTACAAATGCATGTGCAATATTTATATAAGTTATGCGAAGATAAGCGCCCAGCTTAAAAAAAAATCGTCGAAGACATTTGAAGATTTTACCATCTTGAACGAAACCCTTTTCTCGTTAATGGCTGAAATATTGTTGGATTGACTTAAATATGAACCAATCAATAAATTAATGTTCAGCTATCTATATAGACACGTGACTCTTGCCTTCGTGTAAATGGTACAGAATAAAACTTTTTACCGTTTAAAATCATGACCCAATAATGTCTAGGTTTGGTTTGGTTTTGGTTGGTATATGGTGTTTAACGCCACATTCAACAATATTTCGATTATATCGTGGCGGTCAGTTTTATTGGTGGAGGAAAACGAAGAACCCGGAAAAAACAACAGATCTGTCGCAAGTCACCGGCACACTTGATCACATAATGTTGTATCGAGTACACATCGCCATCCAATAATGTCTACAGTTATCCCATTAAATTTTCATACTATATTATATAGTATATATTTCATGTCAATAATTTCTAGCGTGCTTTTGAATTTCATGATAATTAGTTTTTTATGCATGTTTAAAGGGCATATTTTTACACTTTTATTTACATTAAATCACATTATTTCACGAACATAAAGAAAATAAAGGATACACACTATCAAATATATTATCTTTATTGAAATCCATTTGTTTTAAGTGTATGAACTTACTAATATTGTAAAAAAAAAAGATGATAATAATAAAGTTTTTATGCTATACCTATCTAATTGTCATACTCTACGTTAATGTATCATTTACATGCAGACCAAACCAACATACATAAAATCATCAGTTTTATCCAGTACAATATTTCTTTTATTATATCAATTAACATCATGCAGATTGTAATTAACATGAGAATGACAATGCATTTTATAAGGAAAAAACAAAATTTAAAACGAAAAGTTCTAGTTTTCAATCGCAAATATAGTCAGAAGGGTCTGAAGATACCAAAGGAGTAATCAGAATCAGTAAATCGAAGAAGAACAAACAACACAATGGCCAGAAGAAAAAAAGGGACAAAAGGACAAACAACGATTTACAAAACATTACACATGAAACAAATGATCGAGTAACACGAACCCCACTAAACAGGTACAGTATATATTGAGGTATGACTTAAGGAACCGCTTACCCTTCGCCAGTACCATGTTTCACACCCCTATTTTTTGGGTTGGAACCAAGGATGCCCATCTTTGTAGTTTTCTGTGTTATAGTTTTATGTTTTGCTCGTCTTCGTTCTATGTGTTGTCTTGTGACGAATGTCGCCAATGTCTCTGGTTTGTCAATTCTCAATTGCATCCTTCGGATTTCTCTAGTGTTTATCTAATGTTGTCATTGGTTGGTCAATTCTCAATTGCCTCTTCGGTTTTCGCAACGTTTATGTAATGTGGTGCAATGTGACGGCATGGTACGTTGAAACTGATTAAAATAATTAATTTCATGTCATCACCTTTTTTTTTATCTTTCGAGGAAAATTAAAATCTTTACTGCATTGACTGTCTAAATATTTGTCATCCATATATTTTTTTTACATTTCGTTCAAATAATAACAGACTAGTAATTGAAAAATAATCGAACAAATATTTTTTTTTAATAGTCTGTTCTTCTTCGATATACGGAGATTCTGATTACCCATTTGGTATTTTCAATCTCTTCTTAATACAAAACTGTGTGATGGAGACAAAGCGCAATTTCATGAAAGCTAAGCGTAGTCTTTTTCTATCATGCATGATGCTAAATGAAATGAATAAAGAACATAGTGAATAGATTGACATAGACTGGGGGACAAACGATTGACATTCCGACATGTTACAGGATTCGATGCAATGGTTAAATGAAAATAATTTGAATTTGAATTTTGGTGTTTAATGCCATTTTCAGCAATATATCAGCTATATCATGACCAGTTTTAGTGGTGGGAATACCCGGAGAGAACCACCGACCATGGGCAAGCAACTTGTAACTTTATCATTTGCGGCTGCGAGTGCACCCTTTTTGTAATTTACAAAGCCGGGCGCGACTCCACGCCGTATTGGTGATAGGCTTGTACGAGTTGATAGGTAATCCAACTACCTAACTCATTGAGCCACTCGGGCCCTTAAATGAAAAGAACATGCTTAGCTAGTAGTCCGTTAACTACGCGCTTTGATTCATCATGTTATTGTACCGTGCATGTTTATTTTGTCATTCATTTTTTAGATGCTGCGTCGTCTTGAGTTGAAACAAATCTGGGCAAGTGTTTTTTTTATTGTTTATTTTGTCGTTGGAGAGAGATCCAAATATCATAGGAGAGGGTTGGGATACCATTAACAAAATTGAACCACGCCACATTTATGTGCCTGTCCCAAGACAAGTATTTCAACTCCTCATGTCATGATAATTTTGTGTTTATTGGTCTTGGATGAACGGTGATTGTTCGGTTTGTTGATATTGATGGAATTGGTGACCATCATTGTTTAAACCTTATTTTCATAATTATTATGAATAATGTAAGGTTAAACAATAATGTGATTACACTAAACAGTCATTTCTGTATTCACCCCCGGTTT
The DNA here is from genome assembly GCA_963680875.1 of Bathymodiolus brooksi. Taxonomy (NCBI): domain Eukaryota; kingdom Metazoa; phylum Mollusca; class Bivalvia; order Mytilida; family Modiolidae; genus Bathymodiolus; species Bathymodiolus brooksi. Next base: position 19,469,598 of record OY804587.1, on the reverse strand, counting down.
GTGGTGGGATTCGTGTTACTCAATCTTTAGTTTTATGTGTATGTTTTGTAGATCGTTGTTTGTCCTTTTGTACTTTTTCATTTGGCCATTGTGTTGTCTGTTCTTCTGTCTTTTGGCCATTGTGTTGTCTGTTCTTCTCTCTTTTGACCATTGTGTTGTCTGTTCTTCTGTCTTTTGGTCATAGTGTTGTCTTTTCGTCTTCGATATACAGATTCTTATTACCCCTTTAACATCTTCAAACTTTCCTTACAATTTAGGGAATAGGTGAAATATGGCAAACAAAATAACTACCTCTCTTATTGTAAGTAAATGCAACATGACGAAAAAAGTCATTTATTCCCTTAACAATGTATTTTTTGTGATTTTCGGCTGTTGGATAAAATGAAGATGGTACATTCCGGAGAAACTCTTCTGATCTGGGCGGAGTTTGAGTTTGATGTAGCTCGAGTATATTATTTCTTTGATATTTCTTTGTCTTTGTACTGTTGTTGATATCTTTATGAAACAGGATCGTTCCTTGAACACACAAGTCTATGTTAATATGTGTACTTGTAATCAACAATGCACCGTATCATATTTCGCTCAAATCACCAGGAAATAAACAGATATATGATATGTCAATAGGTTTAACGGAAATATACAATGCACTGGTCATGTTTCTGTCATATTTCATTTCCTGTTAGACATTTGAGATTAATTTATCACCACTGCTTGTAAATACAAATACAAATAAAAATGAGCTGTAAGGTGGATTTACGCCATATCCACTAGTTAACACATGTACGACAGTTATGTACTAGAGGTCAGTGATGTGATGTTTCTTTGTTTGTTTGATGGTGTTTAACGCCACTTTCAACAATATTTCAGTTATATCGTGGCTGTCAGTTTTATTGGTGGTGGAAACCGGAGAAAACCACCGACCTGTCGCAAATCACCGACAAACTTTATCACATAATGTTGTACACCTCGCCCTCATCGAAATTCGAACTCACAACATCAGTGGTAATAGGCACTGATTGCATAGGTAGTTGTTTATCCAACTATCATACGATCACGATCACGACGAACCCTAATGATGTGATGTGAACACTGGACAGGCGTAATATTTATGGTTTAATTAGTATGAAATGCCATGGAAAGAAATGTAAATGAAAGACTATCTAATTTTACACTTAAGTACAAATTAAATAAAAAAGGGACAGCGCTTTCCGTGCTGTTCTACAGTAGGGTCTTCAATAATTAACATAACTCATATCCTAAGATGAGTATGAAACGGTCCCTATCCTGAAGTTGAGCAGTACTCTCTACCTCTGACGAAAAACGATGCATGCAGGCTTCTATGTCGTTCTGCTGCCACATGGAGTATATAATTGCATTTCCCATAGGCGGGGTCCATCAACAAGAAAACAAAGCACGGGTGAAGTAATCGTACAACTCGTAAGAGAGCTCTGAATGTACATTTTGTATATTAATGATTAGACGAACAGGCCTCACCAGAAAAACTTCATTCTCTATGTAGTCATGGTCAGCATGAGGTGTTGGCTACACAATCTGTGGCCGAGACAAACCGAAGACTATATGTAGTTAGTATTCACAGCTTCTCCCCAAAGCATGCAGTATTAGGGAGCAAAGGCAAACATTGGATGGCTCGGAGTCAGGATAATTTGTCCGAATGAAACGACATTTCTACATATATAGTGTTGTTTGAGTGAGCTAGCACCATATAAAGAAAAAACACGTACTCGTTTTCGCTAGAATATGTATGCAAATTGCTCACTTGGCCTCAACTAACAGTTATCCACTTAATCAGAAAGCTTTAGTTGGACTCATCCGTTTTCTCTTTCAAATTTTAAAGTCTTACTCGTTTGAGTAAGATACATTTTCAACAAAACATGGTGACTTTCGAAAATGTTTGCTAACAAATATACTCAATCTTATTTTTTTTTATTCAAGTTATAAAAAGGTGTGCTAATATTATTGATATTGGAAAAAGCTTCGTCTATTGACAAAAACAAATAATTCATTTATTGCCACGTTTCAATTTCATTATTTATTAGAAATAAACTCATGTAAATTGTTTCTGACAACGTAAACACGTTAATAAGCGAGGGAGGATAACGATTCCCATGGGGGTTGTAGCACAAGGGGAATAATCAAATTATTTAAACTTCGTATACAAGTACATATAAGAGTAATGAACTTGACCAATAAATGATATTTTCCCACATACTAGTCAGTTAACAACGAGCATTCATTGACCCTTCCATTGTATTGTCTGTGTGAATGTTGTCATTCATGTTTCTGATAGTGTGTGGTCTCATTGAATGGCAGTGAATCTGTGCAGGTTATGTTTATCGTTTGTTTATATCTGTATCCCCTTTAGAGATCCAGTTATCAATAGGGGATGGCTGGTGTCTCATTAAACGGTTTAACCCTGCCACATGTTTGTGCCTGTCGCAATCCAGGACCTAAATTTCAAGCGTCATATGTCGTGGTCTTTTTATGGGTACGTGAGTGAGTGATTGGATTTTAACGCCAACTCGTCAATTTGTTCAGCTATATGATGTCGAGAACAAGTTAATTTTCAATGAGATGATGATAAGGCCCGCTTTGTACAGACCAACACGCTTACTTGGATATTCATAGTGCTATAGCTCAACGAAACAACTAAAACGGATAGACACGACACCTCCTCGGACACATTATCCTGATTCCGAGTCAACCAGTCTTTGATCTTTTTCTTCAATGCTGCATGCTTAATGCAGAAGCAACACATATCAATTTCATAGCCTTTTGTTTGAACCGATCGGGGCTCGAACAAACGGTCTACAGCACACGAGGCGATCACGCTAACCATTACACCATAGGCGTGGCGGGGTTAAGCCAGTTTTTTGCTAGGTAAAATGCGATTTTTCGTTTCGGTAGTAGGTGTGTAATTCTTGATCACTTTTGTTTAAGCTTTCTTATCATAATACAACAATCGAATAAAAGGTATATCAATCACTCAATCGCGAACTAATATTATTTTAGAAATAAAAGTGCAAGTAAATAAGATTTAAAAAACCCAAAACAAATGTAGTAATGTGCCCTATGTAGACGACCAAAATACTACTTATTAGTATGGAGAATGGCCAATGACATTCATATATTTGTCAATAGGTAAACTACATCATTCAATGAAATATTAAGTTTAAAATGATTAAAATAATAGCAATGCTTGACATTATGACAAATTTATGACACCTTGCTTAAAAAGTATTGTCAGAAAGCTTAAGCGTTGAAAAATAAGGTACTTTAATTATTGTATTATAACAGTGATGACGGCATTGCATTTGATTGGTTCCAATTTAGGGCGATGTTATACCGTCGGAAAGAGGGTTATCATGTCCGCGATCGGATGATAGTTAGAATTTTATCTGCAGATGCAATCAGTGTTACAATGCCGCTTAAGTTGAGGTTTCGATTGTAATAAAGTTTGTCCGCTTGTTATTGACTTGTCACAGCTCGATGGTTTTCCCGGGTTCTCCATGAGCATCCACCAATACATGTAATAACTGACCAAACCGGCAGGTATCAGTGAAATATTGTTTGAAAGTGGCGAGATACTATCCAGTTATACACATGGGCCCAAATTTTAGTATGCATGTAAAAGAAACTTGAAGAAGTATTTTTATTGGTGTTCTACTTTTCACATTCTTAGTAGGGTCCTATATTTCGTGATGGTGACTTTTGGTATAAAACAATGGCATGAGTGAATGAATGTTTAACGCTAAATGAGCAATGTTACAGCTATATCATGGGAGTGAGAGAGTGGATGTTGTTTTACTCCATATGAGCAATTTATCAATTAGATCGTGGTGAGAACAAGTTACATTAATTACACAGATGATGATGTCCGCTTTGTACTAGACCAACACGCTTAGATTGATTGTTGTAGTGCTAACAGTTCGTGGGTAGAAATGTCTGAAATATTGTTGAAAGTGGCGTTAAGCACCATAAACAGAAAAAAAACAAAACACTTCCTTTCTGTCCCTCTATGCATTGTATTGTATGTTTTATGTAATTTATCCAACACCATTAACCCACCCTCTTTTGTACCCTCTATACATTGTATTGTATGTTTTATGTAATCTATCCAATAATCCACCCCTTTTGTACCCTCTATACATTGCATTGTATGTTTTATGTAATCTATCCAATAACCCACCCCCTTTTGTACCCTCTATGCATTGTATTGTATGTTTTATGTAATCTATCCAATAACCCACCCCCTTTTGTACCCTCTATGCATTGTATTGTATGTTTTATGTAATCTATCCAATAACCCACCCCCTGTTGTACCCTCTATACATTGTATTGTATGTTTTATGTAATCTATCCAATAACCCACCTCCTTTTGTACCCTCTATGCATTGTATTGTATGTTTTATGTAATCTATCCAATAACCCACCCCCTTTTGTACCCGCTATGCATTGTATTGTATGTTTTATGTAATATATCCAATAACCCACCCCCTGTTGTACCCTCTATACATTGTATTGTATGTTTTATGTAATCTATCCAATAACCCACCCCTTTTGAACCCTCTATTCATTGTATTGTATGTTTTATGTAATCTATCCAATAACCCACCCCCTTTTGTACCCTCTATGCATTGTATTGTATGTTTTATGTAATCTATCCAATAACCCACCCCTTTTGTACCCTCTATGCATTGTATTGTATGTTTTATGTAATCTATCCAATAACCCACCTGTTGTACCCTCTATACATTGTATTGTATGTTTTATGTAATCTATCCAATAACCCACCCCTTTTGTACCCTCTATTCATTGCATTGTATGTTTTATGTAATCTATCCAATAACCCACCCCTTTTGTACCCTCTATTCATTGTATTGTATGTTTTATGTAATGTATTCAATAACCCACCCGTTTTGTACCCTCTATGCATTGTATTGTATGTTTTATGTAATCTATCCAATAACCCACCCCCTGTTGTACCCTCTATGCATTGTATTGTATGTTTTATGTAATCTATCCAATAACCCACCCGTGTTGTACCCTCTATGCATTGTATTGTATGTTTTATGTAATCTATCCAATAACCCACCCCTTTTGTACCCTTTATGCATTGTATTGTATGTTTTATGTAATCTATCCAATAACCCACCCCTTGTGTACCCTCTATTCATTGTATTGTATGTTTTATGTAATCTATCCAATAACCCACCCGTTTTGTACCCTCTATGCATTGTATTGTATGTTTTATGTAATCTATCCAATAACTCACCTGTTGTACCCTCTATACATTGTATTGTATGTTTTATGTAATCTATCCAATAACCCACCCCTTTTGTACCCTCTATTCATTGCATTGTATGTTTTATGTAATCTATCCAATAACCCACCCCTTTTGTACCCTCTATTCATTGTATTGTATGTTTTATGTAATGTATTCAATAACCCACCCGTTTTGTACCCTCTATGCATTGTATTGTATGTTTTATGTAATCTATCCAATAACCCACCCCTTGTATACCCTCTATGCATTGTATTGTATGTTTTATGTAATCTATCCAATAACCCACCCCTTTTGTACCTTTTATTCATGGTATTGTATGTTTTATGTAATCTATTCAATAACCCACCCGTTTTGTACCCTCTATGCATCGTATTGTATGTTTTATGTAATATATCCAATAACCCACCCCCTGTTGTACCCTCTATACATTGTATTGTATGTTTTATGTAATCTATCCAATAACCCACCCCTTTTGTACCCTCTATTCATTGTATTGTATGTTTTATGTAATCTATCCAATAACCCACCCGTTTTGTACCCTCTATGCATTGTATTGTATGTTTTATGTAATCTATCCAATAACCCACCCCTTTTGTACCCTCTATGCATTGCATTGTATGTTTTATGTAATGTATTCAATAACCCACCTGATTTGTACCCTCTATGCATTGTATTGTATGTTTTATGTAATCTATCCAATAACCCACCCCCTGTTGTACCCTCTATACATTGTATTGTATGTTTTATGTAATCTATCCAATAACCCACCCCTTTTGTACCCTCTATTTATTGTATTGTATGTTTTATGTAATCTATCCAATAACCCACCCGTTTTGTACCCTCTATGCATTGTATTGTATGTTTTATGTAATCTATCCAATAACCCACCCCTTTTGTACCCTCTATTCATTGTATTGTATGTTTTATGTAATGTATTCAATAACCCACCCGTTTTGTACCCTCTATGCATTGTATTGTATGTTTTATGTAATCTATCCAATAACCCACCCCTTGTGTACCCTCTATACATTGCATTGTATGTTTTATGTAATCTATCCAATAACCCACCCCTTTTGTACCCTCTATGCATTGTATTGTATGTTTTATGTAATCTATCCAATAACCCACCTGTTGTACCCTCTATTCATTGTATTGTATGTTTTATGTAATCTATCCAATAACCCACCCCTTTTGTACCCTCTATTCATAGCATTGTATGTTTTATGTAATCTATCCAATAACCCACCCCTTTTGTACCCTCTATTCATTGTATTGTATGTTTTATGTAATGTATTCAATAACCTACCCGTTTTGTACCCTCTATGCATTGTATTGTATGTTTTATGTAATCTATCCAATAACCCACCACCTTTTGTACCCTCTATACATTGTATTGTATGTTTTATGTAATCTATCCAATAACCCACCCCTTTGTACCCTCTATTCATTGCATTGTATGTTTTATGTAATCTATCCAATAACCCACCTCCTGTTTGTCCCACTATACGTTGTATTGTATGTTTTATGTAATCTATCCAATAACCCACCCCCTGTTGTACCCTCTATTCATTGTATTGTATGTTTTATGTAATCTATCCAATAACCCACCCCTTGTACACCCTCTATACATTGTATTGTATGTTTTATGTAATCTATCCAATAACCCACCTCCTGTTTGTCCCTCTGTACGTTGTATTGTATGTTTTATGTAATTTATCCAATCACTTTCTAATGAGTTTCAGCAAGGACGTATACTTTATTTTTATATGGAATCTTAACAACAAAATTACACTTTATGTGTTAGTTCAGTTGCCTTAATAAATTGTCTATCAGACTTTGGAGTGACTTGTCAATGAAACGGACACCTAATGTTTATTTCATTGTTTTGAGAAATAAGGTGAGGAAATAGGATAGAATATCGGTAATTTTTGGACAAGATGAATTAATTTTGAATATATCTAAAGATCACTGTTCCGAGTATAATTTCCGCTTTCATTTGACGGTATAATTGTTCACATTGTTAGTTCGTTGACGTACAATGTTGCAAAACACATTTTGTGGTAATAACTTTATTACGGATCAACGATAACTTGTGACGTAGGCAAATCATGTGTGAAACACCATTCGGTTTTTATATCAGTATAGGAAGTCACTTACGTCTAACCTAATGATAATAAAGTATAATTAACATACGATTTTCGTTTTGCTTTTTCTACATAAAACCTGATTGTCATTCATTGTACTTTATTTTGCTAATTAAAATGTCACTAATGATATTGTAAGGGACGTCGTTGTTTGTGATTGTCCTTTTTTTTTATTTAGATATAATTATTGAGTGCCTACATCATACAATTATTATTCAAACTAAGGTTCTTCTCCCTTAACTTATTTTTTGTATTCTATGTAGACCCTTTAGTTTGTTTGTTCCGAAAGCCTTTCTGACTATATGGCTTTCCATTCTTTTGTCCTTGAGCGTACGTGATAAAGGTTATTCTAGAAACGTACCGTGCGCACGGAATTAGATTTCTACGTTTGTTACTACATGTAGCACCACTAAAGTTGTGATTTCTACATACATATATGTATTATGTACTCAAACATTCAAAATAGGCTACTAAATATTTACATAATGACAACATGTTGTTTTCTCAAATAAGAAAAAATAATTAAATTTAAAACCAGTTGTGTCCAAGTCAAACGGATCTACTAGTTTCGTTCGAATTAAAAGATTATTCGAGTTAACCGTGTAAATTAAGTTCAAGTTAACCGCGTAAATTACATTCGAGTTAACCGTGTAATTCATGCCAATAATTATTATGGCATTCTATGGCTCTATTATATTTATTTCGAGCTATGAAAGAAAACAACTTCTAGATAACTATGTAATACAATATATTGATTGGTGATTTTAGTATATGAGTTATGCTAATTATTGAAGATTCTATTGTGACTGTGCATGTAGAACATCAATGAAAAATCTTTCTTTAACTTGAATTTGTGTATAAATGTAGAGTTGTATTATTATCAAAATCCAATTAAGCGTCTTGGTCTAGTACAAAAAGGACATCATCATCATCTCATTGAAAATCAACTTGTGCTCTCCATGATATGGCTGAAATATTACAGAGCTTGCGTTAAGCAAAAATCACTCACTTACTGAATTATTGTCTCTCATGTTTATTTACACCAAATGCATATCCGTCTTTCATAAGGCTATATTTTAATAAAAGATTCTTTAAGTAATATTCTATAAGCCACGTGAGATATTATTATATAATAAAATACAAATAGCATTAGAATGTATGATGTTTGTCAAATACATTGTCAACCTGAAATATTTACTCATCTTTGTGGGAAAGACGAAAAAAAACCAAACAAAAAAACGATTTTTCATTTTGTTATTCCTTAACATTTTAGTCCTATATTTAGCTCCTGGTGTTGAGTTGATATAACTTCCTTGTATAAAAGTATGTGCTATGTAATCAGACAACGTGCCATTTTTAATTATTTTATTTTATTGCGTTTCTAATGAATTGTAAATTGTTATTGTTTGTTGCACTAAGTAATAGATATAATGTCCTTAGAAAACCAATCTTGATAAAAACTACATGTTTTTTGGATTTTTTGTTAGCTACACACAACCACATTTCGCATAAGGTCTACAAAATCACGAGGGATTAAAAAGCGAGCACAAACTGAGAGCTGTTATCCATTTTGTTGATGTGTGTCTTACATTTGATCGGATGTCTCAGATAAATGAGTGAGTGTGTGAGTGATTGTTGTCTAACGCCAACTTAGTGCTAGATCACTAAAACAACAGTCCGCGGATAAACATGGCGCCACACTCGGACACCGCGGATAGACATGGCGCCACACTCTGACACCGCGGATAGACATGGCGCCACACTCTGTCACCGCGGATAGACATGGCACAACACTCGGACACCGCGGATAGACATGGCGCCACATTCGGACACCGCGGATAGACATGGCGCCACACTCGGACACATGATTCTGATTCCGAGCCAACATGTATTTGCTCTTTCTCCTTAATGCTCACTTGATATGACCTTATTAGGATGTTGTTAGATCAATGACCTTATAAGGATGTTGTTAGATCAACAAACATCTAACCTACGTTTGTATTACTACCACTGGGTCGATACCTCTACTGTTGGACTGTTAGTCCCCGAAGGTATCATCCACCCTGTAGTCACTGTTTCTGCACTGACATGGTTTATTAGATACATATACCTTTGAAATTTACAGTCATTGCATACAGTTATTATGATTTAAGATAAGGTTTCATCCCTCATGTATACATTGTATGTGACAATTTGATTGTCCTGTTAATGCTCCCCCTTTTGTGTTGCCATCTTTTAAAAATAATATGAGACAGGCAACCTGTTTGAAGGACGAAGTCCTAAAATTTCAATAATACGATGATCAGTACACGTTAGCCTCACCGGACGCAATTACGAACAATTTCGATGATATTGACCGTGGCATTTGATAATAATTTAATAAATTTGACCAAATTGTTGAAGCTGATTGCATGTTCATATTTCAGATTAAACACCAATATTCCTTTTGAATCATAGCCCATATATTATTCAATGCATTGTTATGGGTTTTAACTACAACAGATTTGCATGATCCCGTTCTAGTCACTCTGTGACCTAGATCCGGACACAATTTCGAACGACATCATAATAACCTTTCTAGTGTAAATTATTTCTGCACTGACATGGTTTATTAGATACATATACGTTTGAAATTTACAGTCCTTGCATACAGTTATTATGATTAAGATAAGGTTTCATCCCTCATGTATACATTGTATGTGACAATTTGGGTGTCTTGTTAATGCCCCCCCTTTTTTGTTGCCATCTTTTAAAAATATTATTGGCGCACAGTAAATTAGATATCTACGTTTGTATTTTTAATGGATGTACTTGACAATATAACTGGTAAATGATGATGTAATTTAGTATAATTTCTATGATATGTGAGGATTATCTGACGTCAGATTAGCTGTTGATGACGATAACTTTACAATAAATCACGTCACAAAATAGGCGGTAATATGATAAACCAATGGATAATAAGGGTGAAAAGGGTATACAAGAAACTGATGGTGTCGGATAATTTTGAATGGCAACGAGCAGCCAACGACCATGCAATGCGTAGTGGCTGTCATGGTCGTGATTGTATGGTAGTTAGATTTACAACTACCTGTGCCATCAGAGCCTATCACCACTAACGTTGTGAGTTCGAATGCCGCTCATGGCGAGGTGTATTCGATACAACATTATGTGATAAAGTTTGTCAGTGACTTGTGACAGGTGTGTGGTTTTCTTCGCGTACTCCGTCTTCCTCCACCAATAAAAATGACCGCCACCATATAACTCAAACATCTTTGAAAGTGGCGTTAAACACCATAACCCTAACCATCAATATGCTATTGGTTACTAGAAGCTGTTGTATGCAAGCAGCATTATGATCTCCAAATACAACACACTCATTAACGTATCGTGGCGAGAACAAGTTAGTTTTCAATGAGATGATGATTAGGTTTGCTTTGTACTAGACCAAAACGCTTAGTTGGATTTTTGTTATAGTGGTAGCTCACTGAAACAACAGTCCGCAGGTTAACATGTCGCTCCTCTGGGACACATCATACTGATTCCGAGATTCTTTCTCCTTAATGCTGCATGCCTAGCAACAAATACCAAATTTATGGTTTGACCAGATAGGGGCTCGAACTCAAGATCTACCGCACTCGCGGCGAGCACGCTATAGGTCATTGCACCACCGATACGGCTAAATAACGTATCGTCCTAAGGACACGTGTGGTGTATTTTATTCGTCCTGCACAATCAACGGAATATCTTTAAAGAGGATTGATCCCCCCAAAGGAGAATCTAGATCCTATTTCTATACCTCGACGGAGGTCCTCGGGAAATCTGCGTGTCAGTTTTAAATACCAATCTAAAGGTTAAATCCGACTTTAGGCTGTTACAAGTGTAATGTTTATAAATGGGGCCACAATCTTGTGATATGCGGATTGATATCATTCCAATCAGTGCTCATTAAAACACAATTTGTACCTAGATTCTGTTCCGTTGCGATGTGTGCTCAATACAACCCACCAACAAAACTGACCGCCACGATAATGCTGAAATATACTAGTAGTTATTCACGGAACCAAGGTGATCGATAGGTTTCTTTCGCCACCAAACATGAGGACCATTTTGCGGAGAAGACATTGAAGATGCCAAAAGCGGTAATCAGAAGCCGTAAATCTACAAAATACCATAAAATACAATTACCAATAGAAAAGTTAAACTATAATTCACAAAACTAGTCATTGTCCATAATATAATCTAGTGCATATGTTATGCAGTCATTCTCTACCTTGACCTCATTTACTCACGTGTCCACACGTTATTTGTTAACGTATACGCATTGACAGGCGATATATGTCGCTATAAACAACAAAACTACTGAATCAAGGGTTCCTCTTGATTAAGATGAAGTCATCATTTCGAAAAAATTTCGGTCGCTACCATGACTTGGTTAACCGTTATGGAATATCTGTGTCACAAATGATCACGGCTATATTCCACTTGTCGTAAACACTTCCCGATCCCTTTCTTAGTCATGCCTTATCACCAGGTTTGTAATTAGATTAACATGACGGGTGCCACTAGTGGAGCAGGAATTTCTACCCTTCCGGAGCACATGAGTTCACCCCCCGGGTTTTAGTGGGGTTCGTGTTAATCTTTAGTTTTATGAGTATGTTTTGTAGACCGTTGTTTGCCGTTTTTCTTTTCCCCATTGTGTTGTCTGTTTTACTTCGATATACGGGTTATAATTATCCCTTTGGTATCTTCTTATTTCTAAATCCGATTGGAAATTTTGATATAGCTTTCGTTGACCATAATTATGATTTATATAATTACCTATAATGTCATCTAAAAGAGTTCTAATTGAAATATTTATCTTTAGATCACCTAACCCTATTGCCAACACTTTGCGTCAGTCATCATCTGTTAATATGTTTGTACAAAGGACCTACAATAGTGTTTTATTAATGAACTGTATTATCTGTTCATTCGTGATTGTTTTATGATCTTCTGTCATGTTTGTGTATTGGTACTGATCTCATAGTAATGGTTTCCATCAACGCAGAATACATTTACACAATGCAGAGCACAATTACACCCCTAAAGTTGTGAGTTCGAATTCCTTTCATGCGAGGTGTACTCGATGCAACATTATGTGATAAAAGTTTGTCTGTGATTTGTGACAGGTCGGTTGTATTCTCTGGGTACTCGGGTTTCCTCCACCAATAAAACTGACCGCCGCGATATAGCTGACATATTGTTGAAAGTGGTGTTAAACACCATTAACTTAAACCGTCTTTCATATTGCTATATTTAATACATGATTCTTCTAGCAATGTTTTGAAAACCAGGTGGAATATTGTTATATAATAGAATACAAATAGCTTTAAAATGTATAATGTTCGCCAAATACATTGTCAACTTGAAATATATACCCATCTCTGTGGGAAAGACGAAAAAAACAACAATTTTTCAATTTGTTATTACTTGTCACTTTAGTCCTATATTTAGTTGCTGGAATTGAGTTGTTATAACTTCCGTGTATAAAAGTATGTGCTATGTAATCAGACAACATGCCATTTTTAATTATTTTATTTTAATTCGTTTCTAATGAATTGTAAATTTTTATTGTATTTAAGCACTAAGTAATGAATATAATGTCCTTAGAAAACCAATCTTAATTAAAACTACATGTTTTTTGGATTTTGCTGTTAGTTAAACACAGCGACATCTCGTATATGGTCATCTCAGGGGTCATATTATTAACCGACCAATCAACGATGACCCTACCAAATCATGAGAGTCACATGTGATTTTATACTTGTTTTGATTGGTTTAATAAGTTGAGGTTATTTTCGTATGTACTGAATCTGAAAATAGACGTCGTTCCAAAGGTGTCGCGTGCCGTTGTCATCGGGCGATTTTCTTTAAATGAGGCACCTTTGGGATTATTTGAATTTATTTCCGATTATTTGCCTTATTTTGAAAAAAAATATATATTTTTCAATATCATAACAAAAATAGTTTGAATTAATTTATAAGGATTGATCGAAATTATTTGTTCGGTTCATTCGAAATAACCTCAATCAGGTTGAACACACCCTTGCGTAACGCGGGTTACACGGTGTGTACAACCTGATTACGGTTATTTTTACATGAACCGAACAACAATTGCGATCAATCCTTAATTGCACAATATCCATATCCGTTTTTCATACTGCTATTTTTAATACATGATTCTTCTAGCAATGTTCTTTAATCCACATGTGATATTGTTATATAATAGAATACAAATAGCTTTAGAATGTATGATGTTCGTCAAATAGATTGTCAACTTGAAACATATACCAATATTTGCGGGAAAGACAACAACAAAATTAAATGATTTTTCAATTTGTTATTACTTGTCACATTAGTCCTATATTTAGCTCCTGGTGTTGAGTTGTTATCTCGTCCGTGTATAAAAGTATGTGCTATGTAATCTGACAACATGCCATTTTTAATTATTTCATTTTGATGCGTTTCTAATGAATTGTAAATTGTTATTGTTAGATGTACTAAGTAATAGATATAATGTCCTTAGAAAACCAATCTTAATACAAACTACATGTTTTTTTTGGACTTAGTTGTTAGCTAAACACAGTGACATCTCGTATAGAGTCATCTCAGAGGTCATATTATTAACCGACCAATCAACGATGAGCCTACCAAATCATGAGATATTAAAAACCGAGCACAAACTGAGAGTTGTTGTCCGATTTCATAATACATGTCATGCATTTGATCTGACGGTTAAGATAAATGAAGTTCACTTGATATCTAAATAACGAAGGGCAGTCATGGTCGTGATCGTATGGTAGTTGGTTTTACAACTACCTGTGCAATCAGTGCATATCATCACTAAAGTTGTGTTCGAGTTCGAACCCCGTTCATGGCAAGGTGTACTTGATTTAGATTTTTTGTATTTTAACGCCACTTTCAGCAATATTTCAGCTATATCATGGCGACGAGTTTTAGTGGTGGAGGAAGCCGGAGTACCCGGAGAGAACCACCATCCATGGGCAAGCAACTGGTAAACTTTATCACTTGCGGCTGCGAGTCGAGTGCACCCTTTTTGTAATTTACAAAGCTGGACGTGAACCCACGCCGTATTGGTGATAGGCTTGCATGAGTTGTTAGGTAATCCAACTACCTATCGTATTGAGCCACCTGGGCCCTGCAAGGTGTACTCAATACAACATTATGTGATAAAGTTTGTCAGTGACTTGCGACAGTCTGTGGTTTTCTCCAATAAAACTGACTGCCACGATGTAATTGATATATTATTAAAAAACGCATCGTCTGCAGTAAATGATCTACGTTTATATTTGTAATTAGATTTGCTTGACAATATAACTGGTAAATGAATATAATTTGGTGTGATTTCTAGCATATGTTAGTATTGTCTGACGTCAGGGCAACAAGATCGATTGACGTCAGAGCAACACTATTGATGACCATTACTGTGCAATAAATTATGTATGGGAATAGGCGGTATTATGAATGGCCAATGGTAGGGGTGAAAAAGGGGTATATAAAAAAACTGATAGTGTCGGATAATTTTGCATGGCAACAGGCAACCGACGATCATATGCAGATGTCGACGTGGTTGTGACCGTGTGGTAGTTGGATTAACAACTACCTGTGCAATCAATGCCTATCACCACTAACTTTCATATAGTGAAAATGTATAAAGATAAGTGGTCAAAAACAAAAATGTCAGAGATATTTTTTTTATCAATGTGTGACGTAAAAAAGTTTTTGACATTCACTTCACTGAGTTTGGTACTGTTATGACAACTGTTTTACCTGTTTTGTTCAAGTATTGTTATAAATACTGTTATAGTGACAGCCGGAAACTTTGAACCGTAATGAAAGCGGGAGGTTTGGCGCTTTAAAATCTGATTCAACCCACCATTTCTTTAGAAATGCCTGTACCAAGCCAGGGTCATTACGGTTTTCACAGTTTTCCGGTTGTTGACTGATTTTGTCTGTTTATATACTTATGAGTTTTGACTTTCCCTTTGTAAGATTGCTCGGAGTTCGGTAATTTTGTTATTACCCTTATTTATGAGTTTGTGGCTATGTATACTCGATACAACTTGATGTGATAAAGATTGTCAGTGACTATATTTAAAAATCATATCAAAAAGTTATAATATAAAACAACACTTGCTTTGACCCACAAATCGATAAAGGAAAAAGAATAACCACATACATAGAAAATGAAAATAAACAAGATAATAAAATGAACGTAAACGAAAAAGAAACGTAAAATAAAACAATCACTTTGAAAACACTGAACAATGACAAAGGCTGGTAACCAATAGTCTCTCTGTGTCCTGTTCTGAAATTAGTTGCAACAAATTTTCTTGTGATCATTAAAAGCCTTCCTGTATGAGAATTCTTTTTTACATTTCTTGCACTTGTATTGTTTTGGGCCGTGTTTATATTTCAAATGTTCTTTCAAATACCGTTTGTTGAGAAACTTCCGCCTACAAATAATGCCCTAAAATTTTCTTTCTCGTTTATCTTTTGGTATATTGCACTTGGTTAGGGTGATCCTTGGGCCTTTTCAGGACTTTATTACAGTTGTCACATTTTGTAAAATAACCTGCATGTAGTTTCATGTGTCGGTTCAGATTACTTTTAGTCTGAACTATTATTGAACTCACTTGACCTGATGAAAGATACTGTGAGCGTGTAGCTCGTGCATGATCTCTCATTTTGCCGGCAGTTTTGAATGAGTGTCCACATGTTGGACACACATGCAAGTTTTGATCCATTGCGACGTTATGCGTAAACATGTGTTCTATGAGTTCATCTTTTCGATAGAATGATTTACTGCAAATATCACAAATAAATTGTTTTTCTCCATGTCGAATTAATGCCTTCCTGTCTCTTAAATCTTTTGTGCATATACTGCAAGATGGCATGATTCTGAAAGAAAAAACAATTATATTTAGTGTACGATCTGGCTTGGTCAGTTTCTTAGTTACTATACTGCGCGGAAGAAACAACAGATTTTCTTTGAATTGTAAATAAGGACTTAATGAACTGCTTACATAATGTAATATTACCCTTACACAACGTGTGTAATTTATTTTAGCATTGATAGAAACAGCGTTTTTTTTCCAAAGCATCAATTTTGTTATAAAGAACTAATAAAACGTGTGTTTCGTACCGTACGATTTGTTCAAAATCGCAAAGTACGACATTGCAAATGACACATATAATAACATACTTAGTGAAATGTGAAGAAAGATTGTCGAGGACAAATAACAGAAACACACGTACAGAGAGAGGTAAGTACCCAAACACTGTGAATATCATAAACATACCAATTAACCATAAATAGCGTGGTTCGTATATTTATTTCATGGTTGTGGTATGGTAGGAATTCATCAAAATATATTTTTATACATATTTTTGCGCGATACAGCATTTGTAGCAAACGAAATTTAGTTCAAAATGCAGATAATTCATTCCAAAAACATGATATTAAACCGTGTAATCCGGCGTTACTAATTACTGGAACCGTGTAATCCGGCGTTACATCGATGTTTCCTCTAATATCTCGATTATTATGGAATTGTAAGCTACGAGATCTTGCAAAAATGTGAAGAGACTTCTAATTGACCAGATTATGCCTTTAAAATATGAGTGACTACGATTATTTTCTAAATAATCATTCAAATCGATTAAACTGACAAAAAAATTCACACACCTTTGCTGCATTTTCACGAATATTTATGACATTCGAGACATTTAGGCTAATTATACTTATACAAATCAAAAGAAGTGTTATAATAGATCCGAAAGGAAATAACCCTTGCTTGAAAATTGTAAGTTAAGTTAATTTTAAATGATGATTTCTTACCCGGCATAGAGGATTTTCCGGAAGTGAAATACAAAAAAACCGTGGTGCCGGTGTTGCTTTTACCGTGGTGCCAGCGTAAATACCGGGATCCTGCGTTTTCGGTTGTACACGGTGAAGTTACATAAAATGTTATGTTCGATTTTTAGATGTTATATAAATAATAACATGTTGACAACAAATATTCACATCTAGGAATAAATACTCGGCCACAAAAAAAATACAAAAATACAAAAATAAACTTCGTGTTTTTCAAAGTTGGCAAAAATTCATTCTGTATACACAGTTGGTAAATTATTTGTGTGTAACGCGTAAGTCCTCTGCATAAATGAACCCCGATACATGTTTTCAAAACACTTTACGTTTGACTGCGTCTTTTAAATGGACAAAGATAATGTGTCTCGAGGGGGTCGTGGGGCGCGTGCACTATTAGACAATTTTAATAACGATCGACAACGATTGACGAGACCTATGACTACAAGTATACATAAAGGGACAATCTATCAAAACAATCAAATGTGATATTGTCTTGTATTGGGATCCATTTAAGTATAAGATACAGTACTATTGAAACAAAAGAAGCGACCCGTATTGAATATAACGGGTTTCTTTTTCCGCATGAGTAATCAGGTGAAGGCCCAGGTGCGTAGTACGAATGCGGAAACGGAAACCCGTTATATCCAATACGGGCAAATTATTTTGTTTCAATAATAATGTATCTAACTTGTACAATAATTGGTATTTGAGTAAAACTGTTTGATTATACGATAAATTTATGCATAAAAAAATTCACAATATTTATTGACAAGGAAATAGCTGTATATAAATGGCGTAAGACTGTCCTTGCTGATATTCTCAGTCTGCATCTGGGTGGAACATAATTCTGATTATTTCTAAATAATTATAACCTTAGAAATAATCAGAATTATGTTCCACCCAGATGCAGACTGAGAACATCAGCATGCTCATTTATTCCATCTACCGTTTCGCTTTGGAACAATCTAGACATATCAATAAAACATTCTCCTACATTATATTCGTTTAAAAATAGAGTGAAAGTTGATACAGTATCTATAAAACCCCAAAGTATTACAATGAAGGCCCACGGAAACTAAGTATATTACATACTAGACTTAGACACCAATGCAGCTCACTCAATGCCGATCTGTCAAAAATACATATAATAAATAATTTTAAATGTAATTGCGGTGCTTTTTTTGAAGATGCTATACATTATTTTCTGGAATGTCCTTTATACCTGAACGAAAGAGGAACATTTCTGAATAATTGCGACGATATCAATATCAATATTGAAACTTTGCTCTTCGGGAACGATAAGTATAGTTATGACGTCAACTCCAAAATATTTGGAAAAGTTCGAATTTTTATAAATCAATCAAAAAGATTTTAGGACTAATGTCAGCAATTTTTCACTTTTTCACTTTTTCACCTGTACTTCTTACTTTCTTCCAGTGTCAAAATTTAAAATGTCTATTGTCTGTGTTTTGTTTTGCTGTCATTAATTCATGTGTATAATTTGTAAGGAGAGGACTTCATATAAGTTGGTATAACTTGCTGTCCAATCCTATTGTTTATGTACAATAAAATATTATTAAACTAGACTGTCCTTTATACACTTAGAAACTAATTAAATCGAAACAATGATGCTATTTTGACGTTCGTCACAGTTTAAATAGATTATATTAAGATTATCATACTGATACAAATCACTAAAGGCTTGAAAATAACTAATGATACCATATAAAAAAAGTTGTCATAGCCTAACAATATACACCAGTCATACGCACGTCAGAAAAATAATTAAATAATATACATTCATGTACTTTTGAGTTAGCATGTTTTATTGCTCTAATATTAACACTGGGATTGGGCAGATGGGAGGTTCAAGGCTATTACAGGTAATTTTTATAATTTATTGGAAGAGAGCGCAAATCCTCCGTGCATCTGCTAGTGGTTAAGAAACTATTGTAACAAGTAGCATAGCATTACATGTTTGAGTGTAATCTCTAACGGAGTTATCGTTCCTTGCTTTGGAACAATATCTCTGATTTTGGTGGCTTGCTGCAAGACAACATTTTCCGACATTATCCATCATAGCAAGTTTTACTGGTCGCTTCTCGGCATCTTAAATGCTTGTAACCGTTGTTCACGCTATGTATGTAGTAAGCGAGTCCCGAATATTCATGAAATTTTAACGTTCGGAAGTTTAGCAAACACCAATCAACCAACCCAAGGTAGCTCCAGTTAAATGGATACCAATTTTCTAGTATTGATATCAAACACTTAATAATATAAAGAAAAACAAACAAGAGAAAACTGCACATTTGTGTTTATTTTCATAACGACAAAATAAACATGAAGAGTATCAAAGAATTGTCAGTACATTACTGATTACTGACTAAGAAAAAAACGTTAGAGAAAAACCGAAGGCAATCAAGAATGGACAATCCAGAGATTCAGGTAATATATGGCACAAAAAATAGAACGAAGACAAACAAAACAAAGATGGCAACACCGAAAATTAAAACGACGAGCAATACGGACACCCAACAAATAAAAACAAAACAAAAAAACGGGGAAAACAAGAGATGTAGGTGCCTTTAGATACAAGGCATAGGCTGATCACAGACAAGACAAAGAACACAACACCTAAAGCTAAAAAGATGAGCAACACGAACGCAACATAAAACCAGGGGTGAACCCAAATGCTGACGAATAGTAATCAGTATAAAATCAGAATAATTTCTTACAATACATTTAATTAAAAACAAAAACTGGTAGCAATATAGGTTAGTAAGCAGCATATCGATCAACATCTTATCTGTTCTTAAAATATATCTCGAAGCAAACAGAAAGGTC
The DNA here is from genome assembly GCA_963680875.1 of Bathymodiolus brooksi. NCBI lineage: Eukaryota > Metazoa > Mollusca > Bivalvia > Mytilida > Modiolidae > Bathymodiolus > Bathymodiolus brooksi. The sequence continues at coordinate 19,449,368 of OY804587.1, read as the reverse complement.
AAAACTTAATCATTTATCTAACCCGATACAACCATCCTTGTAATATTGTGTCATGGTAAGTATCTACTTCAGAACTATAAATACAATTACTAATCCCCAAGTAACATTTTTTTATGAAATACACCAAAATTATTTAAACTTAATACACATCTTGAAGCAGCATATCATAATGTCGCATTTAGTAATCCCAAATTATATAAAATTTATCAAATAAAAGCGGTTCCCTGTACACTACTTGCTACCCTATGAAAGCATTCAGTCCATCCTACAACCACAATTGAATTTTAATCTCTGACAACATTCTCTGATCTCTATCTAGGGAAATGTCTTTGACTGACCTTTCGATCTGTTTTATTTTCATTCATATTTATTACTACTACACTTGTTGACCCTCATTTTGTATTTCATGTTTTCGTGTTTAATGTTTAATATTTAGCGAAATTATGTAATAATAATACATATCATTTTGTATATTGTATATCGTATATATAATGAGAAGACAATACTAATTTGAAAAAAACTTGTGTCTGATCCTTTTGTCATTATTTAGACAATAAAATATGTCTATAATTAACCACGACTACGATGGTCTCACAATAAAAAGAGTAAAAAGTATGACTGAAATGCGTTTTTCAAGAAATTAAAGAAATTAGAACTACATTTCTTATATTTCCTCCACTCCTCATGTACCTGGTCAGTCATTAAGAACCTCGAAGGCCATTTACCTGTACTGTAGTAATTTACAAGTCCTACCTGTATTTCAACACCACGATCAAATTGTAAAGTGGTATTTAATAAAAATAAAAAAAAGGTTCGGACACTTAGCTCTGATTTGTAACACGCCTGACCCAAAGGGTCGTGTTGGGTATTGCCTTCACTTTGGGTAGTAATTTACAGTAGATATTTACAGTTCCTACCTGTATTTCAACACCACGATCAAATTGTAAAGTGGTATTTACAAAAAAAGGTTCGGACACTTAGCTCTGATTTGTAACTCGCCTGACCCAAAGGGTCGTGTGGGGTATTGCCTTCACTTGGGGTAGCAATTTACAGTAGAAATTTACAGTTCCTACTTGTATTTCAACACCACGATCAAATTTTAAATGGTATTTCAAAAAAAGGTAGGACCAATTAGCCCTGATTTGTAACTCGCCTGACCAAAAGGGTCGTGTGGGGTATTGCCATCACGTAGCGTTCGTCGTCATCCACGTAGTCGTTGTCTAAAAACTTGTACATTTTAATCTACTTCTCTGAAACCGCTGAGCCAGTTGGCACTAAATTTGGCTGGCATGTTCATCCGCTGGTCGCCGCTAAATGTTTTGTATGACCAGAAGTACATAAAGGAAACAAGGGGCCCGAAGATGTTAAAAAGGGCATTGTCTGTTTTGAATCTTCTTCTTTGAAACCACTGAGCCAATTAGAACCAAGCATGGTAGTTGTGTTCCCGGAAAAAACCTATATAGGATTTTTAGAGCTTATGGTGTTTAACGCCACTTTCATCAATATTTCAGTTATATTGTTGCGGCCAGTTTTATTGGTGGCGGAAACCGGAATACCCGTAAAAAACCACCGCCCTGTCACAAGTCACTGAAAAATTTATCATATAATGTTGTATCGAGTACACCTCGCCATGAACGGGGTTACAACTCATGACGTTGGTGGTGATATGCACTGATTACGCAGGTAGTTGTAAATCCAACTACCATATGATCACGAACACGACGGCCCCTGTTGTGCATTGGGAGATAATTCTAGATAGTATACGACATGTAATATAGTTTTTTTTAGGTTGGCTGTTAAATTAATAACAACATGTGTATATACGTGCCTTTAACAGGAACATACACAATATAATTGATTGATTCATTGATTGGTGTTTGACGCCAACTTTCGCAGTATTACAGCTATATCGTGGCGTATGCAAATTTTACAAATAAATGTCCACATCTACCAGACTCTTAGAGCATTCAATTTAATTGAGCAATTATAATTTAAAATTTCAGGTAATTTAAAACATGATTTTCTGCAGAGCCAAGACCCCCAATTGTGCATGTATTTATATCAACCGTTGTCCCTATTCTAATTACGGATTAAAACAATCCTGCCAAAATTATTTCGAGTTTGTACTATACTCTGGAGTTGAATGTGGGTTTTATTCTGTTAACGTCTATGACGTTATACACCATTATTTCCGCGCTTTTCAATTACGCTATGAATGTCACACGTTGGACATGTGTCCGGTTTTTTTTGGGAGTACTGGGAGCACGATGAAACATCGGAAGGTGGACAAATAAATTACTTCGCAGTTTCATCAGAAATGGCTTTGACGAGCATTGCTATAGACTAATATAAGTTTTCTTTATATTCCGAGCTTTAAAAAGATAGGAATTTATAACTGTACTCGGTTTTTCATTTACACGAACATTTTTCTTTTTTGAGAGAACAAGCGTGGGAAAGGGTTAATTAATATCTGAGATAGCTGTTTACAATAAAAAGGATTTATAGTCAAGGTCATTTAGTCAACTACAAATAAAATGACTTTGTTTTAAAGTAATATGAAAGGCAAATATCGTGGAATTTTTGGATTAACTATTTTCACTTAATATGTCACTTAATTTTAACTAAAATCAACTGCATAACATTAAAAATCCGCTCAATAGCGGATTTTAAGAGCAAATCGCAAAATATTTGACAACAGATAATTCTGTTTTCCCGTACAGTAATGCGCGTGAACTCTTTCGGGAAGATTATCGCTCATGCGCACTGTTCAGTTGATGAAAAAAATGCAAGTAAAAATATATTCCGTGTGTACCACATAAGAATAATTGGACCGACAAAAAATTGCTTCACACGACATGAAACAGAGATTCCTCAATAATCATTGTCGGGAATGTGTGTGTGCTTACCTCAGCATCCATGATTGTTTATCTTTTCGTCACGAGGTCATGATCGGCAATCATCGGAACAAAACAACCGAAAGTTAATCCGTCTCCACAACAATGGCGAGGACGATAACATGCACACTGATTTGCAGATTTCTAGTTGTTGGGAACATATTTCAACTTAAAACATGCATGCATAGCTTAGTAAAGGTACCGCCGTATTCCAAATTGAATTTTCAGGGGAAAAAATGCTTCACCCAAAACTGGTGTAATATTACTTTAAATGTAAAAGTTTAGTCTTAAAATAAACATGTAAATATGTTTTTGGATATTATTTTTAAATTGTTGTTTCTATATTTGTACGTATGGAAAACTATAATGGAACTTAAATAAACAATGAATTAGTGTAAGTGTGCTATTATTAGTCAAGATATAAATAATTTTGAGACATTATTTTTAAATTGTAGTTGTTAAATATATGAAAAACTGTAAGGTAAACAATGATGGGGCCCGGGTGGCTCAACGAGTTTGGTAGTTGGATTTACCTAAGAACTCATATAAGCCTATCACCAATACGGCGTGGGTTCGCCCCCGGCTTTGTAAATTACAAAAAGGGTGCGCTCGACTCGCAGCCGCAAGTGATAAAGCTTACCAGTTGCTTTTCCATGGTCGGTGGTTCTCCCTGGGTACTCCGGCTTCTTCCACCACTAAAACTGGTCGCCATGATGACTGATTTTGTCTGTTTGTTGACTTATGAGTTTTGCCTTTCCTTTTGGAAGATTGCTCGGTGTTCGGTAATTTTGTTATTACCCTTATAGCTGACATATTGCTGAAAGTGGCGTTAAACCCCAAAAATAAAAATAAAAAATTTTGTTTTAAATTTCACTTTCCGACTGAAACCTTTATTCCATTATGATGTAGGTAGTTAAAGACCTTTGAAAACTAATTTCTCGAAATACTATTAGAATAACGTTAGTTTGAATAAGAACCTACGTTTCTCACAGGCTCTCGTGGCATGGAATTACATCCCCCCCTTTTTTTTTCTTTCTGTTTACATGTCTATTTTTAATAAAATTCTTTATTATTTCATCTCTTTTTCCTTACTTTAGCTTGTTCGTGTCCATACTCTTACAATTTTATGCTAACAGCAACTTGCATGTGTCGACCCTATATAACTCTAGTTACGTTACACATTAAACGAGTACCTGTGACGTTTCCCACAGAAAAAAGAGGTAATCAATACAATGGAAAAAAAACGTTATTGTGTATAAGATACAGTACTATTGAAACAAAAGAAGGGACCCGTATTGGATATAACGGGTTTCAATTTCAGTATGAATACACAGATGAAGGCCGAGGTGCGTAGCCAAAATTATTACGAAATCTGTCTAATTCTTATGAAACCAAATTATCGCCATATATTGGAAAGAGTCAAAGAACTCCAAAGTTCGCTTCATTTAAATATATGATGTTATTCTACAGAATGTACATTGACTGTATGATTTGAACGATTAAGGAGTATTATAGTAGTGCTGTTTTACTTGCATTTTAATATTCATAGATTTTCTGATGTTTGAAATATTTTTAAAAGAAAATATGAAGTTTTAATTTGTATAATCTTAGAGTGAGTGAGTGAGTGATTGTTGTTTAACGCCAATTCAGCAATTTTTCTGCTATATCATGGCGAGAATATGTTAATTTTCAATGAAATAATGATGAGTTCCGATTAATACTAGACCAACACGCTGAGTTAGATTTCTATAGTGCTAACTCACTGAAACAACGGTTCGCGGGTAGACATGTCGTTCCAATCGGACACATTATTCTGATTCCAAGCTAACCAGTCTTTGTCCTTCTCTTTAATGCTGCGTGCTTAGCGGAGAAGCAACAAATACCAATTTTATAGTCTTTGGTTTGACCCGACCGGGGCTCGAACCCACGATCTACCGCACACGACGCGAGCACGCTAACCATTACGCCACCGATGCGGTTAGTAGAAGTTGGAAGCAAGTGATGGTAACTTAGACACTAAAACAGTAATTGTCGTTTGTTACACATTCCGGATTTCGTGATACTTTGAATTAAATTATTTGTCCATTATGCACTCAGCGGTCTTCATTCGAATTAATTAGTGTCTGAGATAAACTGTTTACAATGAAACTTATTAATTGTCATGGTTAAAATGTCATTTAGTCAACTACAAACAAAATGTCTTTGTTTTAAATATAAAAGTTCATTGGAGAAAATCAGTCTTCGAATACACATGTAAAAAAAATTGGGATATTATTTCTAAATTGTTTGTTGCTATATTGTGTACTTATGAAAAACAATAATTGAACTAAAATAAACAATCAATTAGTGAAAGCGTGATATTAATAGTCAACATGTAAGCTAGTCCATAGGAGCATTAATACACACCTAAACATGTTCTTATAGTATCATATCTAACGGTGCGTCTCGTTTTAGATTTCCCTTTCCAACTGAAATTAAACTTTAGCTAAAACTAATTTCACAAAATACTATAGGAAAAACGTAAGCTTGAATAAGAACCCACATTTCCTACAGGCGCTCGTGACTCGGAATTACCCCTTTTTTTAACTTTCTGTTTACATATTTATTTTCAATAAAAAAATCATTATTATTTCATCTCTTTTTCCTAAATCTAACTTGTTCGTGTTCATATTCATACAATCTTATGTTAACAGCAACTTACATGTGTCGACCCTATATAACTCTAATGTTTCACATTACACGTGCACCTGTGACGTTTCCCACAGAAAAAAGAGAGGAACACGACACACTAATAAAACCCGTTATTTAAAAGTAGATGATTGGTTAGGTACGGTACGACTATATGTCGATAAGTACAAGAAAACAATATAAAATGTCCTACTTTTGTTGACCGTTGATTTTATCATGTTATCATTGTGTTACTATTTTTAGAACAACACCGAAATATTTGTCAACGTATTTACAATGCAGGGGTAAGTTTTGTATGTTATTTTGTGTGTTTTGGTCTCTATTCGGTGTTTGAAGCAGGATTTTTTAAATTAACGATATGCCTGATAAAAACGGCATTAGGCCTCTCCAAATTAATTTCTAGTTCTTCGGACAACCATACGAAAAATATGGTAGCGAGCGAGCGAAATTGTTTTATTTATTTATTTTTTTTCAAATTTTGGTTTTTTGGAGGGGAAGCATTTTTCAACAAGCGAGAGATATTTTTTTTTCAAATTAAAAAAAAATAAAATCTGGCCAAAGATAAAAAAAAATTGAGCGAGCGATTAGAATTTTGTGGATACAAGTCTCATTGATTAGTGCATGTAGTTTTCTTTAATTGCAGGATCATAAAGTTAGTGACAGCCGGAAACTTTGAGCCGTAATGAAAGGGGGAGGTTTGGCGCTTTAAAATCTGATTCAACCCACCATTTCTTTAGAAATGCCTGTACCAAATCGGGGTTATTACGGTTTTCACAGTTTCCCGGTTGTTGACTGATTTTGTCTGTTTATATACTTATGAGTTTTGACTTTCCCTTTGTTAGATTGTTCGGAGTTCGGTAATTTTGTTATTACTCTTATTTACATAGAAATACAGGTATAATTGTTATGAATGAAGTCAATGTATTTTAATAAACAGGAAAGGCTTACTTCATCTACTTCATCTTGGCACTTAGAGTGTACAGTATGATACAGGAAGCCCATAGTGTACTTAGATCATTTGATGCCCTGTTGATATATTTTAGCAAATAAAACACAGATATTCCAAGAACATATCTTTTATTTGTGAAAAATATTTCTATCTTGGAATAATAAAAACTTGTATATAATAAAAAAAAGTCATCCTGACTAGAAGTTGTATATAAAAAGTCATTACAAAACAGTAGAAATCGTGTATTTGTTTATTTGCAAGTGAATTTTTAATATGGTAATTGAACAGTTAACATCTCTCTAACAAAGACTCATTTCCAAGTATATAAGAACTTCATGGCGTGTAATACTTGAATGTTCAGTGTTCTCCCCAGAAATTCAAAAGTTCAAATATGATTATAAAAAAATATAGAACTGTTTTCCGGTAAATATGTTCTTAAAAGTTTCATGTATTAATTGTAATGTGGTGTCACTTTTTGTGCTACGTGCTGGCTGTGATCTTGCATGGTATATAGTCTGGTGTCTAAAATTGTCTTTGTTGAGTCTTTCTTTATATTTTGTCAAACACTGATTCAATATGACTTGCTAACACTTTATGCCCTGCAGTAGTCATTGATGGAAAAGACAAGCATTTTGTTAGTTCCATGCAATGTTCATTTAGTTTTTCTGATGTTATAGTGGGTGGAACATGGTAACTCTTTTTGTAATCACTAACCCATGAAATCTTTTCAGAGCTTGTGGGATGGGACAGCCATTATTTTCCATTTGTTGATGGCAATGGTCTATAAACCATAAAGCATTTGAAAACTTCTTACTTACGACACTTCCTGTTTCAAGGACATCTTTTGTCCACCCCTTATCAAAATTTGATATCCAAGTGATAATATCAGAAAGAAGTCGTTGTGGACCACTGAGCTTCTCACCAACTTGGCTTTGGGGGGAACTGAAGCTCATTCTGTGCCACTGGCATAACATCAAAAGCATTGTGTTTATGTGGATCACATAGTGACGTTTTGGGGATTGACTCTTTGGAAGAAATATGGAATTGTATAAATTTGCAATTTAGGTCTTCACATGTGCCGATTTTCATGTTTGGGGACACTTCAGTACTATCGGATGTCTGCGTTTGCTCTGTGATTTGGATTTTGACGATGTCATCGTAACTGTAGTCCTGTATAATCTCTTGATATTATTGGGATCTGCTTTTTACTATTTCGTATAGTTCTATAAATGTAGAGTCCATATCGTCTACTTCCAACGCTGTATTGTTAATTAGTGTCCTTGATTGTCTGCGAGACACGACGGAAATAACAAAAATCTTGCCCATTTTGTATTTTGTGTTCCTCTACTTCATTTTTGATCGATATTTAATGTTTCTTTACGCTATTTAGGCACTTTTCTGTCAAACGTACAAGTGACTGAATTTTTTAATTCTAAATTTTGGATTGGACGCGGGCGGTTCCGCAATTGACGCGGCGAAAAATAAAAAGTATTTTTTTCTTGTCGACATCAAAATACACGCGGCGAATTCGACGAACGAGGTATTAATTTTGCGTGGCCTTAGCGTCTGAATCTAATCGTGTCAAGGGTATACAATACCCTAGCAAATGGTACCTCTGACACTGATTCACATGGTATTTTCAACGGGGTAATATAAAGAGACCCGTGTACAAATGTATGCGAATTGCGTAGTGGGGATGGCCAACTAAGGCGTAGAATAAAATTGGCAACACCTTTTCATCGTGAAAACATAATTCTAAGTGAAAATGTAAGCATTATGCGATAAACCAACTTCCGATTTGAAAATATCCGATTGTTTGCACTACAGAATGAGCATTCAAGGGTCAATATATATAACGTCAATAATAATACATGATATCAATATGCACAGATATTATATAACGAATAGACAAATGTTTAATGGTTGACACAAAATTACGAATACACAGAAAACTGAAGATTAAGCAACACAAACCCGAACCCCACTAAACATTCTGATCGAGGTGAACTCAGATGCTCCGTGGGAATTTGAAGTTCGAGCTTCACTAATACCACCTCATGGACGTAGGAGCTGGGGGCAATTGCACTCCCCACTTTGAAAAGTTGATGGGTGGTCAAACTATTTTTCATGATACACGTGAATATTACCCGGATGTGTGTTTGTTAATGGATATCTTATATCTATTATCTGATAACCTAGACATAGATATTTAATCTTATTTGTTTATCCGATGGGTCAATTTTACTACAAACAAAGTATTAAGTGAAGGACATTAGTAAGTTATTATGTAATAATTTAATTTGATTTGAATTTTTCAATCTGATTGGCTAATCTGCCTGGAGAAAATTTTGGTTATACTTGATAACCTGGGTTGGTATTGTGACGTCACCAACGTGTTGATCCACCAACGACAAATTCAAATAGTCACATGAAATAATCGTAATTAAAATCGAGGAATCATTAAATCTTGTTGTAAAGATTAAATCATAAGGAATATTTGAAATTGTTGAACAGGTTATATCGTATAACCTGTTCAACAATTTCAAATATTCCTTAATTGTTTAGTGAAAGGAAATTCAAAAAGGTCACGGTTGAGACAAAGAGAAAACGGCCTATAAGACATGTGACCTCTTCAATTTTTCTATAATAGGACAAGAAAAATGTGACCTTTTAATACACATGACTGCTTAATAGAGGTGACCGCATGGGCAGGTTAGACTGTACTACTAAAACATTTGACGATATCAAAGTGGTAATTAGAAGCTGTAAATCGAAGGACAAAGTTAGCTCTAAAAGTTCGATATTAGTAGGACTAAAAGAAAAGGGACAAAAGGACAAATAAGGATCATAAAACACTGCACAGAAAATTAAAGATCCAATAAAAAATTAAACGAATCCAATAAAAAGCAGGGGTGAACTCATGTGATCCGGAAGGGTAGCGTTTCCTGTTCCACAAATAATACCCGTCTTGTTACTGTTAAACGACACGAATATCAGACATTGAAAGTGTTGGACACCAAATTGCGTAAATAGATGCAAATATCATACATAAAACATATACAACCTTCCTCTGTACCAATCGTTTTCTTTTCAGGTCAGAAGACAACATTCCTCTGTATCCATGGTTGCAACATAAGGATTTTACCATTTGGCCAAATCCACCATTACTGAGAGATCCCGAAAAACATTTTAGACAAATGAAAGAACTTGAGTCAAGAGAGGACGACGTTATGATAACTTCATCTCCAAAATCTGGTTGGTTTTTATCAGCAAATATTTCCAATTATTTGACCCTATGCAATCAGTGCCTATCATCACTGGTGTTGTGAGTTCGAATCTCGATGATGGCGAGGTGTACACCATTATTTCAGTGACTTGTTACAGGTCGGTGTTTTCTCATGGTCCTCCGGTTCTCTCCATTAATAAAACTCACCGCCACGATATAACTGAAATATTGTTGAAAGTAGTGTTAAGCACCACCAAGCAAACCATTTTTTGATATAGTATGATAAGCACACAATCTATAAATATATATGTCAGTCGAATGTTTTATTTAAGGCTTTAGTAGTGGTAGGCACTGATTGCGCAGGTAATTATAAATCCAACTACCATACGATCACGACCATGGCGGCCCCTTGTTGATCTACGTGTTTGAATATGTTTTAGGAACCCATTGTACCGACGAGATTGTTGCCATGGTTTTCATATCTTTCAGGAACTCATTGGACCGATGAGATTGTTGCTATGTTACTATCACAGTCTACAGATTATAATTCTAAAGGAAATTTTCTTCATTCCCTCCTAGAATTCGAGGAAATCGAAACACTAAACGCGGCAAAAGGTCAACGTCTGCTGCATTCCCATCTACCAATCAGATTCTTTCCAACTCAACACATTGAAAAACGCTGTAAGATTGTGTATGTTAATAGAAACCCTAAAGATCGACATGTATCAATGTTTAACTGGCTTCTAGGAAAAGTAGGAATACCAGAGAACTGGACATGGTCTGATTATTTCAACAAACATGTTTTATCAGGTAACAGGATTTTGTTGATCTTTTTTTTCCAGTAAATAAACGTTAGCTGGCAACATAGAGTACACAGGGCGGCGACAAACACAACAAAAACACAACATGTTGAACAATGCTATGCGCAAACAAACACGTATAGCGTAAATAAGACATGAACCCTCCTTCAAACAACTGGAGGTAGAGACGAAACGAATCGCAACGCACATCACAACACGAATAGACCTTCATTCGGTATTCTCATTTAGTAACTCTTCCGTCGAATGATAATGACGTAAACGGGCTGCGTCATTGCCATCTAGTTCCGATGATTGATATTCACGTTCATTATAAGGTTATTTGAAATGTTAATGATGATATTAGATTGTATTATTCATGAAGAGGAGGTGATAATAAGTGATTAACGATGTTTTTTAAAACGAGAGGACTCTTCTCAGTCATCTCTCATCGAGAAAACATCTTTAATTATTTTATCGCTATTTTGTATTCATAATTAAATAATTTTTGTTGAGATACTGACATTTTTTTAAACACAATTAATATTTTATATCGTTAATCACTTATTATCATCCTTCCCTCCGGCTATATCTACCTGCTGGCTCCATAAGCAAAACTCGTATCAAAGTCCGCTTGAGCTGAGCAGGACTTATCAACAGTCAGCAGGAGTTATCACCAAATTCTCCTAACATTTAAATGATAATTCCTGAGAAGATGGCACAAATAAATAAAATTTATCGACACCATTAGCTAGTTAACATTATTTTTTTTTAAACATATATCAAATTAGGAACTGTCGTGTTAGAAATATCAACAAACATCGTCCTACAAAAATGTACTTTACACAATTCTTGATAACCTCTGCTGAGACGCCATAATTTTTTACGTCATAAGGAAGGTTGTGACGTTCATGTTTTCTAAACCGGAACGGCATTGGTAAACAAATCCTTTAATGAAAATGGGTGACTCTGATGTTTGTAATAAAAAAAACCCAATGAATATCACAATTAAAGGAAAATTGCAACAATCTTAACATTTATATAAACCTGTAAAATGAATGGTATATTTGCAAACTACTTATGAACTACGGTTTTAGGGAAGCGTATTTTGAATGTTTTGAATCATGTAATTTTTCCCGCGAAAATACAAATATAGATGTTTGATCTAAGGATGATACATATGTCATCTGAATGTGAATATGATTGATACTGAAAAATATCAGCCCGCTTCGCTCACTCGCCAACAAACTTCATATTCTGTCTCGGCAGGCTGATATTTTCGGTATCAATCAATTCGCATCCAGATAACATATACTTATCAAGGATTTGGTAATGTGACGTCATTATAACGTCATATTAGAAAACAGCGATAATACTACGTGCGTCCTTGACAACGCTTAGCGATTAGCGATAATTGGAATCATCTCAGCGCTTACGTGATATGAAATATATTGGTTTTAAACATCAAAGGGAAATTAAACAAAATAGCGAAAATAGAATGTATAAATAAGTATGAGGAGGCGAAAATTATGAGTTCATGGACACAAAATGTCATATTCAATAAAAAATATGTTTATCTAAAAATATAAATTGCCAAAATTTTCTGTAAATACTAATGTTAATTCCTTTGCATGTTTTTAAGTCTTATTTCATATTTTTATGAAAATATATTCTTATTTTGCTCCCAAGGATTTATTTTTTATTTTATCCGTACCTGATGAATATTATTCTGGAAACGCGTTTTGGCTTCTCGACTATATATATCTACGTATGTATTATTTATTATGACCATCTACATATGTAAGCATGAAGAAAATCTAACCGAATCTCCGAACGTTAAGGAGAATCGCCATCTACATATATAAATATAAAGAAAATCTAACCGAATATCCGGACGTTCAGGAGAATCGTCATTTACATATATAAACATAAAGAAAATCTAACCGAATCTCCGAACGTTAAGGAGAATCGCCATCTACATATATAAACATAAAGAACATCTAACCGAATCTCCGAACGTTAAGGAGAATCGCCATCTACATATATAAACAAAGAAAATCTAACCGAATATCCGAACGTTAATGAGAATCGCCATCTACATATATAAACATAAAAAAATCTAACCGAATCTCCGAACGTTAAGGAGAATCGCCATCTACATATATAAACATACAGAAAATCTAACCGAATCTCCGAACGTTAAGGAGAATCGCCATCTACATATATAAACATAAAAAAAAATCTAACCGAATCTCCGAACGTTAAGGAGAATCGCCATCCACATATATAAACAAAAAGAAAATCTAACCGAATCTCCGAACGTTAATGATAATCTCTTTTAATGTTATTTCCTTCCTCTCGTCGTTTATAGGGTTCGTTGTGATAGTGATAATATGGTAGTTGGATTTACAACTACCTATGCAAGCAGTGCCAAAAAAACACCGAAGTTATCTGTTCGAATCCCGCTCAGGCGAGGTGTACTCTATATAGCATTATGTGATGAAGGTTGTCAGTAACTTACAACAGGTCGGCGGTTTTCTCATGAAGGAAATCTAACTGAATCTCCGAACGTTTAGGAGAATCTCTTTTAATATTATTTACTTCACCTTCATCGTTTATTATGCACCAAAAGAAGAGAGAATCTGTCATCTTTGTCAAATAAATGTCGGAAATGAATATCACTATATATTGGAATGTCAATCCTAATCTGTAATAGTTATAAGAAATAAATTTATACTATATTATTACTGTAATTATCCTAATATGTTTAAATTGAAAGGCCTTCTATCAAAACTTTTGATTTTTCAACTCTATATACCACCCTACCGCATGACAAATTAAAAACCCGCTTAAAAAAAACAATTCATAAAGCTTTTAGTCATAGAAACTATGGCTCAAAATGTGTTGTGTTAGGCTACAATTCCACATATTTTTCAAACAAAATTCAAAAAGGTAAAACATGCTACTCCGAGGAACAAGTGATCAGTATGCTGGAGTTCCTCATCGATAACATATTTGTCTCCTTTGGAGGGACACTGTTTCAGCAGGTCGTCGGCATACCAATGGGTACGAATTGTGCCCCTCTTCTAGCCGATTTATTTTTATACTCGTATGAGTCGGAGTTTCTTCAAAAGCTTGTAAAAGATAAGAAGATTCATGAGGCTAGAGCCTTTAATTTCACATACAGGTATATTGATGACGTTTTATCTATCAATAATTCTAGATTTGCAGAATTTCTTCCATTGATATATCCTCCAGAGCTGGAAGTTAAAGAGACCACCAATACAGCTTCGTCCGCATCATTTTTGGACTTATACCTCGAATTTGACGACAGTGGTCAACTCAGTACTAAAATTTATGATAAGCGGGACGACTTCAATTTTAAAATCATAAATTTTCCAAACATGTGCAGCAATATACCAGCTTCTCCTGCATATGGTGTTTACATCTCGCAATTGATTCGCTATGCAAGGGCCAGTAGCAATTATTCTGATTTCCTGAAACGTCATCTTCATCTGAGAAACAGGCTACTGGACCAGGGCTATAAAAAGATTCGCCTTATTCGATCTCTTAAAAAGTTTATATTCCGATATCAAGATCTTGTCGAAATATATTCCGTCTCTGCAGAAAAAATTATAAGCGATGCATTTTCATATAGTGAAAATGTATAAAGATAAAGAAGTCATAAAATGTCAAGGATATTTTATTTGTCAATGTGTGACGTAAAAATATTTTTGACAGTTACGTCACCGAATATGGTACTGCTTTGACAAATATTTTACCTATTTTGTTCCTGTATTTAAATACTGTTATAGTGACAGCCGGAACCTTTGAACCGTAATGAGAGCGGGAGGTTTGGCGCCTTAAAATCTGATTCAACCCACCATTTCTTTAGAAATGCCTGTACCAAGTCAGGGTCATTACGGTTTTCACAGTTTTCCGGTTGTTGACTGATTTTGTCTGTTTATATAATTATGAGTTTTGACTTTCCCTTTGTAATAGTGTTCGGAGTTCGGTAATTTTGTTATTACCCTTATTTGCAATGTATAAGTATTGAAAAAAAATATTATTGTTTTTTTTTAGACTTGTTTCAATAATATGATATTCTATTGTTATATCTCAACAATAGTCATGCATATACTTGTCAGTCTTATCCATCATTGTATGTACATATGTTGTAATGCATGTTCATCTTGGTACACACGTAGTTGTGTCTGAGAGTTATTAAATGAAGTTGTTCAAACTTGTACAACGCCAATAAAGATATATATTTAGTTCCGGGTACGTTTCTAAGATACACTTTGAAATAAGAAAAACGTGGAAATCTAATTTAGTGCACACTACGCGTTTCTGGAATAACCTTCATCGGGTACAAGTTTATTATTATCTGTTGTTTTTAATTTTCAGACAACTTTTTGACTGGTTGGTTTAACTATACCAAGGAGATGACGGCAGCTGTACATGATAACAAATTCAACATTATCCAAGTTCTATATGAAGACCTTATTATGGTATTATTTATCATATGTTTTGAATATAGGTTAGGGTTATAGTTCTGGTGTTTAACGCCACTTTCGACAATATTTCAGTTATATCGTGGCGGTCAGATTGCATTAAATGAAATGAAATGTATTAACGGCTCACTTAAGATCATATAATATTAGCTTGAATGTTGTTGGTGTAATTCATGTGTGCTCTGTTTTCGTGGAAGAGAATCTGTGTAGCCAGTCTTCTTTGTATGTTTATCTGTATTGCATTGGACATCTTAATATCAATAGAGGAGAATTAGGATCCCATTAACCAGCTTAACCACATTTGTGTGCTTGCATGAAGTAAGGACATGGATTTCCAACGTCGTATGTCGTTGTCATAATTGTGTTCATTGATTTAAGGCGGGAGGTGGTTGTTGATTTTGGAGGGACTTGTAACTATCAGTGATTAAACTTTCTTTTTATAAACTATATATATCCAACAAGATAATTGTAAAGGTATATTTAAGCTTAAAATCGTCGCTGAAAAGGAATTGGGCGATCATTACATGGTTTCCTTGTTCCAAATGCTGGCGGAATTAGATATTCAAATTATCAATATTTCATAAGATAAATGTTGCATTCATATGTGCATTGACTTAGCAATTCTGTTCCTTATTAGCCATACGAAAACATATTTAGACATTATCAATGAAATATATTTTTTTAACATTTTCAGAATCCAAAATCAGAAATAGCAAAATTAGCTGATTTTTTAGAAGTACCGTATACGGAGAGGTTTATAAATGATATAGTAGAAAAATGTAAATTTGACAACTTGAAAAAACATAAGATTGATGTTACCAAACCATTTGCACATGGAGGTTCATCAACAATATTTCGTAAAGGTGAGTTAAGTATCAATGACAGGGGAGAAAAGGGGGATAACCCTGACCTAGATAATCTCTAATCCAGAAATGAATTCCAATCTTTATCAAGAATATATAAATCTAAGTCAATTTTATTTTCAGTAATATTAAATTTATATTAAATAAAAACAAAACAAAGACACACAACAAGACCCATTATTGGCATAACTAGGCATTTCAGAATTATGAAAGAGTATATATAACATATAGAGTATAGTGTGTGTCGCGGTGTACTAGACACACACAGCTTTATATGAAAAAGTTTGTCAGTGACTTACGGCATATCGTTATTTTTACTACGACTTCTTTAATCAGTTAGACCGAGTACCATTGTAAATGCCACTTTCAATAATATCGACAATTTAAAACGATCAGTCACAAAAGTTTTATAGCACATTTTACCCAGAATTCAATTTTATTTTTATGAATCACAGATGAAAATTAAATTAAGTAAGTCGAGTTCAGATTTGGTCTGTTCTTCTGCTTTCGTCTTTTGGTTTATTTACTGTTTTTATCAAGTATTTTCTTTATGGTAAAAATATTTCCCCAATATTATGTAAAAATGTTTCTCTATATTTGTAGGTGTGATAGGTGATTGGAAGAATTGGTTTACAGTATCTCAAAACGAACAGTTTGACGCTATATATAACAAGGAAATGGAAAACGTTGATGTCAAATTTACATTTGAAAACTGAGAAAATGCCGCTGGAATAATTAGGGGTTTGGATCATAGAGACTACAAAATAGGGACGTTTTACTTAACCATAGCGTTTTACCTAGATAGATTAAAAATAAAAAAAAAGATAAACGGAAAATGGTGGACAATAAAGCCAATCAGAACAATGTGGTCTTCTCTTTGTCAAACCTCTAACATTTAACAACGTCGACCTTTGGAGAGTGCTACACTCCCTGTACATTAAAGATCTTTTGTAGATTTCTAAGATAAAAAGAGTATGTGCATTGTAGGTGCTATACTAGAATTTCGTGTCTACCCATCTCGCTATGCTTTTCTAGTGGAAATCGATAGTCGTTGCCCCGGTTTCTTCACTCGTCTCTAGTTTCTATATAGTTTATATATCCTGTTCAAGTTGTCCTCTCCCTGAATATAGCTGACATTAAACAACAATCAATCAATCAAACATTCAAATACAGAGAAGACCACTGTAGAGACTGATGACAATTGAAACTGATATCATTAACATGCTCGAGTTTTTGATTGACAACATATTTGTTATCTTTGGTGGACGTGTGTTTCAACAGACTGTCGGCATACCTATTGGTACAAAATGTGCTCCTCTTCTCGCCGACTTGTTCCTTTATTCGTATGAGACAAACTTCATACAGGGGCTTCTCAAGAAAAGCGAAAAGAAGCTAGCCCGACCCTTTCATTTCACGTTCCGCTATATAGATGATGTCCTTTCACTAAATTATTCTAGGTTTGGTGAATTCGTTGATCGCATCTATATCATTGAGCTTGCAATAAAGGATACCACAGATAGAGATACGTCTGCTTTATACCTTGACCTACACCGCGAGATTGGCAGTGAGGGGCGGTTAAGAACGAAACTTTACGACAAAAGAGATGATTGTGGAGCAGGAACTCTTTACTTTTCCGTAGCGCCTGAGTCACCCCCGGATGTTAGTGGGTTCGTGTTGCTCGATCTTAAGTATTCTATGTACGGGTGTGTAGATCGTGGCTTGTCTTTTGTTCTTTTTCTTTTCGCCATCATGTTGTCTGTCGATTTACGGCTTCTGATTGCAACTTTGGTCTCTTACAAACTTTGTTTACAACAATATATACATGAACAGTTGAATACTTTATCATCTTCATAGTGTATCACCCATTAACTCTTATTAGCATATTCACAAAACAAATCGTGCGTCAGCCATCGAATATTAATATATCATCATTAAAACAAAGTAACACCTAATTAAAAAAAGAACGAAAAAAAAAGCATGGTGAAATCAGTGGCACAGAAATATATATTAAGCCGATAATTTACAATGTAGAAAGATATTCAGACTACTTCAAATACACAGAATTGACAGGTAGAGAAGCAATAGAAATAAGGAAGGGACAAGGTACTAATTGCAGGAATACAATAGATAACCTTATATGAACTTGCACCTTATTATACAATAGCAATGGCCTGGGTGACAATTGACAGGTACTTCAGTATTCCACAGTTCATTTTATAACCTCAAAAACAGCCGATGAAGAGATCATAAAAAATGATATGATGATAAGGGTGAGGTTGTTTCATAAATAATAATAATATATATATAAAAAAAAATCCAGAATATATCGATCATCAGCTTGCTGGAATCATATGTTGAACATAAAATAGTAATATAATATGGAATGATATACCATGGTACTGATTTAAATATTAGTTGGACCAACTATTTGTACCAGCATACTGTCTACATTATTTTGTTAAGTAAACCTGCCTTAATGAGTCAACTATAGTTATGGAGTCAAAACATATACTTTTTCAGGGACTTTCAAATTTTAACCTTTACCGCTATGAAAACATGGATGTTAAATACCATTTCTGATCAGATCTCTGCAAGGAGTATGTATTTATATATACTATCATTATACCAGTAATAAAATACAGTAAGCATTTTCAATAATTCAGAAAAACGGTATAATTGGTGCAATGGTTTTTCCGTTATCACGAGGTTATGGTGATTGAAGTCAGACACATTATTACAAATAGTTGCGAAACAAACCAACGTACTGAAAAAAGTGACCACCTTAAAGATGGGACCGAAGAAACGTCAACATCTAGAAAAGGAAAATTTACGATAGAGAAAGACACGTCGTCTTTTTTTATCGACAGCGCGTGTGTTAAATTTTACTTGAGAAAAGGTCATGTCCAAGTAAAAAAAAGGGGCCGTTCACCAATAAACCAAAACAGCTGATCTCCACGATATAACTGAAACATTGTTGAAAGTGGCATTGAACACCATAATCCTAACTTTAACCCATATATAAAATGCTAGCCTTATTCAACGCAAATTCCTTTGGATAAATGTGCTTTACAAACAATAAGGAAAATTATGATTATTTACAGTTAAGATATCGTTTAAGTATCTACAGTTATTGTTGAATAAATTAATACGTGAGTGCTTAGAATGGTTATTGTTGAGTTTACCCATAAATTGAGGTTCATAGCACTTTTATAAACAAATCAGCAATGTGATTATATTAAGCGAAAGAAGATATGTTTTTTCATAATTATATATTTAGTACGCGTATATTTTCGTTAGATATGTGTATATTTGTGTCTTAACATGGGTATATTAGCATTCTAATGACATGGATGACCTCTCGTACATTGGCTTGTCCTAAATATTTAATTATCGAAGGTCACTATTTTACAGGTAAATAGAGTGCGTTGAAGTCATATTAATCTAGGAAGCTTCAGCTAATATTTAGCATTTGAAACATATATAAAGTGTATTATTATTCTTTGGAATTATTCTACTCTTAAAAATGCCACGGTGAGTTTTTTTGTTTCTTTTTTTTTAAAGTCATATTAATTTAGGAAGCTTCCGTTAATACTGGTATTTAGCATTTGAAACATACATAACTTGTATTATTAATCTTCAGGATTTACTGTTAATAATGCCAGAGTAAGTTTGTTTTAATCATTGTAAAACGATATAGTTCGTAATTGTGATGCTTTTTTTTCTCTGTATCCATATTCTTACAAGTATTTAATACTAAAGGGAGGTAATCAGAATCTGTAAACCGAAGAAGGACAGATAGCACAATGACCATAAGGACAAACAACGATCTTCAAAGCATGTATATTAAGCTAAAGATGGAGTAACACGAACCCCACTAAAAACGGAGATTGAACTGAGGAGAGGGGTGAGTATGAAGAGTTAGTGAGTGATTGTGGTTTAATGCCAAATGTTTAATGTCGTTCACTTCTGACCATACGTCTAGCACTACATACGTGGGTTCTGATACCCACTACAAGATTTCGGTTACACCTGCAGATGTCCAGGCTTGGTAGAATGCTACAAGTGTACAAATTGAATAATAATTGGCAAAACAAGTATTTTAAATTGTAACATAGGTGAGGGCACAAGTCACTGACACCAAACATAATATTGTACCATAACTGACCTTGAATATGAAATAGAAATAATTGATAACAAGGTCAATGTAAGGCTACTTGACCACCACATGTATCCTACTGTAAAATAAATAATGTTTATAAATAGACTTTAAATGGAGTGGTCAGATGTTTTCTGTTGATATCAGGATGATCACAATGATCTCGACATAGAAACATATTTATAGAAATATGTAGTGGACATTGTCATTGAGTTTTACATGTTGACAATGACCCACACACAATATTCGTATTAGGCCATAGTTAATAATTTGTTTGCTTGCCTCAAATAGAAATACCAGATAAAAAGGTGCTTATAAGAAATCTTCTTCTTCAAAAAATTATGTATTTTTGTTATTAATATTTTTATTTCTGTTTATTTTCAAGTTCCACAGCAATAAGATATTTTATTCAAAATTTTACAACATTTTAAAGAGAAATAAATTTCAGATTTTAAAAACCAGTAATATATTATGTGTTCATGTAGCGTTACTTGGTCTTGTTTTATCTAAGAATCACGGTCAATATGTATCATATAGCTTTCACAATAATAGTCCCTTGGGATTATTGCGTCTGTGGTCTGTGACTACGTCGACTGTGCTGACAAGGTTCACCAGACAGCACAGGTGCTGGTAACTGCCCATAAATTGTACAAGCAAAAATCATATGAGCGGGATAGGAAATTAAGCTTGACATGAAATCAGGAAATATAAAGACATGAAAAAGGAATAATGAAAAAAAAAATATCATGATTAATTAAATTGATTGATGTTAAACGTCAACTTCATAAATATTTGAGAACAAAACGAACAACTGTCTCTATTTAAATCCAGATCTTGGATTGGGACAGACAAAAGAGCGACACGAAGTTAAACCAGTTTCCATGGTGAAATATTAAATGTATTATAGTTTGATAGACTGCTCATTTCCAATCTCCTAGATAATTCTTTCTTTACCGAAAAAATGCTTAAAATTGTTCGTATTATAATTTCCATAGTAGTAATGGTCTAATCCTATTGACTGAAAAATATTTTTCATATAATTTACATACTTCCATTCCACACTTTCGGAATTTTTAGCTCCATGAATACAATTTTGCATAACCTGTGAGCCGGAAGTTCATCACATCTTGCAAAATAATTAACACACTGTCGGTCAAAAAATTCGTTAATTGGTTCCCACCCAAATTCTGATAGGAGAGCAGATTTTGGAAAGCTCATTTTCGTTTTCAAAATAATTTTTCCAGCTTGGTACTGCCATATCTAGAAATGACATTGCATTTCCAAATTTGCATATCTAAGATGGCGGCAACTCAATTGTCTGCATTTTTTATATGATCTATATAGAAGATAATTTTTATAACTGCATGCATGCTAATTGCCGGAATTGAAAATGGGACTTTGAATTAAGCCAAATTAAATGAGATAAAAATGAATGACAACCGTGAAATATTCGAGGTTCCTGGAGTGTATGACAATCCGAGGCGGCAAACCCTTACACTGGCCTTAACAATCTATGTAATATGTCTGAAATACATGAAATTGGTGGAGTTCGACACCAAATTTACCAACGAATAATATTTTGTGGTCAACTTGCCGGAATTAATTTGGATTCCTGAACTCTGGATAAATTACTATTCACAAACCTTTTATTTCTAGCTTCTAAACTCGAGGTTCCCATGATAATTTTTTTTATCATTTTTGCAAGCACGCAAATTCAAACAATGGCTAAATTTGAAAGAAAACAACAAATCTATTTGTATTCTAGCAGACTAACAACTTTGCAGAAGTCAACAATAGCATGTTAATTATTGAGCCGTTGACGGAAGCAATAAATTTCCGTGTTATAGGCAATTATTTGAGAAATCTGAGGAGCAATCCATCCAACTTGAAAATGCAGTCACGTGATCAAAATCTTATTTAAATGTAATGAATATTTATGAGGAAAAGTACATTAAATTTCTGGATATGGCAAACTTTCAATGTTTTGAGCACTTGAAATTGCGGAAAGGAACCATACGGCGCAACCGTGTGCAATAGAAGGGCGTATAATAGAGTTCCATAATGAATCTCCAAACGAAATGCGGTTAACATTATCGGGTTCGCCCAAAATTCGTGTCATATAATTTAGTTTTTTTCTGGACATTTTCCTTTATGAATGTTTCTATATGATAAGTAAATTTTATGGAATGTGAAAAGTACACCCCAAGATACTTAAAAACATTTGTTTCTTCTATTTGATAATTTTCAAGATCCCATCGTTTGAGTTTAACAATTTTCTTGTCTATTACCATTACCTTTGACTTTTTGGAATTAAATTTTAGGCTCCACTTACTTGCAAACCTAGCTATAATATTTGAAGAGTTTGCAGTTCCTGTTCCGATTAGCCCATTAAGACAATATCGTCTGCAAAGAGGAGACAGTTTATAATATCCGAGGCTAAATTAACCCCTAAATTCTGTTCTGATAGCATACTGACTAAATCGCTCATCAAAACAGAGAAAATAGTTGGGGACAGGACACATCCCTGTTTAGCTCAACTTCTTGGGTCAAACCAGTCAGATTCAAAATCTCCAAAGAGAACTTTGTTACTGACGTTACTATAAAAAGATCTTAAGAGTTTCCAACATTTACCCTGAATACCATTTTTCCATAAAAGGTAAAATAAACCTTCCCGCCAAACTCTGTCAAAAGCTTTAGAAAGGTCTAAAAAGGCGAGGAATGTCTTACCCTTTTTTGATTTTCTAAGTGCACATGTCCCTGAAGAGCAAAAATGTTGTCCTCTGTCCGTCTTTCCTGTCTGTTAAGATTTTTAAAATAGGTAAAATGCACTCTTGTTTTTCTTCTTTGCTGAAAGTTGCATAAAATGTTATTGCAAATTAATTGAACGAAATAACTTTAACACATAGGACTGTTTATTTTAGACGAAAAGTGACGATTTTCATCAACAATAATGCCGAAATAAGCCAATTATTCCACGAAATGATGAACATATACATCTCAATTTTCCACGCAAAACGTTTCTGAATAATTTCTCTCCAATTGAATGAACAGTATTTTGTATATATTTGGATAATGGGTTACACTGTTATGGAATCCGTGAAAAATAAATTATCTTTTTAATTTGTTTATGTCATTATATTTAAATAATATATACGACTATGTATCTATGTTTGTCTATTAATAGGACGTCGTGGCCGTGATCGTATGGTTGTTGGATTTACAACTACATGTGCAATAAGTGCCTGTCACCCATCATGTTATGAGTTCGAAACTCGATGAGGGCGAGGTGTTCAACATTATATGATCAAGTTTGTCAGTTACTTGCGACAGGTCGGTTGTTTTCTCCGGTTCCTCCGGTTTCCTCCACCAATAAAACCGACAGCCACGATATAACCGAAATATTGTTGAAAGTGTCGTTAAGCACAATCAAACAAACAAACAATATGTTTACCTATTTAAATATTAATGATAAAATATCTGTGCTTCTTGTTGTGAGCTCGTGATTCAAATTGTGAGGAATGGTGCAATTTTCTGTGTTTTACAGACTTTTAATTGTGACGTAAGCAAAATCTAGATATAACATTAGCATGCATTATTAGAAACCGTTGGTATTCCCCATTTGTGAATAAGATATGTATATACATGATTTCTAATCATTTTATTTGACGAAATGGAAGTTTTCCTTCTGGTTTGGCTAACCCTATATCTGACAATTCAAATAGTCCCATGAAATAATCGTATTTAAAATCATAAGGAATATGTTCAATTTCTGAACACGTTATAATGAATATTGAATTTTAAAATCATAAATTTTCCAAATATGTGCAGCAATATATCAGCTTCTCCTGCATATGGTGTTTGCATCTCGCAATTGATTCGTTATGCAAGGGCCAGTAGCAATTATTCTGATTTCCTGAAACGTCATCTTCATCTGAGAAACAGGCTACTGGACCAGGGCTATAAAAAGATTCGCCTTATTCGATCTCTTAAAAAGTTTATATTCCGATACCAAGATCTTGTCGAAATATATTCCGTCTCTGCAAAAAAGATTATAAACGATGGATTTTCACATAGTGAAAATGTATAAAGATAAGGTGTCAACAAAAATGTCAAAACTATTTTTTTATCAATGTGTGACGTAAAAGTGTCTTTGACATTTACTTCACTGAGTTTGGTGCTGCTTTGACAACTGTTTTACCTGTTTTGTTCAAGTATTGTTATAAATACTGTTATAGTGACAGCCGAAAACTTTGAGCCGTAATGAAAGGGGGAGGGTTGGCGCTTTAAAATCCGATTCAACCCACCATTTCTTTAGAAATGCCTGTACCAAGTCAGGGTCATTGCGGTTTTCACGGTTTTCCGGTTGTTGACTGATTTTGTCTGTTTATATACATATGAATTTTGACTTTCCCTTTGTAAGATTGTTCGGAGTTCGGTAATTTTGTTATTACCCTTATTGAACATATTCCTTAAATAAACAAAAATTTTACAATATAGAAACAGTTCCTAGCTACAGAACCGTAACCTTTATAGTCTTTTTGTGACTTGATGGCCACATACACACAAAAAAAAAGAAGAACGAAAACCACAAGAGCTACGGTTCCGCAGGTATGATACAGATAAATCGTAGAAAAAAAGACTAAATCGGTACCCGTGACACACATATTCCTGACTGTTCACTTTCCTGAATTGGTACAGGTACATCAATAAACAATGAAGGGGTTAAAACTAGTTTAAAGGACCCAAACTTCCTCCTCTTAGTGAAGTGATAAAGTCATGGAAATGTTTTCACATGTAAATAAAAGAAACTATAAAC
The DNA here is from genome assembly GCA_963680875.1 of Bathymodiolus brooksi. Classification (NCBI taxonomy): domain Eukaryota; kingdom Metazoa; phylum Mollusca; class Bivalvia; order Mytilida; family Modiolidae; genus Bathymodiolus; species Bathymodiolus brooksi. The sequence continues at coordinate 19,424,465 of OY804587.1, read as the reverse complement.
ATGATGACTAAAACTAATTTCTTTACCAATGAATTTTTTGTATATTGTTTAGATTGTAGTAAATTTGTTTTAATTTTAGGCCAGGAGACAACCTTCTTATATATCCATGGCTACACATAAGGGATTTTACCATGTGGCAAATTCCTCCAATGGTGAGAGATGCAGAACAACATATCAAACAAATGCAAGAATTTCAGACAAGAGAAGATGACATTTTGTTCTGTACGTGTCCGAAATCAGGTAATAAAGAAATAAAATATAAGTGTTTGTTTTTGTACTGATCGCATGCTAATAAAATGAAAAACAAAAATACTATACTATCGGAGCACATGCGTTGATACCCGGTTTGTAGTGGGGTTAGTGTTACTCAATCATTAGTTTTATGTGTTTGCTTTGTAAATCGTTGTTTGTTCTTTTGTACATTTTTCATTTGGCCATTGTGTTGTCTGTTCTTCTTCGATGCACGGATTCTGGTTACCCCTTTGGTATCTTCAAACTCTTCTTCCAAATTTCCAGAATAAAGAGGAGAAAATGGATACCCCTAACACACGATCGCTCACTTTCCTCGTTTGGTACATGTACTTCAATAACAAGTGGAGAGTTAGACTAATTAAAATGATATTTTATTTTTATGAGTTGTTCATCATGATATATCGATGGTATTAAGTCGTGTTTTCGAGAGATTGGGCTTGGATTATCGGTGTTTACAATTACTCACGGAAACGAGTTGTGAACACTAAATTAGATATATACGTATTTATTACTATCGAAGAGCTGGTACCTCTGCTGGTGGATTATTAGACCCCGAGGGTATCATCCGACCAGTCGATAGTCTGATGCATGATATATCTATTATTGACTGTCTATCCTGTTTAGGTCCTTTGATTTTCTTGCATTGCTACAAAAGACTTTGAATTATTTGGTTTTCATTGTTATTTACTATGAACGTATCTGATGAAGGTTATTCCAGAACATCTGGTGTATACTAAACTAGATATCTACGTTATTAAATTATATTTCAATAATATTTAAATTATATCTTCGTTGTCAGTTTTATGGAACCGCATCGGTAGTCTAATGGTCAGCATTCTCACCTCCAGTGTGGTAGACTGTGTGTTCTAGCCCCGATCGGGTCAAAGCAAAGACTATAAAATTGGTATGTGTTACTTCTCTGCTAAGCATGCAGCAAAGGAAAGACTAGATGTTAGTGTATCGCCTACGAAATAGAAAAAAAAGATACCACAAACATCTAATTTTAATTATATTGTATTAATATAATTTGCAGGAACACATTGGGTACATGAAATAATTTCCATGTTATTATCTCAAACAACTGAGTATAACACTAAAGGAAATATTCTAGACCTACAGTTAGAATACCACGACTTAGACAAAATAGATTCAGTGAAAACACAACAACGAATACTACAGACTCATCTGCCATTAAGATTCCAACCAACCGAACATGTGAAAAAGAGTCGTAAGATTGTTTATGTCAACAGAAACCCGAAGGATCGTTATGTTTCGTTGTATGTCTTTCTTTCCACAAAAGTAGGTGTTCCAAAATGGACATGGGCTGACTTCTACAACACCCAAATTGTAAATGGTAAGTAAAAGAGGTAAAACTAAACGTCAGAAATTACCGAAGGAACAATGACAAATGGACAATCAAGAGAAACTGGCAACATTGGGTACACAGGACGAGGAAAAACAAAGCAAAAACACAACACAATATGTGTTGGACACCACTATGCACAAGCAAACACACATAAAGTAAATAAGACATGAACAGCTGGCGGTATAGACGAACCGAACATCATTTTAATGCGGAAATCGTAACACGGAGCTCAGAACGTATTATGGTTTATAGCAAAATGGTGTATTTTAAATAATTATTTTTCTCATTTCATCTCTACAGATCAAAATATACTTTTATTGTGGTAATTATCTTTTTAGTTCAACATAAACAAGTAAAGTCAGTGCTACCTGTCTAAACCAAACATACATGGAGCTAAGTGTTGTGTTGGGAATAGACAGGTGTTTAGTTTATGCAGGTTAAATTAACAAAGACTTCATACGGTGGTACTATATTTAATGTATGGTTTATACAGGATCCCAGTTTATGTATATCCCTTCAGACAGATTTCACTCTAGTGTCTTTTATGAAACAAAACTATTGCAATATAATATAAAATTTGTGTTTTCACATTTTAGATACCTTTTTAACCGGCTGGTTTAATTATACCAAAGAGATGACGAAAGCAGTACAAGACAAGTCTGTCAATATCATACAGGTTTTATATGAAGATCTTTTACTGGTAAATTCTAATTCTTGCATTTTTCATGAAGACATTGGGTTCATGACTATATTAACATATACTTAGGTACCAGATTGGCCGATAAGTAAATGTCGTTGACTTCTAACAACACACCTAACATCACTGTCGACAAATGTTCCACCCCGTCACCCACCTCATGTGTTAAGGTTTCGAGATATTTCCCAGGACTGGGGTTTTCACCATTCCTTTCGTTATATAGATCCCTACCCATTTCCGAACGAAATACAAAGAGGTGCCGCAATGATCGAATTGCTACCATAGTATCAAAGCGACCCTAGGTAGTAGCCCTTTCTTTTATAAGTGTAAAAATACTTGTTGCTTTGAATCTTTACATATAGGAAGTTGGATGCGTTCGAAGGAAAGACAATACAATGTTCAAATGACAAAGGGACAAAAGGACAATGATTATCAAAACATTAAGCTAAGAACTAAAAATATCGCAGCACGAAATCCACAACAATTCGAGGGAGAACTCAATGGTAAGCAGTTCGTGCTCTATTAGTGGCACCCGTCGTGTTACAGTTGATTTACGACAAGCGAAGCACATCCGTGGTCATTTAATTTTCTTCTTGTATTTCCAGGATCCAAAATCTGAAGTAATCAAATTGGCCAAGTTCTTAGAAGTACCATATACAGAGGAATTTATCCACGACATAATTGAGAAATGTAAATTTGAGAATTTGAAAAATAACAAAATTGATGTAACCAGACCATTTACACTTGGTGGGGAATCTACACTATTTCGCAAAGGTATGTAAGCTAATTGTGTTTCTATGATTAATCTATGCTTGTTATACATGATTACAATGAAAGTATAAAAGCAGAAATGAATTACCATTTAGTATAACCGAGTTAAAACAGAGGTACATTTGATGGGTTTTTTTTTACAATAGAGGGTAAAGGTCTGGTCACTATAAATACGACTCTGAAGCAGAACCACATATGTCGTGTGATGGTTAGCGTGCTCGCCTCTAATGCAGTAGATCGTGGGTCAAATCAAAGACTATTAAATTGCTTCTTTGCTAAGCACGCGACATTTATAATGAGAAAGAGCAAAGAATGGTTGGCCCGGAATCAGGATAATGTGCCTGAGTGGAGCGACATGTCTACCCGCGGACTGTTGTTCGGTGAACTTGCACTATCAGAATCTAACTAAGCGTGTTGGTTTAGTACAAAGCGTCATAACCATCATTTTATCGGATGTATCTTGTTCTCAGCATGATATAGTAGAAAATTCCTCATTTTCGGCGAAACATAATTGGAAAGTAGTCATCCTGTTATATCGTCTAGTATATTATTTTCATTCGAACCATGACGTAAAATTTATTTCAGTCTTCAGATTGCTTTGAATTAAAGGTATTAACTATTGTTACAATATCAGAACCATTTCAGGAATCATTGGTGATTGGATGAATTGGTTTACTGTCGCCCAAAATGAAGAATTTGACGCAGCATACAAGAAAGAGATGGAAAATGTTGGTGTGGAATTTACTTTTGAGATGCCAAAATGATGAAACAGATCAATGAAAATTTGCAATGCATGTTTTATAATAAACATTTTGAAATTATTTATCATCCAATTTTATGTATTTGACCTCCACAATATAACTGTAACAGTGTTTCATCCCTCAGTATGCGGAAAATAAAACACTAATTCAATTGTCTAATGGAGTCTTTATTTTCTACCTTATTCACACAATGACGTATTCTATTATGATACGAGGGCCCGGACGGCTCAATGAGTTAGGTAGTTGGATTACCTAACTACGCATACAAACCTATCACCTATACGGCGTGGGTTCGCGCCCGGCTGTGTAACTTACAAAAAGGGTGCACTCGACTCGCAGCCGCAAGTGATAAAGTTTACCAGTTGCTTGAGCATGATCGATGGTTCTCCCCGGGTAATCCGGCTTATTCCTCCACTAAAACTGGTCGTCATGATATAGCTGAAATATTGCTGAAAATGGCATTAAACACCAAAAATCAATCAAATCTATTATGGTACGATGCTACAATAATACGATGAGATGATAACCCTATAGTAACAAACGAATGTCCCTAATTAGAAATATTATTGAAAGTGGCGTTAAACACCATAACCCCCTCATTGTCATATTGTCGACAATAAAGGTAAGATTATTGTAGTACGATGATGGTCGATAATACCAATAGCCATAGCAATACAATTATTCCCCTAGCAGACTTTCAAATAAGAAATAATTACAGAAGATGTTGGAATATTAGGTCAAGGCCATGGGAAAGGCACACCAACATGTCTACCTAATCCAGTTGTCGGCAATATTAATAGACACGATGAACTCCATTTCACTTCAAACTTCAAAACTGAAAGAGACGATATTACTTAAGATGTCCAGGATTTTTGGAATGGCACAAATATCTGGGGATTTGAACTGGTTACATTTGGTGTGCACCCCCCCCCCCCCCCCCCTTTTAGCACACATAATCAGAACAAGAACAAATGTAGTAATATTTAACAAATAGTACATGGCACTAACGCCATATGGCATCTTATGGACCGGGGATGTCACCAATTGCCCAGATCCTTTACGTCATTCAAGCGGAACCAAATGCATGTACGATTCGAGCAGACACTGAAATTGAAGGTATTAAAATACCTGGTGAATTCAGTGTAACTGAAAGTAAAATCAGCATTTTTGCCAATGATACACAATTAATGAATAGAAATGAAAAATCCGCTGAAAATTCTTTTAAAATATTTCATGTTTATGAATTGGCTTCCGGTGTGAGAATAAATGTTGACAAAAAAGGGACTGTTAATTGTTAAAATGTAAAAAACCGAAATTTAATAATATAACATGGGTTAATACCAATGTTAAAACTTTAGGCGTAGACAATGGGTATAATATTGACAAAGAAGCTATTTGGCAGTCTAAGGTTGTTAACATTAACAGTTGTTTTCAAATTTAGAAGACAAGGAAACTGAATTTTAAGGGGAAGGTTTTTATTGTTAACAGTTTAATAACTTAACTGATTGGATATGAAATCGAGATAAGAGGTATTACCGAAAACTATTTACATTCTGGTAATGAAACATGGAATGCATTTGGCAAATACTGGTAAGAAAAGGTTTGACAAATACACTGGGGAGGATTTTTTGTGTGCAAATGTTCAAATATAAAAGGGATGCATTTTAATCGTATTCCAGAATTTTATTTGAATGCACTGCAATCATTCAGCGAATTCTACACCAAAGTTCGTGCTACTCGATCTTTAGTTTTATGCATATGTTTTGTAGATCGTTGTTTGTCCTTTTGTACTTTTTCTTTTGGCCGTTGTGTTTTCTGTTCTTCTATTTACGGATTCTGATTACCCCTAGGTATCTTAAATTCTTCTAAACATCGAATTCATTGCAGGATATTCTTGACACAACATTATTTTGTAATGAAAATATAAAATTTCGTGGTAAATCTCTATTCTTCAAATCGTTTTTATTAAGTGGATTGCGAACTATAAGAGATGCTTGGGATGAGGAAATACTTAATTTTAAAGACAGTATTCAGATATAAAATTCTTTGTTTGATAAGATAAATTGTATCTCAGAATACTCTCAAATTAAAGCAGATATACAAAATAGGTTTGTCTCCATTCTAAAATATTTGGAAAAATTGTCCAGAAATAAAACTCGAAATATAAAAATAGTTGATATGTTTCTGTTATCAAATTGTAATAATTTTATTATATAAACCAGAGATTTGAAACCGAAATCTATACAAAAGACTCTCAATCCACATGTATTACCTACAACAAATGTAGAACGGGGAAATTAATATGAAAAGGACATAATTTGGAGAAAATGGTGGGAAAATTTGGGAAAAAAGCATACATTGAAAATAAGATTTCAGAGTTTCAAATGACATCAACCCATAAGATAATATATACTGAATGTAGATTAAACAGAATGGGATTATCTCAGGTTCAAGGATATTGCCATTTTTGTAAACATCATCTTGATACACAACAACATTTATTTTATAATTGTAAAATATATTTCCTGTAATTCAATATATTAAAAAAAAAAAAATTCTGGAATATAATGTAACATTTGACGAACAGGGTATGCTTTTAGGTTACGATAAGGGTACATAAAAGGGGGTAATTTTGGGAAATATACTGATATAAACAAAGAAATAAAATAAAATACCAGAATATATTATGTCAAGCAGCCACATTAATTATAATATTTAAAGCTAAACTGAAAGCAAATATCAGTCTTAGACAAAAATACTATAATAATACTTCATAATAAATTATATTATTCTAAAATTGAATTAAATAACTTACTTATTACATTAGAAATAATCCTTTCGACATATTCAATACATTTGTGTATCACATTCATTGTAGAAGTTAAAATAGCTGATGCACGATAGTTTCGTGCTCTTTCGATCTCGTTTTTTTTTTATTATAGCACATTATATTGTTGATATATTGGGTTAAAAAAAGTGTTGGAAAATCTAATTTATAGTGAAATTTAAAATAATGATAATTGTAAATGAAATTATAGTTTTTATGTTATTTCATCACTTGGAAGCCTGAGGTGATATTTGTTGACAGACAGAATAAGACAATAAAGAAATATTAATAAAAATAAATAAAACAGATAAACGTTAGATTGATTGACTTGATATGATTTTTGGTGTTTAACGCCACGTTCAGCAATATTTCAGCTATATCATGGCGACGAGTTTTAGTGGTGGAAGAAGTCGGAGTACCCGGAGAGAACCACCGACCATGGGCAAGCAACTGGTCAACTTGCGCTTGCGAGTCGAGTGCACCTGTTTTGTAATTTACAAAGCCGGGCGCGAACCCACGCCGTTTTGGTGATAAGCTTGTATGAGTTGTTAGGTAATCCAAATACCTAACTCATTGAGCCACCCGGGCTCTTATAAACGTTAGAGAATAACGAAGGGGCAATCAAGAATGGACAATCCAGAGAAACTGGCAACATTGTGTACACAACAGTACAGCTAGTCTGGCAAAGGAGAAATCAAATGACATTTTATAGCAGCTATGATGCATCGGTAACTCTTAGTGTAAAGTTAGAGAGCTTAGGGGTAATGGTATTTATGTTCACTTACTAGTCCCTGCCCCAAGTTAACCAATTTAACCGGTTCAAATCGCCAAATTGTTGCGCCGTTCCAAAATCCCGGACATCTTAAGTAATTGGCGGTTCATTCAGTGTTGAAGTTTGAAGGTCTGCCAGTGAAATAAAGTTCGTTTATTATTGACTACAACTTATTATGCCATTCCCATAGCCTGGATCTAGTATTCCAACATCTTCTGTACTTATCTCTTAATTGAGATTTGATATTTGAAAGTCTTTTAGGGGAATAATTGTATTGTTATGGTCATAGATATTTTGGACCATCATCGTAACACAGTAATTTTACCTTTATTTTCAGTAATATGACAAATAAATAAGGGAGTTATGGTGTTTAACACCACTTTAGATACTATTTCAGTTATATCATGGCTGACATATAAATACAAGTATAGTCATCGTAATACAGTAAACAGAGTTTAAAGATACCAAAGGGAGGTAATCAGAATCTGTATATCAAAGATACCAAAGGGAGGTAATCAGAATATGCATATCGCAGACGAACAGACAACGCAATGGCCAAAAAGAAAACGTACAAAAGGACAAACAACGATCCACAAAACATACACATAACAATAAAGATCGAGTAGCAAGGAATTTTACCTTTATTGTCGCCAATATGACAAATAAAATGATGTTTCACGATAAATAATTTCAAAATGTTAATTAAAACATTTAATGTAGCTTGCAAATTGTTCTGTTCCATCATTTTGGCATCTCAAAAGTAAATTTCACACCAACATTTTCCATCTCTTTCTTGTAAACGACGTCAAATTCTTCATTCTGGGCGACAGTAAGCCAATTATTCCAGTCTCCTATGATGCCTGAAATCGTCGTCATATTGTTACAATATTTAATACCTTTAACGCAAAACAATCTGAAGACTGAAATAAATCTTACGTCACGACCCGAATAAATTTAATTTAATAGACGATTCAATAAAGTGACTCTACAAATCATGTTTCGTCTAAAATGAGCAATGTTTGTCAGCTAAGTCATGGCGAGAACAAATTGCATTCGATGAGATGATGATTATATCCGCTTTGTACTAGAATAACATGCTTAGTTGGATGTCAATGGTGCCAGTTCACCGCCGAATAACAACCCGCGGAGGGACATGTCGCTTCACTCGCAAGCTTTATCCTGATTCCGAGCCAACCATTAGTTGCGTGCTTAGCAACCAAGCCACATTCCAATTTTATTGTCTTTGGTTTGAGCCGATCGGGCCTGGAATCCATAAGATATCGCACTCGATGCGAGTGCACTTACCATTGCACGACCGATGTGGTTCTCTTGCAGAGTCGTTTTCATATTGACCAGAGCATTACCCTCTATTGTATCTTTGTTTGAATCTGGCTATATTCAATATTCCTTTATTTCTTATTTTATACTTTCATTGTGTATTCATGCATAGCAAACATACATTAATAATAGAAACGAAATTAGATTACATACCTTTGCGAAATAGTGTAGATCCTCCACCATGTGTAAATGGTCTGGTTACGTCAATTTTATTATTTTCTAAATTCTCAATTTTACATTTCACAATAATGTCGAGGATAAATTCTTCCGTATATGGTACTTCTAAGAACTTGGCCAATTTGATTACTTTAGATTTTGGAAATAAAAGAAGAAATTAAATCACCACGGATATGTTCCGTTTGTCGTAATAAACAGTAACACGAAGGGCGCCATTATTAGAGCAGGAATTGCTTACCCTTCAGACCAACAACGAAATGTTGTGGGTTTCGTTTTACTATATTTGTAGTTCTTTGAATATTGTTTTGTAAATCATTGTCCTTTTGTTTATTTGTTTTTGAACATTGTATGTTTTGTTCTTCGAATGCATCCGACTTCATATGTTAACGATCCGCAAACAAATATTTTACACCTATGTAAGACAGGGTTAAAACCTGAGGTCGCTTTGATGCTATAGTTGCAATTCGACCGTTGTGGCACTTTTTGGCATCTCTTTCGGAAACGGGTAGAGATCGATATAGCAAAATGACTTGTGCAAACTTCAGTCTGGGAAAGGTATCTGGAAACCTTATAACTTGCACTAGGTGACGGGGATGAACGAAAGGAATGGTGAAAACCCTAGTCTGAAGAAGGTATCTGGAAACCTTAGCACTTGATGAACCATTGTCGTCAGTGATGTTATTCTTTATTCCAGAAGCCAACGACGTTTACCAATCTGCCATTCTGGCACTGAAGTGTCTGTTAATACAGCAGAGAGCTCAATGCTTTCATTTTTACCAGATACTGCTGAAATTAAACTTGAAAACTGCAAGAATTATAATTTACCAGTAAAAGATCTCCATATATAACCTCTATGATATTGACAGACTTGTCTTGTACTGCTTTCGTCATCTCTTTGGTATAATTAAACCAGCCAGTTAAAAAGGTATCTAAAATGTGAAAACAAAATTCTATATTATATTGTAATAGTTTTATTTGATGAAAGACACTACAGTGAAACATGTCTGACTGATTGATTGATTGATTGTGTTTAGCGCCACTTTCAGCAATATTTTAGCTATAACATGGCGACCAGCTTTAGTGATGGAAGAAGCCGGAGTACCCGGAGAGAACCACCGACCATGGGAAGCAACTGGTAAACATTATCACTTGCGGCTGCCAGTCGAGTGCACCCTTTTTGTAATTTATAAAGCCGGGCGCAAACCCACGCCGTATTGGTGATAGGCTTGTATGAGTTGCTAGGAAATTCAACTCATTGGGCCACCCGGGCCCTCATACATAAACAAGAATGATGTGTAAACCGTACATTAAATATAGTCCCATTGTAGAAAGTCTTTATTAATTTAATATATGTTCGGTTTAGACAGATATCACTGATCTTACTTGTTTATGTTGAACTAAAAAGATAATTACCACAATAAAAGTATATATTCACCTGTAGAGAGGAATTGAAAAGAATCATTATTTAATATACATATATTAAGGGGTAAGGACAACACATCGTCCAAATCCAAATTAACAATTATTTCAATTTTTCTTTTAAATTAAAAATTACATAGCATTAAATACAAGTAAGGGAATTTGATGTGCATACTAGGCGGCATCACTCATAAACTCAATAAAGTCCGAGTACATAGAACGCATCACTGATTAACTCAATAAAGTCCGAGTACATAGAACGCATCACTGATTAACTCAATAAAGTCCGAGTACATAGAACGCATCACTCATTAACTCAATAAAGTCCGAGTACATAGAGCAGAGCGCATCACTCATTAACTCAATAAAGTCCGAGTACATAGAACGCATCACTGCTTAACTCAATAAAGTCCGAGTACATAGAACGCATCACTGATTAACTCAGTAAAGTCCGAGTACATAGAACGCATCACTGATTAACTCAATAAAGTCCGAGTACATAGAACGTATCACTCATTAACTCAATAAAGTCCGAGGACATATAACGCATCACTCATTAACTCAATAAAGTCCGAGGACATAGAACGTATCACTCATTAACTCAATAAAGTCCGAGTACATAGAACGCATCACTCATTAACTCAATAAAGTCCGAGTACATAAAACGCATCACTGATTAACTCAGTAAAGTCCGAGTACATAGAACGCATCACTGATTAACTCAGTAAAGTCCGAGTACATAGAGCGTATCACTCATTAACTCAATAAAGTCCGAGTACATAGAACGCATCACTGATTAACTCAGTAAAGTCCGAGTACATAGAACGTATCACTCATTAACTCAGTAAAGTCCGAGCACATAGAACGTATCACTCATTAACTATATAAAGTCCGAGTACATAGAACGCATCACTCATTAACTCAATAAAGTCCGAGTACATAGAACGCATCACTCATTAACTCAATAAAGTCCGAGTACATAGAACGCATCACTCATTAACTCAATAAAGTCCGAGTACATAAAACGCATCACTGATTAACTCAGTAAAGTCCGAGTACATAGAACGCATCACTGATTAACTCAGTAAAGTCCGAGTACATAGAGCGTATCACTCATTAACTCAATAAAGTCCGAGTACATAGAACGCATCACTGATTAACTCAGTAAAGTCCGAGTACATAGAACGTATCACTCATTAACTCAGTAAAGTCCGAGCACATAGAACGTATCACTCATTAACTATATAAAGTCCGAGTACATAGAACGCATCACTCATTAACTCAATAAAGTCCGAGTACATAGAACGCATCACTCATTAACTCAATAAAGTCCGAGTACATAGAACGCATCACTAATTAACTAAATTAAGTACGTTGCAATTGTTTTCTTCAAAATTTGTCAGTAACAGACTGAGTGACATCACCATTCCATTTGGTTTCCGCAGTATTTTACAACTGTATATTTAAACTGATTTATAATGGTATTTTCAAATTGATACGATGATATATCTTGATTTAATGCTTACAAAATATGTGTGTTTTGTGTCATCTTGGAACTGCAATGACAGAGTGGTATTTTGGTTGTTTTGGAAAAAAAAAAAATTTGGTAAATTGGATTGCAAAATATGAGACAATGGCCTATGAATACACAATAGCAAAATGGAAATATCGTTGGGTAGTTATTGAAGAGTTCACGTGTCGAAAAATGAATTATAATGAAATAGCAATTTGCAAATGGAATCATTGGAATGTATCTTAACTGCCATTCCAAATTACATGCAACATTTAAATTTCTACTCCTCATATAACATTCCAACAAGTAGTCAATGATGGTACACAACGAACAAACCTTAAATGTTGCTCATCTTTAGTTTATTTTTGGCCAGGTGTTTGTCTTTTTCACCTTGGTAATTGCTGTCTAGGACAGTAAAATCCGGTTGACGTCGGATAATTTTCTGTGTGGTTATCTCTGTTCTAACTCAATATTTTATTTTCAATTTACGGGAAATTTGGTCAAGTCGCTATGATATTTAACTTCAAATATCGTCGACAGCTTATAGTACATGTTCTAAGCCTAAATTGAAAAGAAGCCCAATTCTAGAACTGGCAGGCGAATGATTGTTTTTCGCCATTAAATCATGTGGTATATATCACGACTCCAAAAGTATACATAGTCTGGTGTACACGGCTGGGCGTCCAATGAAAATACAGCATTTGTCTATAAACCATAATATTAAATGTTATTCGGGATTTTCACAGTGGATACCGGTTCATATTCCCTGTCTGTTTTCGATATCCTATCGATAGCCCCGGTGCTACCACGGAGATACGTACTCATATTCCTGGCTTGATTAACCAATCAAATTACAAGATTAGCCAAGATATTTCACTCCAGTAGAATATTACCTGTTATACCTACCATTTACAATTTGGGTGTTGTAGAAGTCAGCCCAGGTCCATTTTGGAACACCAACTAATGTGATAAGAAATATATACAAGGAAACATAACGATCCTTCGGGTTTCTGTTGACATAAACAATCTTACGACCCTTTTTCACATGTTCGATTGGTTGGAAGCTTAATGGCAGATGGGTCTGTAGTATTCGTTGTTGTGTTTTCACTGAATCTATTTTGTCTAAGACGTGGTATTCTAACTGTAAGTCTAGAATATTTCCTTTAGTGTTATACTCAGTTGTTTGAGATAATAACATGGAAATTATTGCATGCACCCAATGTGTTCTTGAAATTATATCAATGCAATATAACTAAAATTAGATGTTTGTTGCATCCTTTGTCTTCTTCTTCTTTGTGCGATACATTAATATCTAATGATATCTTGCTTGAGGTCACGTCAGGTTCAAATATTCAAACGACCAATCAGCGATGACAATACTAAATTGCTTAGGTATCAAAAACTGAGTACCCACCAAGAGCTGCTGTCTGATTGATCAATATATATTACTGTCTTGCATATGATTTAAAAGTTACATAACATGACACCGCACGGGGTGTTGTTAGGTATTAGTTTAGCGCCAAAGAAAAAAGACACAACAAAAATCTAATTTGTATTAGGTTTATATTAATAGAGACAATATTTTGGCTTGGATTTGTTTCATTAATGTATTTACAATGTTTACTTCAATAAAGAAGTTGATATCAAATTCAGTGCGGATGACGCGTTTCTGGAATAACCTTCAACATATAACGCTCAATATCGATATATTGGAAAGATAAATAAGGAAAATGTCAGCTTTGATAATAATTACATTATTTAAGAACTGTAAATTCCAATAATAAATATATCTATTAAACCGTGTCATTGTCGAAGCACTGACTACTGGGTGGATGATACCCTCGGGGACTAATAGTCCACCAGCGGAGGTATCGACCCAGTGATAGAAACACTGACTACTGGGCGGATGATACCCTCGGGGACTAATAGTCCACCAGCAGGGGTATCGACCCAGTGATAGAAACACTGACTACTGGGTGGATGATACCCTCGGGGACTAATAGTCCACCAGCAGGGGTATCGACCCAGTGATAGAAGCACTGACTACAGGACATATGGTACCCTCGGGGACTAACAATCCACCAGCAGAGGTATCGACCCAGTGTTAGAAGCACTGACTACAGGACAGATGGTACCCTCGGGGACTAACAATCCACCAGCAGAGGTATCGATCCAATGATAGAAACACTGACTACATGTGTATGATACCCTCGGGGACCAATAGTCCACCAGCAGGGGTTTCGACCCAGTGATAGAAACACTGACTACTGGGTGGATGATACCCGCGGGGACTAATAGTCCACCAGCAGGGGTTTCGACCCAGCGATAGCAATAAAAACGTAGATATCAAATTTAGTGCGCACGACGCGTTTCAAACTAGGACATGTGCAACGGGAAAAAAACCTTTTCCTTTACCACTGTTTGGTTTTTTGTATGTACTACTCTGATCAGTCACCCCTTCATTAGTCCATTTTTTCTTGGACGGAAGTAGATACTCGCCATAGGTTTAGAACTGTTCCGATAGCATGGCATGTTTTGTTTTTCATTTTATTAGCATGCGATCAGTACAAAAACAAACACTTATATTTTATTTCTTTATTACCTGATTTCGGACACGTACAGAACAAAATGTCATCGTCTCTTGTCTGAAATTCTTTCATTTGTTTGATATGTTTTTCTGCATCTCTCACCATTGGAGGAATTTGACACATGGTAAAATTCCTTATGTGTAGCCATGGATATATAAGAAGGTTGTATCCTGGTCTAAAATTTAAAAACAAATTTATAGTATACCAATCTATACAATATAAAAAAAATCTAAATATTGTATCGTTCCTAAAAAAAATCATGCTTATAGTTTCTTTTACTCACATATGTAAAATATTTGCATCACCGTATCATTTTACTAAGAGGAGGACGTTTTAACCCCTTCGGGTTTTTTTTATTAAGGGTCTGCACCAATCCAGTAAATGAGGGTCATAACAAAATTACCGAACTCCGAACAATCTTACAAAGGGAAATTCAAAACTCATGAGTATATAAACAGACAAAATCAGTCAACAACCGGAAAACTGTGAAAACCGTAATGACCCTGACTTGGTACAGTGAACGGTCATGTATATGCGTTTTACGGGTATCAATTTCGTCTTTTTCTACGATTACATCATTGATATGTTCACCCGTTCGAGTTTTAGTTTGTCTTTCATCCATTTCCAAGTATTTTGTTCCATCAGATGCAGTGTGTAGGTTAATGTCTCCACATCTGAAATAAATTTTAAGATTTTTAAAATTTTCAAGATAACTTTTCTTCACAAGTGTTAGTTAGCTAATTAAGTAAAAAAAAAAGCATCAGTTTTATTTATAAACTTATGAGGATGCAATGGATTTAATTACTGTGTTGTTCGGTTACTCATGATAAATATTCAGAATTCCATTGTGGTTATGTTATATTGATGTTATTATCATTTTTCACTTCAAATTTCTACAGTCTTTGTGTATCACAACAACTGAAATATCATGTAAAGTGTTTTGGACTGTGAATAAGGGTAATAACAAAATTACCGAACTCCGAACAATCTTACAAAGGGAAAGTCAAAACTCATAATTATATAAACAGACAAAATCAGTCAACAACCGGAAAACTGTGAAAACCGTAATGACCCTGACTTGGTACAGGCATTTCTAAAGAAATGGTGGGTTGAATCAGATTTTAAAGCACCAAACCTCCCGCTCTCATTACGGTTCAAAGGTTCCGGCTGTCACTATAACAGTATTTAAATACAGGAACAAAATAGGTAAAATAGTTGTCAAAGCAGTACCATATTCGGTGACGTAAATGTCAAAAATATTCTTACGTCACACAGAGTGCTCAACAAATCTATGAAACATTACACACAGATGACAGAAGTTGTTGAATATCTAGTTTCGATGGTCTTCGGAAGTTATATAGTCGGAATACATTTGGATGGATCGTCTTGTAACATGGAATTTCATACTTTAAACCTGAAGTGTATATTATTACTGAAATCTGATTTTATAATATTGTAGTAGTGTCAGATGTTGGCACAATGCAAAAACCGTCCACATCAGATAATGGAAGATTTCAGAAGTTTGTTGACATAGGGAAACAGAAACCACTAAATATAAGATGGTTGATCATTAACATGTCAACATGTTTGGCATTACAGGATTTCACCAAGCGTTACATTTGTACCAATCGATGACCAGTGACTATTTATGTAATAACCAAATTATTTCCTAGTTTGAGATATATATGGAGCTGTTTTGACTTATATATTATAGTGCTATATATACAATATTGGTGTATTGACGGTAAATATAGAATTTATGTGGCGAGGCTTAAAAATAGGAGAAAGACGAGCTTGATGTTGTGTTTAGGGGAAAGACGAGCTTGATGTTGTGTTTAGGGGAAAGACGAGCTTGATGTTGTGTTTAGGGGAAAGACGAGCTTGATGTTGTGCTTAAGGGAAAGACGAGCTTGATGTTGTGCTTAGGGGAAAGACGAGCTTGATGTTGTGCTTAGAGGAAAGACGAGCTTGATGTTGTGCTTAGGGGAAAGACGAGCTTGATGTTGTGCTTAGGGGAAAGACGAGCTTGATGTTGTGCTTAGGGGAAAGACGAGCTTGATGTTGTGTTTAGGGCAAAGACGAGCTTGATGTTGTGTTTAGGGGAAAGACGAGCTTGATGTTGTGTTTAGGGGAAAGACGAGCTTGATGTTGTGTTTAGGGGAAAGACGAGCTTGATGTTGTGTTTAGGGGAAAGACGAGCTTGATGTTGTGTTTAGGGGAAATACGAGCTTGATGTTGTGCTTAGGGGAAAGACGAGCTTGATGTTGTGTTTGAGTGGATTAATGAGAATATAAACAGACAAAAGTACTGATTAATTCAATTGACTACAAAAGTACTGATTAATTTAATTGAATGGTTGTTAGATTTTTATTAGTTTTCATAATTAGCAGATCTGGTTATTTTATCATATTATGATGTTTATGAGAACCTATAAGTCCGAAGTGAATCGTGTTGTTCAACCACACAGTGTTGAGCATCGATTCTGGTGAACTGTTGCCTAGAAGCTTTGCTTCATAAAGTTGTTATATTTCGTCCTCTGTTAACGGTTTGGCTCTATTTGGTTTGTTACCTTTTCCTTGTTGTTTTTGTTTCTCTTTCAATGCCTGTCTCGTCAAATTAAAGGCAGTGTCATTGCAGCTACTTATAATGCTGTGTGCATATTTATGCCTACGAGGTTTCCTGTCGATACTACTGATCATGCCACGGAGAGTAGAGGGCTCATATTCGCTTCCATCTTTTTTTCCTATTGTCAGGATAAAACTTGCAAGTAATGTATTCAATTCCTCGTGGGGAATTTGTTGTATTTCCCTGACTTCCCTTTTCATTCTGATAACATCTTGCATTGTTTTTTTAAGAGTATTTTTGCTTTGTTGCCCATCAGTGAAATGTTTCACTTTATCTTGTTGCATGTGCATAAATTCAGTATTGAATTGTGGGTCAAAATGTTCGTCATTTTGAACGACGAAAGGTTCAACTGCTATATTGTTAATGTTATCTATATTTATAATGTCCGCATCTGTGGATGTATTTTCCATGCTTGGTATGGTTACTAAGGGTGCATTTAAGGTATCAACAGCAGACATTGCCCCATCTGTACTGATACTGATAGCAAGGAATCTATCTGATCAACTGTTTCTGTCAGATCTGTGTCTTCCATTAACTCTCCCATAGGTGACCAATCGACATTGAAATAAGGAACAACGTCGTTAAACGAGTCCGTCATTGTCGGTGCTAGAGATCTAGAAGCAGATGATCTTGGTCGAACTAAATGTCAACATTTACCACACTGGGTGACAATATATTTTGAGTATTCATCATAGGTGTATTAAACTATTTAGAGAGTCTAGCTTTGTAAGCAATGAAGACATGAATACAAATATCAATTAATATTTTAATGTTCATTAATAGTAACCGATATGTGTGTACGGAAGCGAATGCAAAAAATGTACGACATTCACGTATACTGTGTATGTTTACATTGACAACGGAAACACAAAAAGTAGTTCCGGTAAGGGCCGTGGCTTAATAGCTTTATTAGGCTAATGTGAGAAGTGTTATTATGACAGGGGTGTGGCTTAATAGTTTATTAGTCTAATCTGAAAAGTGTTATTATGACAGTGACCTAATAAAGCGACAGTTTATTTTAACCCATTTATTATGACAAAAAATAACCCAATTGCAGGATAAATATTATTGTACGATGTTGCATTTATTTGACTACCTATGATTGGATAAAATAATTCCTCAAAATAACGATAGAAGGCAGAGCCATATATGAAAATCTAGAGAATAAGATTAATACGCTTTACTGGCCAGTGGAAAATTATATTCCTAAAAATAACGATAGAAGGTGTGCAGTTACGAAACGATGCAGACGGAAAATTACAGAAGGTCAGTGGGCAGTGCTTAATTTTTTCTAGTAACCATTACGTCTTTTGCCTTAGAACTTCTAAGAAAGTTCGTCAAACATAGTTCGTGGAAAAAACGTAGTTACTGTTTCAAACTATAGATCAGCAACATCGTACACAAATGTTCTAAGCTCCCGTTACCGACTATGATTATTTAGACGGTAAGTAAATAGTTGAAGGGTTCGCGCTAAAGCGCTCACCCTTCAACAATCTACTGACAGTCTAAATAATCATAGTCGGTCACTAGGGAGCGTAGAACTTATAATATTCGATAGCTGCAGAAATGATGACGCACGAGTGTTTTTGTTTCGTTTTTTGTGTGAATATGTTAATAAGAGTTTATAGGTGTAGCATTTGTTTTCAGTATGTAGACTTGAGAATTGATTGGACGAATTAAAACTATGAAGATCATAAAGCAATATACTTGGATATATTGTTGTTAGAAAAGTTTGGAGATACCAAAGTGGTTATTAGAAGCCGTAAATCAAAGAAGAACAGACAATATAATGGACAAAAGAAAAAGAACAAAAGACAAGCCATGATCTATAAACCATAGAAGACTAAAGATTAAGCAACACTAACCGCACTAAAACCCGTGGATGGCTCAGATGCTACGGAAGGTAAATAGTTTCTGCTCATCATATGCTACCCGTCGTGAAAGCTGTGACAGTATATGTGGGTTTTGTTTATTTGTTATTTTTGTTTTGGTCGCTAGAGATGATCTAGGTATTAAAAGGAGGGGATTTTAATCTCATTCATTCATTTTATTTTGGAACTGTCCTAGCTGCGGAATCGCAGCTCTTATAGTTTATATATTGTTTATATATTGTCTAGATATAACAAGGAGAGGACTTTGATGTCATTAATTGTCCCAGTCCAATACGAAAATTGTCATCTGCTTCTATAGTGGTCTTCTCTGTAATTGAATGTATTATTGATTGGTTGTTGCTTAATGTCAGCTTTATTCAGGGCGAGAACAACTTCAACAGGATATATAAACTATATAGAAATGAGGGAGGGGTGAACAAACCGGGGGACCGACTATTGACTGCCACTGGAAAAGCAGAGCGAGATGGGTAGAGACGAAAAAGTTACTATAGTACTACCCTTTCAATTGCGCCTATTTTTTTTAGAAATTTACGAAAGAGACCTTTAATGTACAGAGAACATAGCACTCTCCAGTATGTTTTTCCCATTATAGTCCACGGTGTTTAATGTTAGAGGTTTGACTCAGAGTAGACCATATTGTTCTGATTGGTTAACGTTTTATTTTTCAATCTATCTGGGTAAAAAGACATGGTAAAGTAAAACGGTCCTATTATGTAGTTTCTGTTATCTAAGCTGCTCATTATTCCAGTAACATTTTCTCAGTTTTCAAATTAGGAGATAACTGTATTGTATTTGAAAATTTCACGGCATCAATTGGGGATTTGATGATCGCAAATTGAGTTTACTGACGACGCGTTAGATGACGTAAGTGGTAATCAGCTGACAGATGAGTGAATAGTCGAAACATTCCTTCGTCCGTGAAAAAAGTAGTTTCATGTAAGACCATTAAATCGACAATTGATACCGTAATATTTTCAAATACAATACAGTTATCTCCATTCTAATGTAATCATGTGTATAGATGTGTATTGCCACATTATTGACAAGATGACGTAAGGGGCTAAAATTCTAAAAAATATCTCATGCTTTTCAACCGTGGAATTGATACCGTGAAAATTACAGCATTGTCCAATCACAAACTAGGAATATTAAACAACTACATTAGGATGTAAATTTGACATCAACGTTTTCCATTTCCTTGTAATATATAGCGTCAAACTGTTCGTTTTCCTATAGTATAAACCAATTCTAGCAATCACCTATCACCCCTACAAAAATAAAGAAATATTTTTGTACATAATGTTAAGATTTATTTTAGCAAAAAAATACTTGAAAATAAAGGTAAATAACCCGAAGACAAAAGCAGAAGAAAAATACAAAATCTGAATTCGACTTGCTTAAGGCAATTTTCATTTGTAATTAATAAAAATAAAATTGAATTCTGGGTAACATGTATTATAAATCTTTTGTGACTGGTCGTTTTAAATTGTCGATATTATTAAAAGTATAATTTACAATGGTAGTCGGTTGTTTGTGTGTTGTTTGAAGGTGTTTAACGCCACTTTCAACAATATTTTAGTTATATCGTGGCGGTCAGTTTTATTGGTGGATGAAACCGGAGGACTGGAAGGAAACCACCGCAAGTCACTGACAAACTCTATCACATAATGTAATAGTTAGTTGCAAATCCAATCTCCTTCTGTCAAGGACGCGTAAATCATCTTTCTACTGTGTAACATTGCTCTCTGCAGTCTAAAGAACACGTTTGATAAATCATTATTAATGATCCATCACACAGAAAAAAACTTTCTGTTCTAACGCTTTTTCTAATGTCATAAAATAATCCCATTTCTCACATTCGATTCGTTCACAGTTGGGAGGGCAATTGTCCTCACCCCACCAGCTCCTACGTCAATGAGGCGGTATTAGTGAAGCTCGAACTGCAGACTCCCACGAAACATCTGAGTACACCTCGGCCAGTTGGGCTTGTGTTGCTCAACCTGCAGTTTTCTGTATATTCGTAGTTTTTGTCAACCATCAAATATTTGTCTTTTTGCTATGTTATATCTGTATATGGTTTTGTTTGGCTTATGGTGTTTAACGCCACATATATCTGTATGTTTATATCATGTACTGTTATTGCCGTTATTTACCCTTAAAGACTAATTACTAATAAATATAACTCCTAATCTGTAATATAAACTAATCATATAAAACTTGTAAAAAAAGTTGACAAAATGTAGGTATTGTTCTAAAAATAGTAACAAGACATATAAAACTTACCTCTGCATTATAAATAAGTTGACAAAATATAGGTGTTGTTCTAAAAGTAGTAACACAATGATAGCATGGTAAAGTTACGGTTAACAAAAGTAAGACATTTTATATTAATGTGATCAATGGTAGTTTTCTTGTACTTATCGACATATCGACATACATTTCTAATCATCTACTTTTAAATAACTTTGTTTTTTTATTGTATGGTTTCCCCTTTTTCTGTGGGAAACGTCACAGGTGCTCGTGTAATGTGTAACATCAGAGTTATATACGGTCGACACATGGAAGTTACTGTTAACATAAGACTGTACGAATATGGACATAGATGACTTAAAAATAATTCAACATGAATACTTTATTAAGCTCATTATAAAATAAACTTACAATTAAACAAATAAAGATCAAATGGTAATAATAGAATAATGTTGTTAACCAATCAAAAGTCAAAGCTAAATTTCAAACTAGAAACTACAAAAGAGTGAACGTACCGTATTTAGGGTTGTATAATGCGCAGGATTTTGCCCAGATTCTTTAATTTGTAGGAGGGGTGCGCATTATAAACAGGAACAATGTGCTTCACTCTTTCCCAGACCGGGAAATCACATGTCCGCCAATAAAACCCAACACATTTAATATTTTGCAACTTTATTGAAGATGAAAAGAGATAAATGGTTCTTAAATTCTCCCAGCAAATGAAACATGCTCAAAGGACTGAAAAATATATACGATTGATATTTAATTCTTACATTTCCGACGGCGATTTTTTTAAAAGTCCATGCGCATTATAGACACGAACTAGTTTTTTTCTGGAGATTTTCAAGGCCAAGAGGGGGTGCGCATTATGCACCAATGCGCATTATTCAACCCTAAATAAGGTATTTTACAAAGTTATTAATAACGCTTTGTATCTATGCATTCATAAAAGGCTTAAAGTCAGTGACAATGAGATTCCCTCAGTCCATCTCGAATTTAAACATGACTTATTAACAGAATAATGTTGCTAACTTCCCGAAAAGTTAAAACAAACAACAATAGAACAGTAAATGTATTATGCAAAGTTACTGGAAATGCCAGTAATAATGAAGTTTTCTCAAGTAAAATTTCATTGTGTCCTGGACTCTTTATCCGTATATTGTCACTTATTTTCATTCAGAATATTTTCCCATACTGTTCTTGAAAAACTTAGAAATCTCTTTCCTTCGTTTGGCTGTGGTATGGCACTGAGTACCTGATCTATCTGGTACCATTTCACATCTTCTCTTTTCGGGCGAATGAATTTATTTTCGACTGACATGAACACTGACATAAAATTCTGCATCATGAAGGCTGATGTCCTTTCTTTCCCCGAGGTATCTTTTTTCATCATAAAGGACAACAACCCAGTCATCAATTCTGCAATCATTTATACAAATTCTTGCAATATCTCCTGATATCAAATCCATTTCTTGAGACTCCTCCATTGCTGTAGATGTCGTGTTACAATAGCAATCACTATCAGCCTGTACATGCTGAGTTTGATTTTCCCACAAAATGTATTGATTGGGCTTATAACATTTACAGAAAGTTCCAAATGTTTCACAACAGCAACTGAGCTCACGCACAGACAAAGAACAGCGTGATATTGTAACCCATTGATATAATTTCATTGTACCTGGGATCGATGCATTACCCGGGGAAATTTCGATATTGCTGGTTTCAAATTCTGTTTCATCTACAAAAAATAATGGTATTTTGTCAGTTTCAGATTGTACTAAAGTATAGAATGAGCTAGCATGACATATATCTGACTCCTGAGCTACATGCCGATCAGCTGTTTGCTTTAACACGCCACCAACACCGTCTGCTGCTCGTAACCATCGCCGGCTTTATGCAGAATCCAAGTCCCAACTTTAAACCCCCAATCAAGCAATAAAGTTGAAAACAAGTATAAATTAGTTTTATTCCGATACTGTGTTGTCAGTCCGTCACTCCAAAAATGCGTTATTGTATCATTATTTGTCTGCTGTCGTTCTGCTATTATCCTCTCTGACATAAAAGTCTCTGATTTTATTTCTTTCTTGTAATCTAACCTTTGTAATGTTGCTTAATCTGTCATATGTGAAGTTGGACGGTCGTCGTGTATTCGCTAAATGTACCTTTCTTGAAAAGTTGAATCTTGATTTCGCCTGTGATAGAAGTCTCTATTTCTTCAGTGTTTTACCAGGAATACTCTCTCTGTTTATCTCCTTTCGTTTTCTTGTACCTGTTCTTGGATTAAAACATTATGAAAAAGCAGAGTCCGTTTGACCTTTCTTGGAAACATTTGTATTTTCTAACAAAGCTTTTGTCTGTCTACGTGAGGTTGTTGTGGTTGAAGAGGCTTGCGACTTCTCTAACAAAGCTTTTGTCTGTCTACGTGAGGTTGTTGTGGTTAAAGAGGCTTGCGACTTCTCTGTTTCTTTAAGTTTTATTTTGAAATGACTTCTTTCAAGTCTTTTCCTGTGTTTCTCTTTATAATGTTCTAACGTTTCTATCTCTGATTTTAGTTTATTAATTGTTCTGTATGCTTTTGCTCTATCCTCTATTCCTTTTTACTTTTTTCCTTCCCCTGACTTTATTACTTGAAGTAACTCTATGTTGCTCATTAACATCAGCATCTGACTGAGGTGGTGTATACTGTTCCAACAGGGCCCTTTGTTTCTCTGTGTCTTTTTCAATAAGTCTTGAACACCTCTGCCAAATGGTACCGTCTGAATCAAATGTAATGTTATTTCTCTTGTTATCCACTGATCTGTTAAATGATGTGAATCAATTGCATGAATGTGACATTTAAAACAAACCCACTCGTAAATGCCTTCTTCTGAATCTATATACAACTGTACATGTACAAACTGAAAAATACAAAATGCAATTGATGTAGCTTTCTTAATAGTAAACAACTGTTTGTTTCGCAGATAAAATACAAAGTTTATTATATATTTCCAATGTTAATAAAAGTAGGTTACATAATACTGCAATACATATAGATTATTACATGGCATTTTTCATATCATACCCTTTAGCCCTATGTCATGATATCAGCCCAAAGAGCCGATATGCTCAATGGATGATATATGAACGAGGGCTGATAATAGGGTATGATATGAAAAATGACATGTTATGATATGTTTATCATATACTTCAACAGAGGAAATAACTGATTTGTACCAAAATGTTCAGTCATTTTTTGCTATAATTAAATACATAGATATAGAACAAGAAATATATAGTTTTAATATACAAATCCAAAAAATGCATTTTTTTCAAATTCACACACAAACAGTAAACACTTTGTAGATCACCGTCCAATAATCATTTATGTAGTTGGATTCAATTACGTTTTATGATTTCTAAGAAGACTTTCTTACCCTATAGGGTGTTTTCATTGTCATTTCTAACAACAGAAAACTCTTTCAAGGACACAAAATTTCTGCCAAATATGATTTACTTAATTAACGTTGTTTTACATTCTATTCTTAAAAAAAATCTTCCAATAGAATAATATGTTATGTGGCAGTAGACTTCTTAACATTCTGATAGACAACCTATACGTTACTTGTGAACAAGAATATTCACTCATCATTCCAAATAACTTCGGATTACTAGATGCAAACAACAATGACCGGAAATCAATGGCAACATATTTGGATCAAGCATGCTAAAACATATGCGGAGTATTTTTAGATATATGCAAAATTGTATTAAAAGATAGAACCCCATAATTAGCTATTAATGAATATGTGAGAAAATGATGATTTTCTCTTTATTTACACGTGTATAAATACATCATTATACCAAATTAGGCACACCTTTATTTCGCCGAGTTGATTAATAATACCGTTCAAAATGCAAGTGGAAAATGCAGACCATGTCCAACATGGGAACCCAACATCTATAGAACCAATTTGAGCCCTAACGCACGTCTGTCTTTTGTGTTCCTACTAAGTTGCACAATCGTCTGTTGTTTTTTCTATGCGTTGGATTGTACAGAACCTTACAGGTAAATACGAGTGGATCAGACATCATTACCTCAATGACAATAATTTCAGTAGCTGTTATCACTCCATGAGCAGCACGTCATCCCATCAACACTACCCGTCATGGTGTCCCTACATTTCAAACCATGTCTTTAATCAGTTCCGACACCTGAATTATATATGAATATACCAATTTTCGATACAGATCATGTATATCACCTTTAAAATGCTTAAGCCCTTTGGTTTACATGCATCCAACGTTTTTTTTTTTCGTTTTTTTTTTTATTTGGCTTTCCAATCTTTCAACTTTGAGCGTACCTGATGAAGGTTATTCCAGAAAGGGTCGTGCGCACTAAATTTGATATCTACGTTTTTATTAAGAATAATTTTCTAATGAGCCAGTTATTATTCTTTAACTCTAAATAAGCAATATTTCAGCTTTTTTTATGGCGAGAACAATTAATTTTGATTTCGATGAGATGATGATGATGTCCGCTTTGTACTAGACTAACACGTTTAGTTGGATTTTAATAGTGCTATAGCTCACTGAAACAACAAACTCTCCATTCAGACACATTATCATGACTCCGATCCAGTCTTTGTTTCTACCCATTAACTGTGCAAGAAGTGCTTGAAGATACCAAAGAGGTAATCAATATACCGAAGATGGACAGATAAGACAATGGCCAAAAGAAAAAGCACAAAGCACAAAGCTTAGCAGTGAAACAGCACATATCCATTTTTATATAACCTTTGACTTTATCACATGATGCTGCATTGTGCAAACCTAGCCTGTACGGGATTCGAACACACAACTTCAGTGGTGATAGGCATCATCAACAATCATTATTATATCATATTGTATGTGGAATAGTATAATAATTGAATGATTTAATGTGCTATAACGCCATTTTCAGCAATATTTCAGCTATATCATGGCCACCAGTTTTATTGGTGGAAGAAGCCGGAGAAAACCACCGACCATGGGCAAGCAACTGGTAAACTTTATCACTTGCGGCTGCAAGTCGAGTCCACCCTTTTTTGTAAATTACAAAGATGGGCGTGAACCCACGTCGTATTGGTGATAGGCTTGTATGAGTTGCTATGTAATCCAACTACCTACTTCCATGAGCCACCCGGGCCCTTGGAATAGTATAGCCACGTGGTAAGCATGTGTAATAACCCTAGCAAAAATGCAGTCAACACAATTATTTAATCGAGTCAGGATTCGCCCGAAACATAAACCTACATTCGTTGCTGCCACTGTGTGAGCAAATCTCTTTATAGAAATTACCATTAATAGCTGGATACCCACTTCATCAGTTACAACTGGTTGTTTTATATATCATAGGTAGATAACCTGATCATGTGTTATCTGTGACAGGTAGATTATTTAATATTTTAGTTGGCCAGAATAAAAATAAAAATAAGAAAACGTGCCTGAGATAGCATAATGTATTAATACTTGTAATATTCATTTCAATAACAAGGTAATGTAAATCACATGATTTGTCACGTGGTATAAAGCGAACATGTCAAGGTAAGCAATGCACATAATTTCAGTATAAAATTCGTAATTAGTTAATACAATATGTCAACTTGTATATTTCCATTAATAGAGAGCGGCCGTCGTGGCCGTGATCGTTTGGTAGTTGGATTTACAACTTACCTATGCAATCAGTGTCTATCACCACTAACATTGTGAGTTCGAATCTCGATCAGGGCGAGGTGTACAACATTATGTGATAAAGTTTGTCAGTGACTCACGACAGGTCGGTGGTTTTCTTCGGGTCCTCCGGTTTCCTCCACCAATAAAACAGACCGCCACGATATAGCTAAAATATTTTGGAAAGTGGCGTTAAAACCAAACCAAACCAAACCCTTAGTAGAGGGTGAGTGCGAACAAGGAAGATACTACAGGACAACGAGTGTTGTCAAATAGTTGTAGTCGTTACTGGGAAAATGTTACGATCACCATCATAACTTGGTCAACCGTTATAAGAACATCTGTGACACAGATCACCACGCATATGTTCCGTTTGCCGATATCACTTTCTATTGTTCTTTTTCGTTCATAAGTTGTTGCCAAATATGACAAATAACGTATTTTATCATGTGTTACAGGGACCATCGTGGTCGTGATCGCATGGTAGTTAGATTTACAACTACATATGCAATCAGTGCCTATCATCATTGTTGAAAGTTGCGTTAAACACCATAAACCTAAACCATTGAAACATGTGTTACACGATGGATGCTACTAGTGAAGCAGAAATATCTCGTCCTTTGTCATTTTTTGCCATTGCATTCCGTGTCCTTCTCCGATTACTCTTTTGGCATTTTCACACTTTTGGTAAAGAATGGAGGCTAGTAGTTACCAATAAAACATTTTCCCTGTTTAATCAAATGTCATACAAAAGTGAGTTTGAGAACCACAACTGAGTTATTCATAGAGGTCACTAAAGTTGTAATACCAATTAATTTGATTTTGATTTGATTTTTTGATTTATGGTGTTTAACGCCACTTTCAGCAATAGTTCAGCTATATCATGGCGACCAGTTTTTAGTGGTGGAAGAAGCCGGAGTCCCGGAGAGAACCACCGACCATGGGCAAGTAACTGGTAAAGTTTATCACTTGCGGGTGCGTGTCAAGTGCACCCTTTTTGTAATTTACAAAGCCGGGTACGAACCCACGTAGTATTGGTGATAGGTCTGTATGAGTGGTTAGGTAATCCAACTACCTAACTCATTGAGCCACCCTCGCCCTGTTATTTGCTTTAAGCCAATTATATTAGAGTCTTGTGAATAAATGTTAATTTATCCTGAAAGTACTCAATATTTCAGCTATATATTCATGACGACAGTAAATTAAGAAAAAGTCATGGAGATCCAGTTTTGTTCACACGATAAGCCTGTTCCCTCTTTGCGGAAAATGGATTTATCGTTCGTAATTTGAATTATCGTCCTTGGCAGTGGGTATATATACAATATACGTACATTGTCGGTAAATATAAAATTTATTTGTACGAGCTTTAGAAACAGGCAGAATAGCGCCTGTTTCGCAGGGGGTACAAATGAATTTTAGATTTAACGACAATGTACGTATTTTGTGTTTATCCTGCAATGTAAAAAAAGTCGGAAAACTTGTCAAATTTAAGCAAAAAGGACAGAAACAAGCGTCATTCCTCGCCTTTCATAAATCTTGTCAATGGTGTCTTCTTCGTGGTCCGCGTTACATTAGTACCAGTTTCATACTTGTCTGCGCCCTCCGCTGTACATAGCTACAGGGTACCAGGAAAGTTTATTCGTAGGCTGAAAAGTTTATTCGTATGGTACGGAAAGTTTATTCGTCTAGTACGAATAAAGCAAAAATGTATTAGTATAGCATATTTGTACAGCAAATGTACTGATTGCAGGATAAATAGCATTTCCGGTTGCAAAAGTTTTCCTGGCGGTTTTTAACAAATTGATTGAATAAATAATAAGTGCGAAAAAATATGAAATTAATTGACGTAGATTCCAAGGCAACACTTGAAGACTTCCTAACTTTAAACAAAAGACTGAACTTGTACAGTTTCTACGGAAATGTAATGAAAAAAATCAGTGGTATCTAGAATGAGCTTACGCTCCGACAAAGATGTAGAGACGTATCTTTTAAAAAAACCGGTCAAATGACAATGAAAAAATGAGCTGCTATAGACAGTTCATTAGAGTCTTTAACTTTTATAAAGAAAATTATATACACGACATTCCTTTTTTTTAAACTTCTATAAAAAAAAGTTATTTACTTTAAAACATATTTTTCTCTGGATTTGCAACATTTTTGTACAAATAACTCCAAGTTTGTATTTTCATACCACTGAACATGTTACATAATTAACTTTCTGAAATGTTTTGGATGATTGTCACCAGATTTTTCTGCAAAACGGAAATACTGCGCGATTTTTCTTGTACACTGAAAGCGGGAATATTAAAAAAAGAAGATTTTCTCTCCTTTCATTAAAAAGCGTATTTGATTTTTTTCATTACACTCGAGCGGTCGAAGACAAGGCAAGATAAATTTGAAAGCATTTTATAAATAATAGAATCTGTTGTTTCTTCACCATTTGTAAAAGCAGAAGCGGATTTAGTAGAATATTTTGTACTGTGTTTGAAACAGTCTGTGCGTCTTCATTAGCAATGTGCGCTTATCAGATAAGTGAACACCTGCATCTAACATTTGCCGACCATCTCGACTTGTACAGTCAACAAGCAAATCCCAATTTTCGGTTTCTGTCAGAGCAGATCCCACATTTTTCTGAATGAATAATGTCCCTCGTCTGGAATATTTTGAATAGGAAATAAAACGATCACGAACGCGGATTTTTTCTGTTTTTAATATATCAAGAACAAGCAATCGGTCTATCGTTTAAAAAACAATGGTGTATTTGGAGATCGCATTGAAACTGAAACTTATCTGTCATATTAAAGATGTATTTTTAGACATATGCACTTCTCGACCGCTACCCATGATTTCGGATACCGTCAAAGTACTGACGACAAATAGGTTATCTTGCAATAAATGCATTTACAGTCTAATAATCTTACAGCCAAAAATTTCCGTTCTGAAGCTAAGCTTAACAATGTAGACAAACAAACAAAAGGACTGATGGGATTCGAACCACCTTCTAGAACTATTCATTCCATCACAAGGCAGCGCCAATGCGATCATGACTACTGTGCTCCCGCATATAGTCAAGTAAATTTATTACTTAATACAGTAGTGATGGGGTAAAATGCGAATTAGTAAACATAGCAGACGATCTGATTTCTCAACTGCAGATTTAAGAAAATAACTACCAAGCACAAAACAAACTAAAAAAAAAACTCTGATGGTTTGCTTACGATAAAAACAACATGTGCTAAGTTGCTTTATCTTTATTGATTATGACAATTTACGTGATGTTTGAAGAAACCCCCCCCCCCCCAAAAAAAAAAGAATAGTTAATTTTGATAAAGAAAAATATGAAATTAACAGCTTGCATTCGTGTTATGATTTCATATGTAAGGAAATATTCGTTGTACGGCTTTCGAAAAATCAATACAAATCTACTGTACAATCACAATTCTTATAATATGTAAAAAAAAAAAAAAAAAAAAAAAAAAACTTAATTTAAATATAGCCTCCATTTTTATCACTTTAACCGAAATTAATAACGAAACATATTATGTTCCTAAAAAAACAAAAAAACAAAACAAAACAAAAAAACAAAAACAAAAAAAAACAAGACAAAACTGCTCCGATAGGATTCGCACTCTCAGTGTAAATCTGCAGGGGTCGTGAAGCAGCGACTATACGATCACGGCTATGGTACAATGATCACATTTGTAAGTTTTGTTTTCTTTTTTGTGGTATATAAGGTTAACCTGATGTAAATTGGTGCAACTCTATAATAAAGCAGACGATGCCTATATTTCATAAAATCATATTTAAG
The DNA here is from genome assembly GCA_963680875.1 of Bathymodiolus brooksi. Taxonomy (NCBI): domain Eukaryota; kingdom Metazoa; phylum Mollusca; class Bivalvia; order Mytilida; family Modiolidae; genus Bathymodiolus; species Bathymodiolus brooksi. Next base: position 19,393,721 of record OY804587.1, on the reverse strand, counting down.
CATATTCCATAAAAGGGGAAGTCTTTCTATGTTACCAAAGGGAAAATTTATATGCATGTTAAAAAGGAAGTTTTGTGTTGCAAGTTTTTGATTTTTAACTATTGTAATTATTTTGTTTGTTTTCATGTTTTTGTCCTTTACACCAGCATTGAAAGCACTTCTATCTGCAAAATTTCCATTCCCCCCCTCCCTTAAAATCAGTAAAATCTTCATTTTTCCCCATCCAGTTTTTGGAAGGAGAGGATGCCGGCTGTCTAACTCTACGGTCATATTTCTACCTGACGTCTCTGACGGTTGGTGATGGCCAAATCCGGTAAAAACCCTAAATGTTCCTTTTTTATTACAAAATCCGCAGTGGAACCAAAGAATGAATAGTCATGAACCATATATATAACTAAAGGTAAAATATTCAATTTCTTTATCTTGAATGGAGCCTGTCGGAATTTTTATGGGAATCTGCATTGATCTCTTGAAAAAAAGAAAACAAAAACTAAATATCATGCAAAAATAGACATCTTTTTAATAGACTCCGAGCAGATAAAATATCTTGAACATTTCAAGATTAAAATAATCCCCTGTAAAAGGAAATAAAACAACTGATTCCACTGCGTAAATCGGAATGAATTTTGCATACATCGCTATTAACGTCCGTAATTTTAACAGCAAAGTCGATTTTCGAGAAAATGCTGCATCTTTGAATATAAAACACTGAATTTATTAATTATTACGGTCATTCAGGATATGAAATAAAAATTCAGATCTCATAGAATCTACCGATATAAAAAGCTAAATAAAATAATTCCAATAAATCGGATTTTATTTGAATAAGAATACATAGTTTTTTCAATTTTTTAAAAACTTTTTGTGACATTCCTAAGTTATGTAACCGGATGTGTACATACCCTCTGTCAGGAAACGATAACTCGATTTAAAAACGATAACTCTAGTTATCGCAAATCAGGAATAAGGGATTGCTTTGATTGCTACAAGTAAGATCTGCTTCAAGTTGTGCTTTATATGGAGACAGTGCACTAGAAACACAAGACATTTATTTACCAGCTTGCGCTTGACATAGAGTGGATATCTATTTCGCAAGTAATGCCTCCCCCCACGGAATAGGGGTGAGCATTAGGGTTAGGGTGCTTAACGACACTTTCAACAATATTTCAGCTATATAATGGCAGTCAGTTTTATTGATGGATTAAACAGAATTGCCAGGAGAAAACCACCGACCTGTCTAAAGTCACTGACAAACTTGATCACATAATGCTGTATCGAGTACACAGAATAGAACAGTTGTAACGGCAAAAAGAATTACTAACTAGTGCTGATCGTTTCTATTAAGGGGCCGTCGTGGTCGTGATCGTATGGTAGTTATATTTATATATACCTCTGCAATCAGTGCCTATAGCATTATGTGATACTGTTTGTCAGTGACTTGCGACTGGTCGGTGGTTTTATCCGGGTACTCCAGTTTCCATCATCGATAAAACTTACCACCACGATATAACTGAAATATTGTTGAAAGTGGCGTTAAACACCATAAACCAAACCAACCAACCATCATTTCTATTATAGGACAGGAGAACAACTTCCATCATACCCGTGGCTTCAGTACCATAATTTAACAATATGGCCGAGTTCGGTGTTCTGCAACGATGCAGAAAAACACTTTAAGTTGTTAAAGGAGTTAGACACAAGGGATAATGATGTTTTGTTATGTACAGCACCAAAATCAGGTTGGTGATATTGTTGTTTCTCTTAACACTGTGATTTACATGAACTACTATTATTGTCTAAATCACCTTTATATATATGTTTACCTTAAATATTTTCTGTTGAAACACTGTGATATACATATGTAATTGACATACTAGTATTTCTTATGTAGCCGTTATAATTTATCTCGACGTTTGATCTCAATGTCGTCTTCTGTTGATTCAAGAACGATCTGTCTACACATTTCATTAATAACGCTGATATCAAAGTGACCTTTAAAATCGGCTTTGACATATGGTTTCTGAATTCCTCTTGTTCATACACATAATAAATATTGTCAATTTATATTTTACGCAATTGTTTTGTAATGGTGTTCATATAAGCCAAAACAAGACCAGTCTTGTTATACCTATTTATAATTCTTGCTCGACACGTGATATTTCTCAGTTTGCTGGTTGGTTGATTTAGGGTGCTTAATGTTGCTTTCAACAATGTTTCAGTTATATCGGAGGGCCCGGGTGGCTCAATGAGTTAGGTAGTTAGATTACCTAACAACTCATACAATCCTATCACCAATACGGCATACATTCACGCCCGGCTTTGTAAATTACAAAAAAACGGTGCACTGGACTCGCAGCCGCAAGTGATAAAGTCTACCAGTTGCTTGCCCATGGTCGAAGGTTCTCTCCAGGTACTCCGGCTTCTTCCACCACTAAAACTGGTCACCAAGATATAGCTGAAATATTGCTGAAAGTGGCATTAAACGCCAAAATTAAACTGGAAGTGAAAGTCAAATGGAATGTGTAATCAGCTATGTTGTATTTATATTTTGTATTATTATAGGAACGCATTGGGTACATGAAATTGTGTCAATGCTATTAACACAAACTACAGAATATAATTCAAAAGGAGATATTCTTGATATGCACCTGGAATTTCAAGAGACAGAACAGATAGAAGCAGTGAAAGGCCAACGACTGATGCATTCACATCTACCAATAAGCTTGCTTCCGGTCCAGCACATAGCTAAGTACCGCAAAATTGTTTATGTCAATAGGAACCCAAAAGATCGACATGTGTCTATGTTTGCATTTATGCGAGGCAAAGTAGGTGTTCCAGAAAATTGGACATGGTCTAGCTACTTCGACAAACATGTTTTAAACGGTAATTTTTTCGTTTTATATTAATGGAATTCAGTATTGTTGTGAGTTCGAACACCGGTCGTGGCGAGGTGTACTCGATACAACATTATGTAATAAAGTTTGTCAGTGACTTGCAACAGGTCGGTGCTTTCTCCTGGTACTCCGGTTTACTACACCCTTAAAGCTGACCGCCACGATATAACTGAAATATTGTTGAAAGTGGCGTTAAAAACCATAAAACCAAATTAACCAAACGATTACTGTTTAATATTTTTGAAAATACTGAATTCGTCCTCTGCCAATATAGATTATTACACATATACAAAAATAGACAATCTTCTTGAGATTTGGAATGACAACATGTTCTCTGGATGGGTTGACTCTGCTCAATATATGATATATTTAGTATTGCTGTATGAAGGATTGTGTTGGACTGTTGAGCATCATATAACAATTAGTGCATGACACTTTCGTTCAAATGGTAGCATATCGGTCACCCTCCAAAATGTAGTATTATCATCAGCTTCCACTCGGTTAAAATAATATTTTGGGGGTGATCCACCGGTCAAGTGAACTACCATATGGCCATCAATGCCATGAACTTTATGCTAAATAGATATCGTGTCCTATATTTCCTAGTTGGATATTTAAGATATAAACAGTTGATCATCTGTTGAGCATTACCTTCCAAGTGCCCACAAATCGAAAGTAGAAAATTTACACCTTCAGTTGACAAAAAGATCCTCCAATAATACTTAGCTTACAATCATCATCCTAAAATACACAAAAGAAGTATTTGGGAGCTATTGGGAGTAAGTATGAATCAGAGCTAGCTGTATTTGTGGTATCCTGTTGAGTCAATGCTGTGGCTACTGCTTCAAACACGTTCTCATTTAAAAAAAAAGAGGAGTTTGAAGATATCAAATAGGTAATCAGAATTCATCAATAGAAGCAGTACAGACAACACAATGACCAAATAAAAAAAGGACAAAACAACAAACAACGATCTACAAAACACTACACATAAAACTTAAGATCGAGTTACAAGAACCCCACGAAAAATCGGGGGTGAACTCAGGTGCTCCGGAAGGGTAAGCAGTTCCTGTTCCACTAGTAGCATTCGTCGTGTTAATCTAGTTCTAAACCCGGTGACAAGTCATGAACGAGGAAAGGACCGGGAAGTGATTATGACAAATGGAACACATCAGTGGCCATTTGTGACACGGATATTCCACAACAGTCAACCAAGTGATGGTGGCGTCCGTAAATCTTTCGAAGTGATGATTTCAACTTAGCCGATAGGAACCATTGGTTCAGTAGCTTAATAAATGTTTACTCTAACATCATTGCTATCATTCTAGATACATTTATGACTGGATGGTTTAACTATACGAAGGAGATGACAGCAGCTGTACACGATCAGTCTGTTAATATTATACAGGTCCTGTATGAAGATTTATTAATGGTAAAATTGCCCTTTTCACATTTATATACCAAAACTATTACATGCCAACGAGAGAAACTTTTTAATATTGTTTGCATCCACTTTCAACCTACAAGGTTTGTAGACATTTGATGGCGGAGGTTCCTGTCTAGACCAGCAAAGCGGGGAAATACATTATAGTCTTTCTCTCTTAAGGTACACATCGAGTACACCTTGTTTTTTTGCCTAGGATCTTGACATGGAAATAGAGATAAAATCGATATACCTAACACTTGTACATGAACGCATACTATCATGGCTTGGTACATTTATTTCAATATAAACGTACTAGTGATATAGGACCCGGGTGGTTCAATGATATACCTAACACTTGTACATGAACGCATACTATCATGGCTTGGTACATTTATTTCAATATAAACGTACTAGTGATATAGGACCCGGGTGGTTCAATGTCTGTTTGTGTAATTGTGAGTTTTGGCTTTCCCTTTGTAAGATTGTTCGGAGTTCGGTAGTTTTGTTATTACCTTTATTTAGGTAGTTTAGATTACCTAGCAACTCATATAAGCCTATCACCAATACGGCGTGGGTTCGCGTCCGGCTTTGTAAATTACAAAAAGGGTGCACTCGACTCGCAGCCGCAAGTGATAAAGTTTACCAGTTGCTTGACCGTGGTCGATGGTTCTCTCCGGGTACTCCGGCTTCTTCCACGACTAAAACTGGTCGCCTTGATATAGCTGAAATATTGCTGAAAGTGGCTAAAACACAATAAATCAAATCAATCAAATCACAAGGCTATATTAAGGTATCATATAGTGAAACAATTGTCAACTTTGAAAAGTGACATAATACTTTTCAAAAAGGTATTGATATCTTCCGAAAACATTTGAAAGATAAGATAAGACGAATATTTGAAAATTCTTGACTTAATAGATTCATATACTCATAAGACGATTCTTATTACTTGATGACCGGATTTTCTCCGGGTACTCAGGTTTCCTCCACCAATGAAACTGACCACCACAATATAACTGAAATAATGTTGAAAGTGGTGTTAAACACCATAAACCAAACATAACAAGCGTTGTCAGTGACTTGCGACAGGTCGGTGGTTTTCTCCAGTTCCTCCAGTTTCCTCCAACAATAAAACTGACCACCACGATATAACTGAAATATTGTTGAAAGTGGCGTTAAACACCATAAACCAACTCAACCAACTTATTACTTGATGAACGGTGTATGGACAGTTATACATGTTTGTGATATGTCATGTTTCCCATTTTATCCTGTTGTAGAATCCAACGGTTCAGATAGTCAGATTGGCACAATTTTTAGATGTTCCATATACAGATGACTTCATCAAGGCCATAGCAAATAAGTGCCAATTTAACAGTTTACAAGGGAACAAGATCGATGGTTCGATACCATTTGCAACTGATGGAAAATCTACCATTTTTCGCAAAGGTATGGAACAATGTAGGAGGATGTGATTGATTAATTAAACAATTATTACTTTACGTCCAGCTATCAGTATACAGATATATCAAGGACTATAACGAGGTCAATAACATATTACAATTTTACAGTAATGGGTCCACAAGATAAAAGACTATTGACTGCCACTGTAAGTCGAGTTGAGTATAGTCGCTATATATAGTTTTTTGTAGCAGCTAAAATTATCTTCTCTTTTTTGAAATCTACAAAAGGGATATTTAGCGTACAGTAAGAGTGGCACTCTCAAAACACGTTACCCACTATATGGTCACGGTCAGTCTAAGCGTATTATAACCTGACAACCCCCATCGATAGGGCTCTACCTATCCCCCACCCGGTGACGCGCTGAGTAGTTCTGTGGGCACAGACAAAATTTGTCATTAAATGACAAAGTATATCTATAAATTGACCATAAGTATTTACCAATCACTCTTCTTTCAAGTAAATCTAAAATTGAATACACAGACAAAATTGTTTACACAGTGTACACATGTGCCACGTGTGTTTTTCTCTGGAATTGACATAGTCAGCAATCTTGAACCAAAGTTCGTTTCTGTGTTTGGGTCGGGTGATTGTTGTTGAGCGTCAACTGAGCACATTTAAGCTATATCATGGGGAAAAGAGGTATTTTTGATGATATGATGATGGTATCTGTTGTGTACTAGACAAGCACACTGTATTGCATATTGGTTTATTTTGTTAGTTCTCTTAAAAAGGGCCCGGGTGGCTCAATGAGTTAGGTAGTTGGATTACCTATCAACCCATACAAGCCTATCACCAATACGGCGTGGGTTCGCGCCCGGTTTTGGAAATTAAAAAAAAGGGTGCACTCAACTCGCAGCTGTAAGTGATAAAGCTTACCAGTTGCTTGCCCATGGTCGGTGGTTCTCTCCGGGTACTTTTGCTTCTTCCACCACTAAAACTGGTCGTCATGATATAGCTGACATATTGTTGAAAGTGGCGTTAAACACCAAACAACAATCAACCAAATCATCTCTCTAAAGAACATCAAGACATGTACGTTCGGTATGCATTATGATAACAGTATTTACTTTTGCTACTCGTTGGATGCTAAGCAGAGAAGACCAACTATCATATTTGCAATCACGTGCTTTTTTGTTTGTTTGTTTGGTTGTTTTTTATTTTGTTTTGGGTTGTCTTTGTGGTGTTTTATTGGGGGGTGGGGGATGGTGGGGGGGGGGGGGGGGTAGTGTCGGGGTGTATCTTGAAAATTTTATGTCAGAGAGCGAATTAAATTATTGCACCATTTATATATGTTTGTTGTTACAGGAGTTATAGGTGATTGGAAGAACTGGTTTACTGTAGCTCAGAATGACCAGTTTAATGACATGTATCAAAAGGAGATGGCCGACGTAGATGTAAATTTTACATTTGACAACCCGGAATTGTTAAAGAAATCAAAATAACACGTGGGCTTTACATGCATATTTTGGGTTTTTTAATTCTTTACCTAACATTCAACAAATTTATTAATTAACATATCAGTAATAACCATTTATTATTTATATATTTTCAACTGACCAATCAGCAACAAGGCTACCAAATTTTGCGGTATCAAAACGATAGCACACACAGTGAACTGTCCAATGCAAGCCATTGCTTACCTTCACTGTTGTAGAAAAAATAATATGTTCAAGTTTATTTAATCTAAATGGAATTAATGGATTATCATGATTATTAATTAATTAATCAATTACTATCGTCATCAAAAATAATATTGACAAAATTATTTGATAATCTTGGAATTTCATATAAGTGTACAAACTACACGATAATGAGGTGATTTTTTTCTTATTTAAATCTGCTTAATAGGTACAGCTAATACCGAGTGGGGAGGGGGGTGTTTGTTACATAAGGCCAACTTAGCAGTGCTTATCTCTATCATGGCGAGAACAAGTTAATTTTCAATGAGATGATGAAGAAATCTACCTTGTACTAGACCAACCTAGTTAGTTGGTTTTTTTATAGTGCCGTGCTAGCTCACGAAAACAACAGTCCACGGGTAGACATGTCTACACATTCGGGCACATTATCCTGATTCCGAGCCAACCAATCTTTGATATTTCTTCCTAATTCTGCGTGCTGAGCGGAGAAGCAACACATACCAATTTCATAATCTTTGGTTTGACCCGACTCGAACCCACGATCTGCCGTACTCGAGGCCAGCACTCTAACTATTGCATCATTGATGTGGTTCAGCTGGTACCGTGTAATGCTAGCCAGTTACCAACACCGTCTGATGGACATTAGTATCACCGCCGACGGAGCAATCTACAACAAACTGTAATAGGAGAGACACAACTGCTGCCAAGGGGTTATTGTTGTTCGACAATTGTAAAAGTTATTTACTGCAATTCGTAAATAAAAACAAAATATATTACCAACTGACACAAGATATGATACCATCATACCTTGGGTGTCGTCGTGGTCGTTATCGTATTGTAGTTGGATTTACAACTACCTATGCAATCTTTGCTTATCACTAACATTGTGAGTTCGAATCCTGTTAATGGCAAGGTGTACTCGATACAACATTATGTGATAAAGTTTGGCAGTGACCTGTGACAGGTCGGTGGTTTTCACCGGGTACTCTGGTTTCTAAGTTGCATTAGTATCAACAATCACCACATTTCATCAGTGCAATATTTGGTGTTATCATTTTTCATACAAAAAGTACCAATTTTAAGATATACCGGCTAGACGGTTATCTAAAGCTTCAATGTCTTCAGCACGGAAGTACTTCAGTAACAGGTCTTTACACTGTATATACTCTGTAATAGATTTGGGGAATGCTTCGTCTATAAGAATATTTATGAACCTATGAAAATGACATCTATAATGTCTGTGTAGTCGTTTTCGACAGATGTTCACAAGGCTGTCTGATTCATACAAGATTGTATAAATCTTCACTAGTATTTCGTTAGGAAGTGATTTATCATTTTAGTATTGCAAGAGAGCTTTTCTGTCTTCATAACAGAAAATATCAATTTTATCTAAAATAATCAAAATCATGTTTTGGTAGTCATCCAAATATGGATATTCTGACCTTCTATATTTCAAAAGATGCATTAAAAGTGTTTCCCCTTCGACTGCAACACTTAGTAAGCTGTTACAGGTAATTAACAAATATAATGTTTCTTCTCTGCAATGTTGAAGTATATGATAATACAAGTACATGCAGTTTGTGTTCGTCGGTAGAGGTTGTGCTCCGTTGAGTAGAATCAACTTCGCAATATCATATCTATACGATCTCAGTGCTACGTAAAAAGGAGATTGTCTACATCGATTGAAACTTGAACAGTTTTGATCATATTTGTTAACATCATGACCCTTACGTATCAAAAACTTTACATCTTCAAAGGCCCATCTTCGATCATCGAAAACAAGACTAATAATGGACGCAGTTCCTTCAGATATCTTAGAAGTATCCCCAGGTGTAAATCCTGTCTCAATTAGAAATTGTCTCATTTCTATGCTCATCTCTAGTTCTGTTGCCCATTGAATTAGCGGATAGCCATTGAAATTCGTTTTCAATAAACTCCGCTCGAATTTTACATTTATCTCAGAGTTTGATTCTCTGCTTGTATCAACGATGACCTGCACAATTGGCAATTCTCTGTCTAACACCTTTTTTGCCAATAAATCTTCAGAATTGTATTCGAGCATTCAATATCCGTGCTTCCTATATGTATTCATCATTATTCTAAGAAGTCTTATATCGCCTTTGAAATTTACATAATAATTATTTAACACAATAAGAATATTTTATAAACTTACAACAAAAAGCAAGTCAAATATATAATGTATGTAGATAAATGATGAAACAACTTTCTTTCTTTTCCGGAAATCATGTGACTAAGAAACATAAATTCGTCGATTCCATTTTTCGTGGATTTGCTAAAATATGTTTGTGTTGTCTTAAAGGCGTGAATATCAAATCTTCAAATAAAAATGTAAAGATTTCAAAATATAGAAATTCTCGGTGTTGTTTATGGAAAGAAAACTTTATAGCAAGTTGGATCCTTTACTCGCCGGTGTTAGTTGAACCGTCGAGTTAAAGTGGACTGTAAAATTAATATTTGCTCTAAGCAATAAAAAGTATGAGCAAAGATTGGTTGGTATGGAATCAGGATAATATATCCTGAGTTGACTGTAATCGTGTCAACAGGTTTAGTATAAAATTGGTATTTGTTGCTTCTCCGCTAAACATGCATCATTCAGGAGAAAGAGAAAGGACTGGTTGGGACGGAATCAGGATAATGTATCCCGAGTTAAGCGATATGTCTACCTATGGACTGTTATTTTAGTGAGCTAGCACTATAAAATATATATATAAGCGTGTCAACAGGTCTAGCACAAAGCAGGTATAGTCAACATCTCATCGAATGTATCTTGTTGCCAGTATATAGTTGATACAAAATGCCCAGCTTGACTTTAAGTAACTATTACTCATTCACTCTGTGTACAAATATCGTATGTTTGGTTAATAGTGTTTGGCTTAGACAGGTTTAAATATAAACTATAAGAAATGTATTTTAACCTACACCTAGTGGCTGTTCACTCTTATTTTAAGGTACATGTTCTATCATTATTGAAAACTCTCATATGGCCATAATATGTAGCACAGCATTAAAACACTGTTCATTTGCGTTAAATTGTCTGGGTGTAAATTTGGATAGCTCCTTATTTTGTTTACATCCATATCCTTTCTGACTAAATCTTAAATATAAAATCAATGTTGCCTGATCTGATTGCTTTTTCTAACTTGTATGTGCAACTCTCACACCATGGATTCCCGTGATAATTTACCAAAAGATCAAGACTTTCATAGGAGCGCGAGTCGAATGCCAAGTCAAAGCCTTTTGTTACTCCATCATTCATACGGTTAGTATGTACTATAACTCTCAGAACATCTACATTATTCATTTTGATCGCATCATAGTAGCCTGCATTATCTGCTAAACAACCTTCTCCTTTTATTTCGTATTCGTCAATGTATTTGATAACTGCTAACAGCATATGGGAGCGATTATGTACAAGTAATAGATGGAGAACCGAGTATTCATTATCAACCGTGAACCAGTTCATATTTGATTTATTCCTCGGCATAAGAACGAACGGTGTTAATTATTTGACCAGTGTAAATTTATTCAAAATAATGGCCAAATGTATCCAATAGAAACCACTCTCTGTACGTGATGCATCATTATGTTCCAGAGGTACAACATGGGGACAACATCCCGTTTGTTAACAATTCTCAAATCTTGATATCATGTCTTCAGTTGAACAAAAGGTAGTCGGTAAACACATTTCCAGCTCATCCGAACAGTAACACTAGTCAACATTAGGGTTTGAAATATCTTTGGCAGTCGCTGTAAATATTGAATTAAATAATCATATGAAGTATAATTCTACTCACAAATAAGATTATATTGGTTTGGGTCCATGTAACCCCGGCACGTTTTATTGAAGTTCCTGTGCAAAGCCCGGAAAGTGAACGGTCATGTCTATGTATGCTAGGGTTATCGAATTTGACTCTTTCTATGATTTCGATCGGCGCGACAATGTCAATTCGTTGGAAAACTCGAATTGTTCGCGCAAATTCCATTGCAATAGATGCACATTGTCGTAATATATTCAATTTATTAGCAAATACATTTTATTTTAACCGACAATATATGAGCTACGACTTACGACAAATAACAAGACTACTCCTATAATGGAGGTAGAAAAAATATTGTATCATGCAATTAGCAGACGGAATTTCAACTTAAAATAAATTACTTTGTTTGTTTGATGGTGTTTAACGCAACTTTGCTCATTCACGACTTAAACCGGGTTTGTAACTAGATTAACACAACGGATACCACTAGTAGAGCAGGAACTGCCTACCCTTCCGGGACACCTGATTTTACCCCCGGTTTTAAGTGGGGTTAGTTTTACTCTATCTTTAGTTTTATATGTATGTTTTGTAGATCGTTGTTTGTCCTTTTGTACCTTTTCTTTTGGCCATTTTGTTCTCTGTTTTTCTTCGATATACGGATTCTGATTGGCACTTTGGTATCTTCAAACTCTTCCTCGATAATATTTCAGCTATATCGTGGCGGTCAGTTTTATTGGTGAGGGAAACCGGAGGACCCGGAAAAAACCACCGACCTGTCGCAAGTCACTGACAAACTTTATCACATAATGTTTGTACATCTAGCCCTGATCGAGATTCGAACTCACAACATCACTAGTGATATGCACTGATTGCATAGGTAAATTTAAATATCATGCTACCACGGCAATTATATCGTATGTTGTAAATGCTATCTTTTGGTGAAACGATCGCACTCTTAAAAGTGCCATCACGTCTACGTTTACGATGTACGACATTTAGTGAAAAGGTCGCCTTCTTTTTAGATTTCGGAAAAGAGTGGGCGCATTGTAGTCAATACAAAAGGTATTATTTTTCACCCCTACACCGTTCTCCATTGGCGTCAATACAAAAGGTATTATTTTTCATCCCTACACCGTTCTTCATTGTAGTCAATACAAAAGGTATTATTGTTCATCCCTACACCGTTCTCCATTGTAGTCAATACAAAAGGTATTATTTTTTACCTCTACACCGTTCTCCATACTTTCCAAGCGGCAGTCTAAAGTCGTTGTCCGTGTTGTTTAACCAGAATTTAGATATCATTGAATTTATCATCGTCCTGAATTATGTATTCATCTGACGCTAAGCAACTAACAATGTATTTATGAATGAATTTATCCTCGTCCTGAATTAAGTGTTCACCTGACGCTAAGCAACTAACAATGTATTTATGAATGAATTTATCATCGTCCTGAATTAAGTGTTCACCTGACGCTAAGCAACTAACAATGTATTTATCATTGAATTTATCATCGTCCTGAATTATGTATTCACTTGACGATAAGCAACCAACAATCAATCATTTGATCTCAAATATGTTGTCTGACAAACCGGATGTTTTTGTTTTTATTAGAATTATATTTGATGAGACTTACCAAAGCTAAATGCAAGGGACGCAACCTCGGAGTTATTCTTTATTAGACGAATGATCTTTTCGTCGGATTCATTCATAATGGCTTGAAACAAATAATAAGGTTTACTCTCTATACTGTTTCTCATTTTCGACAGTTGATGTCCTAAAAATATATTATTAAACATATATTAATTTATTACCCATTAGTTACGGACATTTCTGGACCTCTAAATAATATTTGTATTGCACAGAGCATTATACTGCAAAACCCTTGCATGATCGATAAAAGAAGGATACATATTTTACATACCCATAATATTACTATGAACGGATGATGCTCTACGTTAGTGTCTACCTACAGACAATGCCACAATCAAGCTGTTTAAGTGAGAACAACCAGGTATAGTATGCTAGACTGTAGAATAGTTCAACTAAGTATATTATGTTACACTGTAGAATAGTTCAACTAAGTATATTATGTTAGACTGTAGAATAGTTCAACTAAGTATATTATGTTAGACTGTAGAATAGTTCAACTAAGTATATTATGTTAGACTGTAGAATAGTTCAACCAGGTATTCATGTTAGACTGTAGAATAGTTCAAGTAAGTATATTATGTTAGACTGTAGAATAGTTCAACCAGGTATATCATGTTAGACTGCAGAATAGTTCAACCAGGTATATCATGTTAGACTGCAGAATAGTTCAACCATGTATATCATGTTAGACTGTAGAATAGTTCAACCAGGTATATTATGTTAGACTGTAGAATAGATCAACCAGGTATATTATGTTAGACTGTAGAATAGTTCAACCAGGTATATTATGCTAGACTGTAGAATAGTTCAACCAGGTATATTCTGTTAGACTGTAGAATAGATCAACCAGGTATATTATGCTAGACTGCAGAATAATTCAACCAGGTATATTATGCTAGACTGTAGAATAATAGTTCAACCAGGTATATTCTGTTAGACTGTAGAATAGATCAAACATGTATATTACATTTGTATGTTAGACTGTAGAATAGTTCAGCCAGGTATATTATGTTAGACTGTAGAATAGATCAACCAGGTATATTATGCTAGACTGTAGAATAGTTCAACCAGGTATATTATGTTAGACTGTAGAATAGTTCAACCAGGTATAACATGTTAGCTATAGACTGGATTTACTACAATTAGAGATATCTGAGCATCAAATTATTTCACCACTCTACTTATTACACAAATCACGATCACCTGATGTACAAATAAGGAAGTTAAATCTACAAAAGCAAAATCCAGTACATATGTACTTCATTCTTGTTTCTGCATGACAAAATAATTTTCAGTAAATTAAGAATTTCTTTACTACGTTTTACATATAAACACCTATAGCAATAATATGAGACGGGCATACTAATGTACAGGGGTTTGACCGGTAAATGAGATCCCAACCCCTCCTTGATAATTGGATCTTCAACAGATAATCGATAAAAACAACTGCACATATTCGATTTCGACTAAAAAAGACCACACACTATTACAAATTCAATTATAATATAAGCATGTACAGTACAATACGAGGGTCAGTAAATTTTGATTGTGGCTGACTATCTCGTGTAACTACTAGTTAAGAAGGTAGAATATGTTGGTTAAAGACCATTACTCTTACGACAAAAAAGTGCCGATTATTTATTAGATCTGTGTACACATGCAAAGTATGCTAGAGTTATCTCCCATACAATGTATTTATAAACACACGGAACGAGTTTAATTTTGAAAAAAAATATGTAGTATTGTTTATTTTTAGCATAAACTGTTCGTATATAAATGGCCAACTCGTTTTTTGCTGAAACCTTTTCATGTATATGTAAATGTGTTTTAATAAAAACAATTACCCATTCTTATATGTCAGTGCCTTGGGACAGGTCGGTGGTTTTTCCGGGTATTCCGGTTTCCTCTACCAATAAAGCTGACCGCCACGATATAGCTGAAATATTATTGGAAGTGGCGTTAGACACCATAAACATACCCCAATTCTTATGTCAACATACTATTACTGGTGTCTATAAATACTTAAAACTTCAGTGACTTTACGAAAACTGTTTCCCATTTTACAGTTATTTCAAAATAACTAGAGTTATGTACCTTGCATTATGGAAAATTCATAAGGCAGAGAAGAATATTGTAATGTATATTACAGGCGTAGCAAGGGTTAAATGAAGTGTAAGTACAACATAATTAGCATCGAACGGTCTGTGGAGTGCTTAATTATGATGGGGTTCAGGGAACGTATACCCTCTACCCCGAAAGATCAAAGATCAAAGATCAAAGACCAAATATACATTGCATAAGAAGAGCTTGAAGATACCAAAGGGGGGTAATCAGAATCCATAAATTATGGTTTAACTTTAAGACAGTCTTATGAAGTATATACTCTGCAAACCTTTGTTTGGAGGTGTTCGCCCCTGATCGTAGATATTAAAATTTATAATCACATGTTGGGTATACCATCAGTTCCATTCCTACAAATTATTCTACAATACAAGATATATGATTATATTAATCGATTGTTGTAACATCTCTGGTGTATTATATCGACTGTATTCGTGCTGAAATAAAACCAATAGCGTATTTGACTAGATATTTTATTTCCAGAATTTCTTAGAAATATGCTCAACATATTGTACATAAACCATTATGTTGTATGATGTTATTCATTTTTTAAATAACACGTGGCAGTTCTTATTAGAAGCGAATCTGTGTAGATTGTTTATGGCTTATTTAATTCTTGCTGGAACGTATTCACCTTACCTTAAAGTTGCCAAAGACATTGTTTTGTTTCTGACAAAAATACCATACCGTTGCGCAGCTAATATTGAGTGGGTATAACCTAATGCTATCATATATATGAACTGCAAACACGGGATGAGAATGCGACCAAATACTGATTGGTTCGTAGTCATCATAGTGTGTCTGAGTAGAGGTACATATCTACATGGGGATTGTTTCAGTAATCTAGTACTATACAATTTCAAATGAACCATAATCATCAAACGACAACGTGGTCTATCTATAATATAGTTGGCAATTTACTCATTCGCCTCCAGAGTCCCTTTTAAGTACACGCACTCATTCTTCTAGTAGTAATGGCAGCACCGACATCTGATGAAAACAGTTACTGGCACTTATCGTCACTTTTGTGAAAGTTTCTAGATATATCTTGACTACCACAAACTTCCGGTAAGTCACTCAATACCAAACTCCCTTGCCGTTCCAGCTCAGATCCACACACTACTCCCCACTAGTTTTGTATCCAACGGAAGAATCATGTTCGGAAGCGGATACGAAAACTGTCCGGAGTTTGACTCATTACAAGTGCACCCCTTGCTACAGGTCAGAATGATTATGGTATATGTAACTTGACTCTGTGTTTTTATCCTGACTTCTATAATTCTAATGTCTCAATAACAACTTTCTGTTTACATATAGGCACATCTAAGGTTTGTTTATGAAACTAGAAGCACTAGGATCCTGTAATCGCTCACCTAATTTACAATTTAACTCATAAAGTTTAAAGAATATGGGAGTGGCAAAAATACTTTTGAAAGTTGGCCAACCAAAGATCATTTTAGCTCAAATTTTTGAGGAGAAGATTTTGATATTTTTTTTAAATAACATCCCTAATCGGTATTTAAAATGTAGAGAAAAAGGAAGATATGTTGAACTTCTTAATGCTATCTTGCTGCAGTTAAAATGTGACCTAATTTTGACTTATGACAAAGCAGCAGATGCAATTTATATGTTAAGTTTAGCAGCCATCTTGAATTGAGATCGGGCATGTCGGAGATAATTTTGAAAGGGGACTAACCCAGCCAAAGTCGCTCAGATTGACTTAGCCAATTCTCCATTCTGTCAGTAACTTGCGACAGGTCGGTGGTTTTTTCCGGGTACTCCGGTTTCATCCACCAATAAAATTGACCACCACGATATAGCTGAATGAATGTTGAAAGTGGTGTTAAACACCATAAACCTAAGCCAATTCTTATATCAACATACTATTACTTGTGTCTATAAATACTTAAAATTACATTCAGTGACTTTACGAAAACAGTTTCACATTTTACAGGTATTTTGCAATAACTAGAGTTATATCCCTTGCATTACAGAAAATTCATGAAGCAGAGAAGAATAGTGTAATGTATATCAGAGGCGTAGCAAGGGTAAAATGAAGTGTACGTACAAAGTTATTAGAAACGAACGGTCTGTGGGGCGCTGAATTACTGTCGGATTCTGGGAAGGTAGACCCTCTCCCCCGGAGAGATCGTGACCATATATACATATACATTGTATGTCTATTTTGTATTAATTAATTTGTGTATTTGTGAATCGGATATCACCAAACATCGCTTCATCACTTTTTTAGTATCACCAATTTCAAATTTCTAAATGTTGTGAGTGATTAATATTAAGATTATTAATGTGCAGAAACAACTAGAGAGCCTCCATGGTGTTACTTTTAGGTCAAATTTGTCAAACTCGCGGATCGGTCATTTTGCATGAGCATACTCTCCCAGTGAAATCTAGGGAAGAAAATATCAATTTCAATATTCTTTTTGTTTTTGATAATCAGAACAGTCATCAACTATCATACTGATCCATGTGAATTTATTTAGTGTGCATAAAGGACAAATATAAGTAACGGCCGACATTTTCGAGACCATCCCGTCTCCTCCATACTATTAATTTGCACCTTAGTGGTTTTGTTGATGGTAGATATATGAGGACAAACAAAGACAAATGAAATTACACCGTCGTTAGCACTCTCTGTATAGGACTCTGGTTCAACAGGGAAATATATCTGCCATAAAGGTCTATTTCTATTGGTCAGTTATATCGCGTTCACGGCGTGACCTTATTTATAGACATGTCTATTTCCACATATGAATTTGAAACAGTACAACATATACACGTGTTATCAATTATGTTGTGACACAAAGCGTGATAAAGTAGCAGCACAGACGTTACAGTAGCAGCACAGACGTTACAGTAACATCATGGACGTTACAGTAGCATCACGGAAGTTACAGTAGCACCATGGACGTTACAGTATCATCACATACGTTACAGTAGCAGCACGGACGATATAGTAGCAGCATGGACGTTACAGTAGGATCAGGGAGGTTACAGTAGCAGCAAGGACGTTACAGTAGCAGCACGAACGCTACAGTAGCAGCACGGACGTAACAGTAGCAGCATGGACGTTACAGTAACATCGCAGATATTACAGTAGCAGCATTGACGTTACAGTAGCAGCACGGACATTATAGTAGCATCACGGGCGTTACAGTAGCCGCATCGACGGTACAGTAGCAGCATGGGTGAGAAAATCATTAATATACTATATTTTGTACATAATTAGTAATGCGGAGCCGTCGGGACGATACGGAAAATAACATACCTTCACGATACAAAATATTGCAGAAAACTATCCCCTCCGCGTCCCTGTATTTTAAAAGACGTTCTAGCGTATTTTAGCAGCTCCTGTCGATGCTTCATCTGCGCATGGTCAATAAATATATTTATTTTTATTTTTGAAGTGTGTAGATGTGTCTTAATAAAAATAATTCCCCATTCTTATTATGTCAGTTACTAGAGGCGGGTATTCCGGTTTCTTCCACCAATAAACCTGACCGTCACAATATAACTGGAATATTGTTGAAAGTTGCGTGAAACGCCATTGACCAAACCAAACCAATCGTACATTGAAAAGCTAAAACTGTGTTTATTTTGCGGTCACTTTAATACAAATTACCAAAAACCGGGCATTAGAGAGACCAGGTAAAAAGATCCACCTATTAGAACAAAATAGAGTAAATAGTATTAATTATATAACAATACAGAAACGAACAAACATATCCATGACACTATGACGATGCTGCAGACAATGATATATAAGAAGAGTTTGAAGATATCAAAGGGGGGTAATCAGAATCCGTAAATTATGGTTTAACTTTAAGACTGTCTTATGAAGTATATACTCTGCAAAACATTCCCTTGTTTGGAGGTGTTCACCTCTGATCGTAGATATGACAATTTCTAATCAAATGTTTGGAATACGATCAGTTCCATTCCTACAAATTATTGTACAATACAAGCCAAATAATGAAAATAATCGATTGCTTCAACATCACTGGCGTACAATATCGACTATATTCGTGCTGAAATAAAACTAAATGCGTTTTTAACTCAATAGTTTTTCTCAGATTTGTTTAGACATATGTTCAACATACTGGACGTAAACCATTCTGTTGTATGATGTCATTCATTATTGAAATAACGTGTGGTAATTCTTATTAGAAGCGAATCTGTATAGATTGTCTATGGCTTATTTAGCTATTGCTGGAACGTATTCACTTAATCTTAAAGTTGCAAAAGACATTGTTTTGTTTTCTGACAAAAATACCATACCGTTCCACAGCTCACATTAAGTGATTATAACACCATGCTATCATATATGTGAACTGCAAACACGGAATGGGAATAAGTGAGTGAGTGATTGTTGTTTAACGCCAAAACGAGTAATTTTTCAACAATGTCACGGAGAGAACAAGTAGCATTCAATGAAATGATGATGATAACCGCTTTGTACTAGACCAATGCGCTTAATTGGATATTTATAGTGCTAGTTCATTGAAACAATAATCCACGGGTAGACATGTCGCTTCATTTGAACACATTATCCCGATTTCAACTATTCTTAGAGATGTGTGCTTATTAGAGAAGCACCATATTCCAATTATATAGTCTTTTGTCTGATCCGACTTGCTTTCGAACGCACGGTCGATCGCATTCGAGGCAATCATGCTAAATATGAGATTACCTGCTTATCTGTTAAACACGTAGCATTTACTTGTACAAGCAAAGATGGTTTGGTTCGTAGTCAATATATTGTATCCGAACGGAGGTATATATCTACATGGGGGATTGCTGTTTCAGTGATCTAGTACTATAAAATTCCAAATATACTATCATTATCAACAGACAACGTGTTCTATCTAGAATATTGTTGAAAATATGCTCATTCGCTTCCAGATTCCTTCTTTAATAATTATACACGCTCTCATTATTCTAGTAGTAATAATTGCACCGACATCTGTTGAAAATTAAAACAGTTACTGGTACTTATCGTCAATTTCAGAAAGTTTCTAGATATATCACAAACTTCCGGTAAGTTACTCCTTACCAAACTCCCTTGCCGTTCCAGTTCCGATTCGCACACGACTTTCCACTAGTTTTGTATCCAGTGGAATAATAATATTCGGAAACGGATACGAAAACTGTCCGGAATTTGACTCATTAATAGCACACCCCTCGCCACAGGTCAGAGTGATTATGGTATGTGTAACGTGACTGTGTTACTAACCTGACTTTTATAATTCTATACTTCTAAAGTCTCAATAACAGCTTTCTGCTTATATATAGGTACATCTTAAGGTTTGTCTATGAAACTAGAGGCTCTCAGGATCCTGTAATCGCTCACTTGATTTACAATGTACCTTCTAAAGTTTATAGAAAATGGGAGTGTCACAAATGCTTTTGACGGTTGATAACCAAAGATCATTTAGGTCAAATTTTTCAGTAGACGATAATGATATGTTTTTTTTTGATAATATGCCTAAACGATATAAATTTACTGAAAAAAGGAAGATATGTTGAACTACTTAATGCTATGTAGCTGCAGTTAACATTTGAGCTAATTTTGACTTAACAGCAGATAAAATTTATATTTTAACTTTAGCAGCCATCTTGAATGGAGAGCAGGACTGTCGGAGACAATTTTGAAAGGGGACTACCCCAGCGAAATTTAGCTTAATTTGGTTTGCAGTTTCAGAGGAAAATATCTAAATGTAAAAGTTTTCGACGTACGACGGACGCCAAGTGGTGGCCTTTGAGAATGTCAATACAAAACAAAATATGTAAAGGTTCCAATGTGTATGGTAAATACAAAATAAATATGATGATGGATCATTAGTAAAATTTAGCACATAACATATGAAAATGCTTTACTTTGATGAAATGATTAGTGTTTACCATATTTTAACAGTGTACATGCTTAATCGTGACAATGGTTGACTATACCTAGCGACGGGATTTATGCTGGTCAGCTTGAAACGATTTCCCGTTGAAATTTACCTGTCGAATATATTTTCTCGTTTTATTTTATATATTTTTGACCAGATTTACCTCCATTAAAATAAACGGCGCTGTAGTCTGTTTATCATTTGCTGTCAACTTGGTGATGTTTGCCAATGTAACCGCCGACGAATTTACCCCAGCAAAGTGGTTTGTTTTCTTTAATGTCCTGCATGAGATGTTATGTACTAAACATATTATTGTCTTCTCCCTTGGGAACAGCTTTCCAATTGTTTGCTCGGGAACTATACCTCACCAGACAACACTATAGGAAAACAGTTTCGTCAGGAGAAGACAGTGATAAAATAATAAGATTCTCACAAGAAGTATTAGTGCGCTCTGTAATTGGTTAGTTGTGTTTCCTGTCAAGATCAAAAGACCACTCCGAGTACTGAAAGATGTGGCACAAAACGTCAGTGTATAAGTTATCAGAAGAACTCTAATTTCTCAAACGTATTGCAGTAGAAAAGCATCTGTGCTGATTTAAGACTGTGGAAAAATTAGGTGTCTGTCAGAAAAGGTGTGTATTTTCATGAAATTTTAATAGGGATGACGAGCAGAGGCGTGGCCAGAATGATGGAGAAGTATAGGCACAAGCTGTGTCGGCGAGGGGGCGGTGCTTAATGCTCCCAGTGGGTCTAGGGCCGAGCCCTGAAAAGGCTTCCAGGGCGCAACCCCCCCCCCCCCCCACCCAGAAGTTCACGGCTTATCCAACAGAAACGGTGACGTTTTTGATCATTTGGAAATGCTTTTAATAACATAAAATTCAGATTGTTTTGTCCCTTTTTGACAATACCATTACGGATTAACTATAACTTTAACGTCCTTGCCTACCCAGGCAGATTTTTCGCAGACGGACGGATGTTCATGTTACCTTAAACCCTTCGAAACTTTAATGCCGAAAGGGATGGGGGTTTCTTTATGAACTTTTATTCATCATAAATTATTCAGTTTTTCACTTGTATAAGTTTATGAAAGGTTAACGTGTCGATTCCTTTGCTAGCAAAGTCATCAATAATCGTATCCAAACGACTTGTACATGTCTGTGTATTATGCATAAGGGTTATGTTGGGCAGTCGTTCATCGCCCATAGTCGACTATAGGTAGGATTTCACGATTCTCGATAGATTCTCATTTCTTTGTAGTGAAGTACGAAAGGTTCCCGCGAGAAAGTAAATTATGTACGTTACGTGTATCCTTCAGTCTTATTATTTTTAATAGGAAACGTCAATGTATATAGTTCTATATTTACAACAAACCAATCAAAGACGAGTCTACCAATTCTTGCACTAGTGGAATAGAATACATGCGGCGAGCTGTTGTTAAATTGGTTAATATATTTAATTTTTTTGAGTGTGAATGTGTAGCAGTGTGTTCTTTCCACCAGTGTATTATTTCCAGAGGACAAGTTACACTAGTGTATAATTTCCAGAGGAATTATTGCACTGGGTTATTTTTTTCAAGCTAACCCTAACCCTAAGCCTAAGCCTAACCCTAAACCTAAACCTAATCCTAACACTAACCCTAACCCTAACCCTAACCCTAACCCTGAACCTAACCCTACCCGGATATTCTACACGTCGGAATAAAAGTACGCTTACAAATGGACGGTCCACCATGAATGAAAGGTCAGCTGTTATGAACCCCGTACGGAATGTCGTTAGATGATGGTATAACGCCAAAACAACAAACAAACAAACAAACCAAAAACAAACAAAACAAAGCAAAGCAAAAACGAAAAACCAGCTAATTTTAATTAGATTGCAATGACATATATCTACAATAATAATGATGTATGTCAAATGACTGGTACAGTCCATCAAGGTGCATTGTTGACATATATGAACACACACCCACACTACTCAATATAACAACTACGTGATACGTTGCATTTGTATCAGCAATCAGCACATTTAATGAGTGCAATATGTGTATTTAGTGATACAAAAAAATAATTGTATAATATTTCTTACAAAAAAGGAAAATGTTTAAGATATACCGCCGAGGCGGTTATCTAAATATTCAATGTGATGGAAGTACTTCAGTAAAAGGTCTCTACACTGTAGATAGTCTGTCATAGATTTGGGGAGTGCTTCGTCTATAAGAATATCTATGAACCTATTAAAATGCCATCTATAATGTCTGTGTAATCGTTTTCGACAGATGTTCATAAGACTGTCTGGTTCATACAATATTGTATAAATCTTCTCTAGTATTTCGTTAGGAAGTGATTTATCATGTTGGTAAACCAAGAGAGCATTTCTGTCTTCATAACAGAAAATATCAATTTTATCTAAAATAAGTAAAATCATTTTTGTGTAGTCATGGAAATATGGATATTCTGATATTCTATATTTTAAAAGAAACCGTAACAGTGTTTCCCCTTCGACTGCAATACTTAGGAAGGTGTTACAGGTAATTAACAAATAAAATGTTTCTTCTCTGAAATGTTTCTGTATATGACCTTCCAAGTTGTCTGGGTCCGTCGGTAGAGGTTGTGCTCCGTTGAGTAGAAGCAACTTTGCAATATCAAATCTATCCCTTATCAGTGCTACGTGAAATGGAGATTTTCTACATTCATTGAACATTGAACTCTTTTGATCATATTTGTTAACATCATGACCCTGACGTATCAAGCATTTTACATCTTCAAAGGCCCATTTTCGATCATCGATAACGAGGCTAATCATGGACACAGGTCCCTCATGTATTTTAGAATAACTCAGGTGTCTAAAACCTGTCTTAAGTAGATATTTTCCCATTTCTGTAGTCATCCCCTGTAGTTCTATTACCCATTTCATTAGCGGATAGCCTTTGAAAGTCATGTTGAATAAACTCCGCTGGAATTTTCCATATATTAACGTGTTTGGTTCTCTCAATGTATCAACAATGGCCTGCACAATTGGCAATTCTCTCTCTAACACCTTTTTTACAAATAAATCTAGAATAGTATTCCAGGGTTGAGGATATCTTTGCTTCCGAAATGCATTGAGCATTATTCTAGTAAGTCTGACATCGCCTTTGAAATGTACATAATAATTAATTACTACAATAAGAATGTTTTAAAAACTTACAACAAAGAGCATGTCAAATATATAATGTATGTAGATAAATGATTAAAAAACTCTTTTTCAATTCCAAGAAATCATGTCACTAAGAAACATAAATTGGTGGATCCAATTTTTCGTTGTTTGTTCAAATATACTTATTTGCGTTTTCTTAAAGTCGTGGATATTGAATTTCCAAAATACAAAATGTAGAAATATCTTAATATAGAAATACTCGGTGTTGTTAATGGAACAAACTTGATAGCAAGTTGGTATCTTTATTCGCGGGTGTTAGGTGAACCGTCGGGTTAACGTGGACTGTAAAATTGGTATTAGCTCTAAGCAGTAAAGAGCATGAGCAAATACAGGTTGGGTCGGAATCAGGATAATGTGTCCCGAGTTGAGCGACATGTCTACCCATGGACTGTTATTTTTGTGAGCTAGCTCTTAAAAAATACATATAAGCGTGTCAACAGGTCTAGCACAAAGCATGCAGCATCAACATCTCATGGAATGTAACTTATTCTTGCCATGAATTTCTGACACAAAAAGCTCAGCTTGACATTAAGTAACCATTACTCATTCACTCTGTGTACAAATATGTTATGTTCGGGCTATAGTGTTCGGTTTAGACAGCTTTGAACATAAACTATAAGAAATGTATTTTAACCTACACCTTGTGGCTGTTCACTCTCATTTTAAGGTACATGTTCTATCATTATTGAAAACTCTCCTGTGACCACAATATGTAGCACAGCATTAAAACACAGTTCATTTGCTTTGATTTATCTGGGCGTAAAATTGGATAGCTTCTCATGGTCGTTTACATCCATATCCTTTCTCACTAAATCTTAAATGTAAAAATCAATGTCACCTGATATGATTGCATATTCTATCTTGAGCGTGGTACTCAACACCCATTGATGTCTGTAATAATTTACCAAAAAATCAAGACTTTCATAGGAGCGCAAGTCGAATGCCAAGTCAAAGCCTGTTGTTATTCCATAATTCTTACGGTTAGTAAGCACCATCACTCTCAGAACATCTACATTATCCATTATGATCGCCTCATAGTAGCCTTTATTATCTGGTAACAAACTGTTCCCTCTTATGTCGTGTTTGTCTATGTATTTGATAATTTCCCGCTGCATGTGGGAGCGATTATGTACAAGTAATAGATAGAGAATCGAGTATCCATTATGAACCGTGAACCAGTTCATATTTGATTTATTCATCGACATAAAAAAGAACGGTGTTAATTCTTTGACCAGTGTAAATTTATTCAAAATAATGGCTAAATGTATCCAATAGAAACCACTCACTGTACGTGATGCATCATTATGTTCCAGAGGTACAACATGGGGACAACATCCCGTTTTTAAACACTTCTCAAATCTTGATATCATGTCTTCAGTTGAACAAGAGGTAGTCGGTAAACACCTTTCAAGCTCTTCCGAACAGTTACACTTGTCTTTATTATCAACATCAGTGTTTGAAAGATCTTTGGCAGTCGCTATAAATATTGAATTAAGCAATTATATGAAATATTAATCTACTCACAAATAAAAGTATTTTGGATTGGGCCCATATACAACTAGTTTAGCGTCGCTACGTTTTATTGAAGTGCCTGTGCCAAGCCACGAAAGTGAACGGTCATGTACATGTATGCTAGGGTTATCGAATTTGCCTCTTTCTACGATTTTAGGTTGTATTTTAGAACTTTTGTGCTTCGGAAATGTGATATTTTTTATTTTTCATTTTATTGAGAAAAAAAAACATAATTCTAAATTAAGCTTGTGTCTAATATTATGTAAACTATATCATACCTATACACATACAAATCGGTGCGACAACGTCAATTCTTTGGAAAACTCGAATTGTTCGTGGAAAATCCATTGCAATAGATGCAGATTGTCGGAATATATTCAAATTATTTGTATGAGCTTTAGGTAGATAAAGGAGCCATTGGTGAGCTTGTCTAGCCTATTTCGTAGCGAGTGCAAATACATTTTATTTTTATTGACAATGTATGTATATTGTCAGATGTCAAAAAACTAAAAGAAGAGCCAAACTTTACTGGAAGGTGCAAAGACAAGTGTCGTTCAAATCGTTTTCAAGGGTGTTTTAGTTTGTCTCCGCCAAACCGCTGCCGTTCGCTCTACGTGAATCGGCCATCAAGGGTTTGTTAACTGTAAAGTTGTAAACTAGACGAATAAAGCCAACAATATTCGTATATCGTTATTGTACAGCAAATGCTATGATTGCAGAATTATTAGTAAGACATTTATAAGACATATTCTCACTTCCGGTTTACTTATAATTTGCTCGGTGCATTATTGGTATTTCTTTCCCATAATTTGTCAGATTGAGTTTCTGTGTCTTTATTTTACACTGTCTAAATCCTATTATATTGAGAGTTTAACTTAGTCATTACCAATGACAATGAGTGTTTCTTCAGTAGTTAATGTTACTGAATTTCGTACATTTCTACAAACATACAAAGACTAAATTTAAGGTTTGTATTGTTTTGTGGCTCGTGGAATTTGAATATTTACCCTTGTAAAAAGGCAAATATAGTCATGAAAGTGTTTGTCATGAGCAATAGATTTGATATATTTCATAAATTTTTCGGAGCACTGGTGCTCATTGCAAAGATTGTTCTAGTGCATATCGAACTGCATGATGGAGAGTTGTCAGGTTATAATACGAAAAGTCTGAGAATGGACAGTAGTGGGAGACGTAACTAGAGAGTGTCACGCTCCCCGAACCTTAAAAACCTTGTCACCATTTCACTAAAGTTGTAAGAGTTACGACTTACGATAAATCAAAATTATTTTTGATGAGGCTTACCAAAGCTAAATGCAAGTGCCGCAACCTCGGTGTTATTCTTTATTAGACGAATGATCTTTTCGTCGGATTCATTTCTAATAACTTGAAACAAATCATAAGGTTTCATCTCTATACTGTTTCTCATTCTCGATAGTTGATGCCCTAAAAAATATTATAGAACAATTATTAATTTAGTTCTTGGCTACGGACATTTCTGAACATTTGAATAATATTTGTATTGCACAGAACATTGCACTTCAAAACCCTTGCATGATCAATAGAGGAAAGATAATGTAATCATTATCGAAACATTTCTAATGGCTTGAAACAAACAATAAAGTTTAGTCTCTATGCTGTAGTCTCTATGCTGTTATTCATTTTCGACTGTTGATATCCTAAAACAATATTATAAAATTAATATTGATTTATTATCCATTCGCTACGGACATTTATGGACGTCTATATCATGGTTGTATTGCACATGACATTATACTCCAAACCCTTGCATGATCAATAGTATAAGGATACATATTTTACTTACCCATAATAGTACTGTGATCGGGGATGCTCTACTTGGGTGTTCCTCTGACAGTAGATTGTAGAATAGTTCAACCAGGTATAATATGTTAGACTGTAGAATAGTTCAACCAGGTATAATATGTTAGACTGTAGAATAGTTCAACCAGATATATTATGTTAGACTGTAAAATAATTCAACCCGGTGTATTGTGCTAGACTGTCGAATAGTTCAACCAGGTATATTATGTTAGACTGTAAAATAGTTGAACCAGGTATATTATGCTAGACTATAGAACAGTTCAACCAGGTATACTATGTTAGACTGTAGAATAGTTCAACCAGGTATATTATGCTAGACTGTAACATAATTCAACCAGGTGAATTATGTTAGACTATAGAACAGTTCAACCAGGTATACTATGTTAGACTGTAGAATAGTTCAACCAGGTGAATTATGTTAGACTATAGAATAGTTCAACCAGGTATATTATGTTAGACTGTAGAATAGTTTAACCAGGTATATTATGTTAGACTGTAGAATAGTTCAACCAGGTATGTTATGTTAGATTGTAAAATAGTTCAACCAGGTATATTATGCTAGACTGTAGAATGGTTCAACCATGTATATTATGTTAGACTGTAAAATAGTTCAACCAGGTATATTATGTTAGAGTGTAGAATAGTTCAACCAGGTATATTATGTTAGACTGTAAAATAGTTCAACCAGGTATATTATGCTAGACTGTAGAATAATTCAACCATGTATATCATGTTAGACTGTAGAATAATTCAACCAGGTATACCATGTTAGACTTGATTTACTACAATTCGAGATATCTGAGTATCAAATTATTTTTCCATCCTACTAATTACACAAATCACGATAACCTGATGTACTAAAAAGGAAGTTAAGTCTAAAAAAAACCATAATCCAGTATAGTCTGTTTGGTGACTCTGAAAATAGGGAAAACAATTCCTAAAAAATCAACGGGTTATCAGATTTATTTTTTAATTATATTTATATTAAGGACTGATTAATACATATTATAGATGAATTTTTCCAAAAAATTCATTAAAGAATAAAAAAGTTTGCCATAGGACTTAATTGTAAAATTCTGTCATTTTGTCATGTAACAAACATGGGAGTAAGTACTACTGAAATGAACAGCAACATGTGGTCAGTGTGTTATATCAGATGTTGACATACTGACCATACCAAATATGGACAATATTCAAATTAGATTCACACCTGTTCAGGTAAAAATCAATAATGATGATACATTATTACACAACTGATTGTGGAGCATTTAAAATACATGCAAACTACCCATTTCCTTTATGTGTATAGAGGTTAATAAAAGAGAACAAAATTACTTGAAAACGTTGTATATTCTGACCAGTACATATCAGTAGTTTCAACCTCAGTCATGATTTGATTTTGATTTTTGGTGTTTTAACGCCACTTTCAACAATATTTCAGCTATATCATGGCGACCAGTTTTAGTGGTGGAGGAAGCTGGACTACCCGGAGAGAACCACCGACCATGGGCAAGCAACTGGTAAACTTTATCACTTGCGGTTGCGAGTCGAGTGCACCCTCTTTTGTAATTTACAAAGCCGGGCATGAACCCACGACGTATTGGTGATAGGCTTGTATGAGTTGTTAGATCCAACGACCTAACTCATTGAGCCACCCGGGCCCCCCACTGTCATGAATTTTTTTTCATCTAATTTGCCTATAAGAAATTAACGTTGTATGTGAATTGTTTAATTTTTGGAGGAAAACAAGTATCAAACAAGAATATTATTTAATATATATATTTATATAAATTATACTTTCACGAAATTAACATTTATTTTATTTTGGTATCATTTTTTAAGTGTTAATTTAAAATTTGTTATAAATCAGCATGAGTGAATAACAAGGGACATGTCCATATAAGGGTCTCATGTGACCAACAGTTATTAATGGTTTACAAACAAATATCATATGGTCAAATTGTTTATCAATTATTCAAAACATCTTGAATCTTTAACCTAATATGACATTCCCATGTGACTGAAATTAGCATAACAACAGACAGGAAAGAACAGGTAAGGCTTTTCATTATAATGGCAGCCTCCTTTACTTACAATCTGATAAAATTAGTATTGGGCCCTATGGAGATTTTTTTTATTATTTGAATTATTTCTTTGACAACTTTTACTCAGATATGTATTAAATAATGTGTGCCTAAAATGTTAAAAAGAGCAATAGAAAGCAAATCCCTGATTTTTAAATAATTGTTTTCCCTATTTTCAGAGTCACCAAACAGACTATACATATGTACTTCATATTTATCTGTATGACATAATTTTAAAAAAAAAACATTTTCAGTTAATTAAATATTTTGCTACGTTTTACATAATTTTTCTTTTAAAACGTTGCATTGCATTGCCTATACTCGAACTTGACAAAGCAAATAGTTGTTTCCTATTAAAACAAAATCAATCACAATATATTTATTATTGAAATGAACAATTCCTACATAATATAATTATTATCAAAATATTCCTAATGGCTTGAAACAAATCATAATGTTTAGTCTATATGGTGTTATTCATTTTCGACTCTTGATATCATAAAAAAATATTATGAAACAAATATTAATTTATTATCCATTAGTTACGGAGATGTCTGGACGTCTACATCATGAGCATTATATTTCAAAACCCTTTGATGATCGATATACAACTACCTACGAAATCAGTGCCTATCATCATTGATGTTGTGAGTTCGAATCAGGATCAGGGAGAGGTGTACAACATTATGTGAAAAAGTTCATCAGTGACTTGCGACAGCTCGATGGTTTTCTCCGGGTCCTCATTTTTCCCCCACCAATAAAACTGACTGCCACGATATAACAGAAATATTTGTAGAAAGTGGCGTTAAACACCATATAATCAACATGATCGATAGCAGAAGAATACATATTTTACATACCAATAATATTACTGTGAATGGATGGTGCTCTACATTAGTGTTCGTCCTATGTGTCTACCTACTGATAATGCCACAAATAAGCTGTTTAAGTGAGAATTGTTCAACCAGGTGTATTACGTTAGGCTGGGTTTTCTACAATTCGAGATATCAGAGTATTAAATTTTATTATCACCCTACTTATTATACAATTCACGATCACCTGATGTACAAATAAGGAAGTTAAAGTAATTTAAAAGGCAAATATCGTGGAATTTTTGGATTAAATATTTTCACTTATATGTCACTTAATTTTAACTAAAATCAACTGCATGACATTAAAAATCCGCTCAAAAGCAGATTTGAAGAGCAAATCGCAAAATATTTGACACCAGATAATTCTGTTTTCCCGTACAGTAATGCAAATGATATGCGCGTGACCTAAGATTTGAACTCTTTCGGGGAGATAATTGCTCATGCGCACTGTCCAGTTGATGAATAAAATGTCGGATGCAAGTAAAAATATATTCCGTGTGTACCACATAAGAATAATTGCACCAAAAAAACTGGTTCACACGACATGAAACAGACATATTCCTCAATAACCATTGTCAGGAATGTGTGCGTGCTTACCTCAGCATTCATGATTGTTTATCTTTTCGTCACGAGGTGATGATCGGCAATCATCGGAACAAAACAACTGAAAGTTAATCAATCTCCACAACAATGGCGAGGACAATCAACATGCACACGGATTTGCAGATTTCTAATTGTTGGGAACATATTTCGACTTAAAACATGCATGAATAGCTTATTACAGGTACCGCCGTATTCCAAATTCAATTTTCAGGGAAACAATTTCTTCACTCAAAACTGGTGTAATATTACTTTAAGTCTAAAAAAGCAAAATCCAGTATATATGTACTTCATATTTACCTGTATGACAAGATTTAAAAAACAGTTCAGTTAATTTAGATTTTCTTTACTACGTTTTATATATTTTATTTTATTTGTGAAATGATGCATTTTATTGTCTATGCTTGAACTTGACAAATAAATAACTGTTACGTATAAAGAAAAATCAATCCCATGGAAAATTTGTTCTACATATGTAACAATGGAGTCAATACTAGGTGAAACAACAGTGGTTTCTGGAGCATTCACCTGGTCGGAGAAGTTGACAAAATATACTGAACTGCAAAAGAAACTTCGCGACAAATTACAGAATCACAGACATTTATTTTGAAATACAATAAACATAAACTAAATTCGTTTTACATTGTTTGAATGGTGGATTTATTGCTATGAAGTTATATCGAATGTCTCAATAAAGCAAAACCGCAACATGTTGATGCTTTATTTCCACTTCCGTTAATAACGAGTATGTCCACCACCAGCGTTTATCACAGCAGCACATCTTCGATACATAGAGTTGACAAGGCGATTGATGAATGTCATAGGAATAAGTGCCCAAACTCTCTGAAGCGCCACCGAAAGTTCAGCTGCAGTTGTCGGGCTTGGCTGCTCTTCATTCAACCGTCTCTGAATTTCATCCCACAGATGTTCAATAGGGTTTAAATCTGGACTTAGAGCTGGCCAGTTCATAACATTGACGTTCTTCTGCTGCAAGAAGTCTCTTGTTGCCCTGGCTGTATGCGCACGCGCATTATCCTGCTGGAACGTCTTGTTTTGATGACGTGCGAAATGCGGCACAACATGCGGTCTCAGAACTTGATCGATGTAACGGGCAGCTGTTATTCCATTGCTTCTCCCCGGGTCAAGATTCAGGAAGATAACTGGACAAAGTTTCACGTTGAGTCCGATGCCACCCCATACCATGATGCTTGGACCGCCCCAATCATTCCTTTCCATCATGCAGTTGTCATTATATCGTTCTCCTCGCCTTCTCCACAATCTTGTTCTGCCATCTGCGGTTGAGATGCAGTAACGGCTTTCGTCAGAGAAGATGACGTTACGCCACTGCTGGTTACGCCAATTTTGTCGCTACAATGCCCATTGAAGACGCTCTTGTCGGTGTCGGGGCGTAAGGACAGGTCCCCTGGCAGGACGGTAGCGTCTTAGATTGCTGGCAACTAATCGATGGCGAACCGTATCAGCACTTATTGATCGCTGATGTGTTCCAACAGTATGTCGTGCAGTTTCAGTAGCTCTGGTGAACCGATTCCGCAAATGTTGACGGACCATTAACCTGTTCTGGCGAGCGGTTGTAACCTGTGGTCTACCGCAGCGTGGTCGGTCATTCGTGCTGTTTGTGGCGTTGTAACGTACCCGCAGACGTTCAATTGTCCGGACATTACAGTTGAAGTCATTGGCAATCACACTAGCAGGTTGCCCAGCATGCAGTCTACCTATGGCTTGTTCTCTCTGTTGTGGATTCAAACGTGGCATAGCTTCGGTGTCAAAACTGATACTGACAATCATTGAAATTTTCAAACCTTTTATACCAATACCGAAGCACGAAAATCATGAACATTTAACCATTCAAAATTGTTACTGCAAAGTGTGTCCCACGAAGGGCGGGAGATTCGAGTGTTCTACAACATCAAATAAAAATCACCCAAGCGGAAATTCCCTTTAAATGTGGCTGACGTTTACCTTGTGTGTTAATTAACACATATATTTTCAAAAATAACATTTTTAATGATTATTTCGGTATTAAAAATATTTTTTTTAGATGCGACGTTTCTGTTGCGGTTCAGTGTATATTACTGTATACATAGTATACGAATAAAGAAAAGTCAACCCTATAGCAGTCGCACTAGTCTAGTTGTGGAAGAAGATAAGGAATATCCATTACAACAATTATGACCCTATTTAAATAGGGCAAATATGAACGTAAAATAATTGCCAATTTTTCAAAATATCATCAGGTAGATCATTCCATAAAATAGCAGCTGTATATTTAAAAGAGTTTTTATCATATGTAACAGTTTTAGCGTTTGGTACCTCTACAATATTAAAATATCTAAAACTATATTTACTTTCTAAAAAATTTAAATCATTTAAGCATGGTGGAGGTAGTTTATACAATATTTTAAAGCATTCTAGATAACGCTACAGTGCGCATTCTCCTTATTTGTAGAGATAGTGCTGTTGCTATATGTAAAAGTTCTTCCTATGTACTATTATAATCTTGATAGAAAAAACGGTAAAGATCTTTCCTGTATTTTTCGAGTTTTATAGTATTTGCTTTTGAAAAAAAATACCAAACTAAAATGACAAAAATTAACATTAGACAAAATAAAAATATGAAAAATTATTAGCATAGTAAGCTTAGATAAAAAAAACAACAACCAGTACGTCTTAGTACTCTCAATTGTTGCAAAGATTTACCAAAGAAATGTTTAATGTTTATAAGAATTTAGCTAATATTCTATATCAATGCCCAGTAATTTACCAACCTAATCACATGTTATATTAGCAAACTCACTATAAAGATAAGTTTTCTTGCCAACTACTATACCTTGATATTTATATGGATTAGGTTGCATAACATTAATATATAAAAACATAGCTTTCTTTTTTCTAAAACATTAAATAGAATATCTTAATGGCACATGCTACGTGTTGTCATCAACATTTGTAGTTATACAATGTATCATGTTCAATAAAGGGAAAAATATCGTTTATATGAATATTAAAAAAGCAAGGATCCCATTATGAAGTCTTCAGGAACATTGGGATGACACTCCATAACCAGCCAATCTACGGGTTGTTCACCTTTCTCCCACTTTTGAAAAATCTAATTCACGTTTCTCCCATAAGTGTTAAACAATAGATAGACTTGGTGTGTATACAGCAATACAATTGTTTATATTATCAAGTTAAAGTGAGACCTGTAAATGATGCATAAAATTTTAAAGGTAAAAATATAATAATATGTTTCACATAAGTAGACACAAATGTATGTGCAAAAAAAATCAATAAAACTGACCGTCACTATATAACTGAAATATTGTTTCAAGCTTCGTTAAGCCTCATAACCCTAACCCTAACCCAAAAATATTTGTATTAAAGAAACCAGTCTTTCAAAATAGTGACAATCTTTTAATTACATTGTAATATAAAATATATATCTACATGTTTTTATATAAAATGCTAACTAGATTTAGATTTTTGAACAATTTAATTCTACTTTGAAAAAAAATATTTTTACTGTAGATAAGTTTTTTTTTTATTACATTTATAAAGAAAAATTAAGCAACAGGTTGATGAGAACACACAAGAACTGGTAACAGATTTTGATCAAGAAATTCAGAAAACTGAAGAGGATGTTTCACTTCAAGTTGCCCATAGATCGCGTAAGCGTAGAGATGGCCGTCCGAGATCTATAATTGCTAAATGTGAGCACATGAAAGACAGGGACCGTGTACTAGACACGTAGTTGTATATGAGAGCTATTAAATAAAGTACATGTATAATGTATGCCGTTCTTAGCTGACAAAACCTATATCATACTTACGACAATGAGCAAACATCATACAAGTGATTGCATGTCATTTTGGAAACAACAATGAAGTTGTCATTCGAGGGGGAAAATATACAGAGGAAAATGTAAATTAATGGGAGATGTAGACTGTTGGGGCACACACAAAAACAACACTACGAGAAAGAAAAAAAATGTATTTCGTGAAGAACTCTCTTTTGTCCTTGATAAACTTGAAGAGAAACGCTTAGAAACCAACCATTTTACAACTGAGGGGGCATATTTTTTATTAGAAGAATATATGTTTATGTCTCAGTTAGTCTGAAGCAATATTTTATTTCTCTCTATAAATAAAACAAATCAAGTCTGAAAAAACACCCCCCAAAAAATGCTCTCAAAAATATACATTAAAAAAAAAGGTCAGAAGAATAATCAAGAAGTGCTTGAAGTGCAGATCTAGAAGACAGCCTTGGAAAGAACAACTTTATAGAAGGAAAATAACATTTTTTTTATGTTTGAGATTATCATAGTAGCAATCACAAAATTATGTTTATTCTACT
The DNA here is from genome assembly GCA_963680875.1 of Bathymodiolus brooksi. Taxonomy (NCBI): domain Eukaryota; kingdom Metazoa; phylum Mollusca; class Bivalvia; order Mytilida; family Modiolidae; genus Bathymodiolus; species Bathymodiolus brooksi. Next base: position 19,358,364 of record OY804587.1, on the reverse strand, counting down.
CTATTGGATCATGAAGACAAACTATTTGCAAATATACATTTTTTATGACAAAAAACAAGAAGCAACATAACACTGCTGGTATATGAACACTACCAAGTAAAACAAAGTAAGAATTGTGACTAGTACATAAACAATTATCTTTGTAATAACAGAAAATCTCATTAAGTTTAGTAAAGTTGTTTCCATAAACCCACCGATTTTGGCTATTCAAGTTATTTGATTAGACAACCATATCAATAATAGGAGACGGCATACTAATGTAGCGGGGTTTAACCGGTTAATGGGATTTCAACCCTTTCTTGATAATTGGACCTCCAACGGATATAAACAAATGATAATATAAACTGCTCATATTCGGTTTCCACTAAGAAAGATAAACATAGACAGTATAATATCAGGGTCAGTAAATGTTGCTTGTGGTTAACTATCTCGTGTAATTACTGGGTAAGAAGGTAGAACATGTTGATTAAAGACCATTTCTCTTACGACAATAATAGACTGTTTATTAGATCTTTGTACACCTACAAAGTATGCCAGAGTTATCTCCCATACAATTTATTTATAAATACACAGAACGAGTTTAATATTGAAACATTTATGTGCACAATTTTTAACATAAACTGTACGTATATAAATGACCAAGGCGTTGAAACCTCAAGCTAACTGAAACCTAAGACATGTATATATAAATGTGTTTTAATAAACAAAAATAAATTCCCCATTCGTATATGTCTTGGTAACGGTCGGTGGTTTTTTCCGGGTACTCCTGTTTCATTAATACACAAAACTGACCGCCACGATATAACTGAAATATTATTGAAAGTGGCGTTAAACACCATAAACCTAAACTAATTCTTTTGTCAACATACTACTACTAGTGTCTATAAATACTTAAAATTACCTTTAGTGACTTTCCGAAAACTGGTTTCCATTTTACAGGTATTTCACAATAACTACAGTGCATTGTGAAAAAATTAATGAAGCAGAGAAGAATATCAGAGGCGTAGCAAGGGTACAATGAAGTGTACATACAAAGTTATTAGCATCGAACGGTCTGTAGGGCGCTTAATTACGGTGGGGTTCCGGGAACGTTTACCCTCTACACCCCCCCGAAAGATCGCGACCAAATATATATTGTTTTATATTTGGAGCTTAATTAGCATAAAAACAACCGTCCACTTCAACTACGTATTTAATACGGAATGGTGTATTTTTTTTTTATAGAAAATGACATCAGTATATGATAATAAACACTTCATACTTTTTCCATTCCAGCAGACCAAAACACTATTGAAGCTTTGGAGTACTTGTAAAAAAGCTAAAACCTTTAATTCAATTTAATAAATATTCTTGGAACACCTATTTTTTAAAACCTATTGTAAGCCATGTGAACATGACAAAGATGAAAAACGAAAAGTGCGCATTGAAAAATTAAAGCAAAAAACATATAGTACAAGGCTTATCTAAATCATCCATTAAACAATTAATAATTTAAAAAAAAATATTTCTCAGACAGTATAAAAACGCAAAGCCTTCTTATTTTGAAGACATGTTTACAGTATGAAATGGTTATTGTATTGTGGGTCAGTCTTTGTAGACTTAGTTGTGTATTTTTTCATAGTATTTTTTTTTTTTGTATTAAAAGAAATGAATCATGTAGAATTTCTAAAAAAATGGCTTCGTCAGGAGCAGAAATTGTAAAGTTTATAAAACTTCAAGAAGATACAATGAAATTACAACAACAGTTATATATTAGTTTTTTACCTAACACATCTGCAGATGACAAAATTAAGATGCTTCTAAATTTGAGACGTCAATCTGTCAACATTACAACCTTTAAAGAACAACTATCTCAAAAAGAAGAACAGAAAACAGTTAAACCTTGTGGCATATCTAAAGAAGACCATGGTCAACTAATCAAGAATTATGTAAGACTTGTAGCGGAGTTACCTACCTCCGATATAGCGGATTATTTAAAACAGAACCAAATTTTAACAGAGGAAATGGTGGAAATAATTTTAAATAAAGAGACTTTACAAGATAGAAACAGACAACTTTTAACTATTTTATTTCGTCGAGGAAGCAAAGCTTTTCCTTGTTTAATAGACGGCTTTCTGAATTGTAATGCATTAGTTTCTTTATTACAAAATTAAGTAAAAAATTATAACATACAAAACATGTACTATTGTATCAGTTGATTTATTATTTCGTAAGGTTATGTCAGTGACTGATTGCAAACTGTCTGACTATTGTTAAGTTTGTATAAAGGTATGCCAGTAAAAGACAAAGAAAGAAAATAGAATAGCAAAACAAAATCTATATATTCGGATCATTATATTGTTAGATTGTAATATCTATAAATCTAATAGCGTTATGGTTGAATACTTATTTTGCACAAACAACTACTACTACGGCACAACAATAGAAACTACATTCAACAAATTAAAGAATCACAAGTTTTACAGATTTCAAGTAAAAATGTTTTTTTTATACATTTTACCGTCCGTTTTTAGCAATGCTTTTTACATACTACAACGGTTAAAAAATATCAGTTACTTGTTTATTTCATTTTCCCGTAATTTTTCCGAAATGTTGGAATTTATATCATTTGGATTTTTTTTAATCATGTCTTACTTGGAACATAGAAGACAGAGAGCCAGAACTGACAATTGACAATGTGTAAAATAAAGTATCACAACTTGTATATGTTGTTTGTTATATATAGAAATAGTTCCCCAAAAACCCACTTGTAGACACATTTATATATGTGGAAATACTTGAGATGAAGATCATTTTACGGGTGTCTGTCCAACAGAGCAGATGGATGATAAAACTTGTCCCGTACGTAAACTGAGATGTTCGAGAAAAGACGTCAAGTTGCGACATTATAGAAACAAACACGGTCAACAAAAGTCTAAAGAGAAGAGATGCAGTCCCACAGATAGAGGGATATACACCACCACCACCATCACCACCACAGAGTAATCAATACGCTAGAGATTGACACTCTATTGAAAAAACATCCCCACACCGGTGTTTAAGGGGGTCTATGCCAGAAACAGATTACCCAGATTATTAAACGTACCTTCGACCCTTGTGGGAAATACGGATCCAGACCATCCCATAGGACAACACTGGGTCGCTATATACATCGACGCCAATTCAAAGGGAGAGTATTACGACCCTACTGGAAGACCACCCTTTTTAAGGACTTACATGAATTTCATGAAGAAACATTGCAATACTTGGACATACAACACAGTTCGAGTACAAGAAGAAGGATCTACCGTGTGTGGATATCATTGCATTTTTTACCTCATTCATCGATGTGCAGGAAATAACATGACAGACGTCACCAAGCTCTTAGAAAATCCCGTGGAAGCGACGAGCATTGTATAGAATTTGGCGTTATCAGTTTTAAATCATGTGTTATGAAAAAAAAAGAAAAAAAAAGATATCAGAAAGACTGATATAAAAAAAAATGAAAAAAAAAGAAAAAAAAGAAAAAAAAGAAAAAAAGGGTAATGCAACCTATAACTTTTTTAGTTATAGCCAGTCACAAGCCTGGATAAATATAGAGTGACCTTCTGTTGGGTGATCAAATGTACTCTTAGAAATACCACACAGTGAGAACGAGGAGTACTACACAACATATCCGAAAACCATTATTGTAATATAATTATGAAAATAAAATGGGCATATAATGATAAGGGCTAGTTCGTTGAAGGCTATAGGACGCGAACACCCTTGGAGTACTACACAACATATACACTATAATATATGAAAATAAAAGGGGGGGTAGTTTCCTATGGTTATAGGACTAGAACGTCGTAGAGAACACCTAATATATGAAAATAAAAGGGGGGTAGTTTCCTATGATTATAGGACGCGGACGTCGTAGAGAACACATAATATATGAAAATAAAAAGGGGGAGGGGTAGTTTCCTATGGTTATAGGACGCGGACGTCGTATAGAACACCCCCAACCAACATTTTTGTACTACTACTATGAAAATAGTACGGGGAAAAAAGTACGGGAAAAAAGTACGGGAAAAAAGGAACGGGGAACAAATTACGGGAAAAAAAAGTACGGGAAAAAATAGTAAGGCCGGACAGGGCCTCTTCCGGTCACGTCACTTCCGGTCAAGCATGCGCAATGGTCCGATCCTCCTCGATCCCCCTCAAATATGACTTTGTCCGTGCCCATATAATACTGCAAACATGGGATGGGGGGTGAGTGAGTGAGTGATTGTTTAACGTCAAAACGAGTAATTGTTCAGCTATATCATGGCGAGAACAAGTTACATTCAATGAAATGATTATGATAGCCGCTATGTACTAAACCAGTGCGATTAATTGGATCTTTATAGTGCTAGTTCACTGAAACAATAACTCTCGGGTAGACATGTCTGTTCACTCGAAGACATTATCCTAATTCCAGCTATTATTTGGACTCTGAGCTGCGTGCATAGCGGAGAAGCAACACATATCAATTATATTGTCTTTGGTCTGAGCCCACAATCTACCGGACTCGAGGCAATCATTCTAATCATTAAGACACTGATGCGGTATATATTTTATTGGTATTTAAGGCTACTTTCAACAATATTTCGGTGTCTATAGATTAGGGTGTTCAATTTTATAAGTGGAGGAAACTGAAATACCTGGAGAGAACCCACTTTTTGCCAGAGGTCAATCACAAACATTATTACATAAAACAGGCTTAGTTTGATGTTTTACTCTCGAATGTATTTTTACAATATTATAATTCAAAGGCTTCCAAAAAATGTGTTGTGCAAAATTTGTGTATTTGTAAATATGGGGAGAATGGACCAATTCAGAAATGACGTTGCATTATGGGTAAACAAATTACGAGGACGTTACGACGCCATATTTATTGAACCAGAAAACGTAAACAAAATCAGCTGATCCAAATTTGTTTACATTGGCAACGGCGAGTTCCGACCAACCAACCAAAACTCGTTTAACCACATCTGAATTGACAGCAATTTGACAATGAGGGATGAAGATGATTGTTTTTCGCCCTATAAATGTGCTAGGCTATTTCCAAGTGAAAATGAGTGGCCGTGGTCACTGAGTGAAGAGAATGTCCCGGCGGCTTCTTTGGAAAGATCGGACCCAGCATCATGTTCTCTAAGCACACTAAAATATTGGTTAAAATGTAGAGGAATAAGTTCCACCAATATGAACAAAGCTAAGGCAGTAGAGGTTGTTGAAAAGGCCATGAAAAACGACCACTTAATGAGCCAACCTATTGTGGATCCACAATATCCTCATTTTACAGACAAAAACATTATGAAGCTACGACAGTGGTGACCTTAACGAAGGTATCCTAAAAGTATTTCCGTCTCTTAAACCACCAATGTTTCCGTCCAAATCAGTAAAATGGGAGACTTCTGATGATATTTCTCAAGAAACCTTGAGTTATTTGAAAAACTTTGATCATAAAGCGATACTCAATTATTACGCGGTGATGGCTGACCAGAGACACACGGGATTCCATAACCGTGCATTGATGAGAGGAATCCAACATCATGCTGCAGGACATGTAAGAGATCTTTCATTCTGTCTCAAAGACCCCTCTGAGATCGAACTCATTGAAAATGGGCTCCACGTTCTTGCATCTGTTCAAGCCAGTATGAAAAATGCTCAGTACCAAACAAAATTATCTCTCTACCAGTATGAACCCTTATCCAGGAAAATAAAGATCCGGTATGCAGAATGTACTTGTGTTGCAGGGTAAGTTAGGCACAGAGAATTTGTTCTCTTATTCAATAAAAGCAAAATGAATCTTACCTTCGCTATCTTTAAGTCTTCATATTCCTTGTGCATGTGTGTGGTCGCCGTGCTTATTTACATTCGCAAAGAAACTGTGCTAATGCCCATTTGGGGATTGAAAAATTGGAAGGTGGACTTATCCACATATCCCCCGTTTTGTTGTTTAAACACACACAAATGAAATTCCATTTCAGAAATCATTTAATGTACAATTGAATGTTGTAATTCAAGAAGAACATTGTACAAAAAATTATATTTATAAGATTTCCCTTATTAGCCTCTGTATATTTTTGACAGATGTGTAACACTTAGTCATCCTCCAAAAATATACATAGTATAGTTATAAAAATATCGATTCATTTGTAAAATAAAAGGTAAGACAGGTCTCTGATCAATACACCGTGGAAACATTTTTTTCAGTTTTTCAGGACAAACAGAATTGAATTCTTCCGTTGTAGGATATATTGGGAGTTTCATGAATACAGAGTTGATCAACATACACCAGGTTTTAAAAATTGCATTTACGCTTCCAGTGCTCACATAAAATAAATCTGCTAAAACTTTCTCTGGAATGCTGTGTCGAAGCCGAAACCAATACATAAAATATTCTTCCAGAGGATCAAGGAGTCGCTTGCGACCATGATTTTCATTGAGGCATTTCTTTAAATATCCATAATACTGCGTGGGATTTCCGACAAGTTCCAACACTGACATAATATTTTAACATTTGGGAAACCTGTATATATAGTCTGAAGACAAAAAATTGTTCACGGAAAATGATTGTGTTTGCAGTTTTAAATTTTGCTCTGTCAATTGCCTGTTCTTTCGTTCAAGTTCATTTATTTTGGCTATTAGATCAATGTTTGGATTCAATGCACTGGGAACGTTATCACCAGACAGACTGTCCCACTTCGATTTTCTCAACATTATTAAGTTCAGATACCGGCAAGCTTGTGACCTCCGGGTGGGGCGATTTTTGGGAAGTATTATTTATTTTTTTGCCGTCTTGCTTCACTTGGTTCTTTTCATATTGTCTCATTTTATCTTTAGTATTTTTCCTACCACTCTTTGCACCAAATTTTTCTCCAATTTCGAGAGACGGAACGTCATTTTTCTTACGTTCGTTACCAAAGAAATGAAAAGAGCAAACTCGACTTGACGCTTTCAGATCGTTTTCACTCAATTTAAGGGCTTTCAACCATTTTTTTCGTATTTTCTTAGGAAATGGTATGAAATTGATATCTTTGAATTTTCTGGAAGTCCTATGACAAATGATGCAAATATTTGGCATTTTTACGGCTCAGCTGATTTTGTTTACGTTTTCTGGTTCAATAAATATGGCGTCGTAGCGTCCTCGTAATTTGTTTACCCATAATGCAACGTCATTTCTGAATTGGTCCATTCAATGTATGTTCCATTGTAAATAAAACAGCTAATAATATGTTGTAAATTGTATGTACTTAAAAATCTATCTTCTCGAAAAGTCGCGCTTCATTTTATAGGTGTTAAAAGTGAATATAGAGATTATTTGTTTTCCTGTTGTGGATGATTTTGTAACATAAGTATTATGTAAATTTTATTATTTTTCAATAAAGGAGTATATATATACAATATTGGTCTGTTGACGGTAAATATAGAATTTATTTGACAAGGCTGAGAAACGGGGTGAAAGACGAGCTTCTAGCGAGTCTTTCTCCCCGTTTCGCGCCGAGTCAAATAAATTCTATATTTACCGTCAACAGACCAATATTGTATTTATCCTGCAATCCACGATGTCCTCAAAAATAATCTTAACTCGTAAAAATGCATTTTTTAATGCAACGGAATCCTCACTATTTGGCGTAATAAAATACCAGATTTTTTTTGCTGACAAAAATTCGCGAACAAATAGTTCTCAAAAGGAAGTGAAATAACTTTATTTAAGTGAAGATTTATTGATTAAGGTGAAAATCTATATAGAAAATTGATAGTTTAGAACCTGAAATATATATATTTAATATGTTTTTCATAGATATGAAAACACATTAATTTAGCGATCATACGTCATACTTAAATACGCCTGCAGTAGTAACCAGGTAAATATATACGCCTGTGTGAAAAGGTATACGCCTGCAACTATATGGTTCACTTTTATTTTTATTTTTTTATATCAAATAATAAACATCCGATATATTCCTTTTACTAGTTTATATTAAAAAAAAATAAATAAAAAAGAACCATATAGTTGCAGGCGTCCACCTTTGTATGACACACAGGCGTATATATTTGCCTGGTTACTACTGCAGGCGTATTTAAGTATGACCCACACAGTTTGTAAACATGTGAAAGCAATACACACATACATGTATAGACGATTCGAGCATGTTTTAAGTAAACTAGGTAGAGTAGAGAAAACAGAAAGATTAATCATTTATCTCAACAAACTGAACTGATTCACGGAAATGTACAACGATGTCAAACACTCAAATGCTCAGTTATTGGGATATTTAGTCATTTGTGAAAATTGTGTACACATTCACCATTTGTTATGGATGACCACGTCGTAAAACATAGAACTAATTTGACTTGACATATTTGTATTGGAACTGTAAAAAGGAACATCGGGATTGCTTCCACACGAAACATCAGAAGTGCTACTGGCTGTAGAATTTGTTGAGGTTTTACGAGGTAAGTTTGCTGAAAAGCATTTCTGTTAGTTTCACTTTCAGTGTTGCTGAGGATGTTTGATATTTTCTTGTGTCTTTCCTCACTCAATGTTGAGTAATTATTAATAAATGCCACATTGTTATGCCCTGATATTTGCATAATATCTATCCCCTCCACATTGTTTTCTCTTAACTTCTGGACGGGATAAGATATTTTCTGGCACTGATTGATTAATGTCTAATTTGCAACTATCCTTCATTTTTTTCATGAGACTGGAAAGTTTTCTTTCATGCACTTTTCTACCTGTTTCTAAAGCTCGTACAAATAAATTATGTATTTTGCGACAATGCAAGTATATAAAGGAGGAGAAGCTAATACCAATCTTCTGGACTTTACATAGGTTTCAATGGAAAATTGGAATTTATTTTTATAGAATAAAATAAAACTTTCATATATACATGGTAAATTGAAGAAAATCAAAATAGAGATCTGATTTAGTGTCAACAAGCACCAGATATGATTTTAATTACTATATTTAACTTCTGTTTGTATATCATAATCAAATGAATTAATATGCATTGAAGTCTACATGTATGTAGAATCCCCACCAACTATTTTCTTCATATCAAATTTGCTATTATTAAACCATAATCCATTGATTGGTAAATTACATAATGCGATGTCACTAAGGAACCAAGAATATTATGGACATAGGTGTTGTGACCAGAAAAATATTAGAGTGAAGGATATATTTTTCTGGAATGAACAATATTTACATGATAATGTTGGTTGTTGCGAGTAATGACTAATGTGCGAATATATTTTCTGAGTCGGATCATACAAAAATGCATTATGAAAGCTTGAAGTTTCAAATATTCAAACATTGCTAATTTAGTCTGCATTTTGTTCCTTTTTTCTTGTTATTTTATTAGTAAATATATAATAACATGTATTTTAATTATAATCAATGCTATATTAATGTCTTTCAGATGAATGGCTGGATTAATGGTTTAACAGTGTACAATGTACATGTGATGTTTGAAATAAGTGCAAAGACTATATATGAAAGAAATAATTGCATAAAAACCTATGAACGTTTTATAAAGATCTGATTAAACAAAGGACATTTTTCAAGAACTATCACTCAGTTGTTGCATACAGGCCAGGGGTATGTGAATCAGTTTCAAATGGAATTGCACAAAATAAAAAATGTACTGTAATCCTGATCAACAGTGAGTAGAATTCCAGCAGATAAAACACTAGTTTCAACTGACAAATCATACAACTTTGTTGGAATTTTGCAAAAGAAAAAAATGTTTTAAAAAAAGATGCAAAATGATTGGAGGAAGTGACTGAATACAATTATTCCAAATGGTTAAAACAAATTATATAGATATTTTGTGGTGTCATAAAGAATTCAGAATATAAAAAATTATCTATAATTTTTAAGTGAGTTGATGCAATAGCAGGAATATGTGTTATTTTCACCTTGAAGAAATCTACTATCTGATATGTTGAAGTAATTGATGTGAATTAATTGAACATTTAATATGAAGAAATTTTATAATAAAATATATGTAGTACTAGTAATCTTAGAGTTTGATGTTCAAACTGTACTGAGTTATTTAACCATATAAGTGTGTTTAGTAAAGATTGTGGTGTGTGACTGCCCAGAACGTTTCTGTTATAAAGGATGTTAATTTCCTCATCTGTTGGAGGCAAGACTTTGGTTTATTCCCTTTGTCCTGTAGTTTTAGTTGCTTTTGTTTTGTTTTCAAAGCTTCCCTGTCAAGTTATAAATGATTCGGATTTGTTTAATTTATTTTATTTTTATTTTATTTTATATGTCAGTGTCCATCCACCTATCAAAAGTACAAGTGTGTTGAAGTTACCGAGTGTAAATTGTACATGCGTGTAGACGATACCAAAAATTACAAGAGAGACAATCCAGAATACAGAATTTAAGATCTTTGTTTTGATTTTTATTGACTTCTAGGATTTTTTTTATCATAAAATATGTATAAAAAATATGAAATTTTAGAATTATTAGTTTCATTTTGTCGATTTGTAAATTTACAAATAGTGAGAACGAAAACATTTATTAGAAAAAGACGACGTCGATTATTGACATTGGTTACGGTTAATATTTTAACTCCTTCACAGGAGAGCAAAAACACCAAAAAGTAGTTCCGGAATCTATGGGCGGGGCTTACAAGTTTATTCGTAGGTTTAAAAGTTTATTCGTAGGCTTCAAAAGTTTATTCGTAGGCTACGAATAAAGCAAAAATTTATTCGTGTGGTATATTTGTACAGCAAATGTACTGATTGCAGGATAAAACATTATACTTGTTTGTTGTATTTATTTGTCTGGTACATTTTAATGCGGGTTGATCTTTCCAAGTGGTATTTAATCTGAATGAGGAGTGAATGGGGACAATGATAAACGGCACATTTTGGATTTGTTTTGCTTTCTGAGTCGTCGTGATGAAACGGTCAACAAATATTAACAAGCGAACAACCAATACTAACATCAATAGATTGAAAACAAGATGGACCACGTCATTTTCCGATCGAATTCCAGGACCTGACTTGCGACATATGTACAAAACAAAGTTGGGTACAATCGGTTCAAACGCTCGTAAAGATCATGTTTGGGGTTATAAAAAACTAAATGGAAAGAACGTTGCACGAGATTATTTTTCCATCCTTTTACAATTTTCACCTACCAAAAGTTGTAAAAGAATGAAATTTCGAGTTAGCAAAATAATAGTTGGTGTAAATTGTCGCCTCTTTCTATGTATTTTGGAAGGGTTTGTTTTGTGTAATATGAAGGGTAGGGTAACTTATTGTCTTGGTTGATCGTTACAGAATATATCTGTCACAGATGACCACGGATCTATTCGTGGTGTCGTAGTCACATCCATCCCATCTGTATATTGTAGTCACAATCCATCCCGTCTGTATGTCATAGTCACAATCCATCCCGTCTGTATGTCGTAGTCACAATCCATCCCGTCTGTATGTCGTTGTCACAATCCATCCCGTCTGTATGTCGTACCCACAATCCATCCTGTCTGTGTGTCTTAGTCACAATCCATCCCATCTGTAAGTTGTAGTCACAATCCATCCCGTCTGTATGTCGTAGTAATAATCCATTCCATCTGTTTCTCGTAGTCACAATCCGTCCCATCTGTATGTCGTAGTTTCATTCCATCCCGTCTGTGTGGCGTAGTCACAATCCATCCCATCTGTAAGTTTTAGTCACAATCTATCCCGTCTGTATGTCGTAATCACAATCCATCCCATCTATATGTCGTAGTCACAATCCATCCCCTCTGTATATCGTACTCACAATCCATGCCCACTGTGTGGCATAGTCACAATCCATCCCGTCTGTGTGATGTAGCCACAATACATCCCATCTGTGTGTCGTAGTCACAATCCATCCCATCTGTATGTCGTAGTCACAATCCATCCCATCTGTATGTCGTAGTGACCATCCATCCCGTCTGTATGTCGTAGTCACAATCCATCCCATATATATTTCGTAGTCACAATCCATCCCGTCTGTATGTCGTAGTCACAATCCATCCCGTTTGTATGTCGTTGTCACAATCCATCCCGTCTGTATGTCGTTGTCACAATCCACCCCGTCTGTATGTCGTACTCACAATCCATCCCGACTGGATGTCGGACTCACAATCCATCCCGTTTGCATATCGTACTCACAATCCATCCCGTCTGTATGTCGTAGTCACAATCCATCCCATATATATGTCGTAGTCACAATCCATCCCGTCTGTATGTTGTAGTCACAATCCATCCCATATATATGTCGTAGTCACAATCCATCCCATCTGTATGTCGTAGTCACAATCCATCCCATCTGTATGTCGTAGTGACCATCCATCCCGTCTGTATGTCGTAGTCACAATCCATCCCATATATATGTCGTAGTCACAATCCATCCCATCTGTATGTCGTAGTCACAATCCATCCCGCTTGTATGTCGTAGTCACAATCCATCCCATCTGTATGTAGTCACAATCCATCCCATCTGTATGTCGTCACACTCCATCCCATCTGCATGTCGTGGTCACAATCCACCCCTTCTGTCTGTGGCGTTGTCACAATCCATCCCATCTGTATGTCGTAGTCACAATTCATCCCATCTGTATGTCGTACTCACAATCCATCACATCTGTGTGGCGTGCGTCGTCATAATCCATCCCATCTGTATGTCGTACTCACAATCCATCCCGTCTGTATGTCGTACCCACAATCCATCCTGTCTGTGTGTCTTAGTCACAATCCATCCCATCTGTAAGTTGTAGTCACAATCCATCCCGTCTGTATGTCGTAGTAATAATCCATCCCATCTGTTTCTCGTAGTCACAATCCGTCCCATCTGTATGTCGTAGTTTCAATCCATCCCGTCTGTGTGGTGTAGTCACAATCCATCCCATCTGTAAGTTGTAGTCACAATCTATCCCGTCTGTATGTCGTAGTCACAATCCATCCTATCTATATGTCGTAGTCACAATCCATCCCCTCTGTATATCGTACTCACAATCCATGCCCACTGTGTGGCGTAGTCACAATCCATCCCATATATATTTCGTAGTCACAATCCATCCCATCTGTATGTGGTAGTCACAATCCATCCCGCCTGTATGTCGTAGTCACAATCCATCCCGTCTGTATATCATAGTCACAATCCATCCCATCTGTATGTCGTCACAATCCATCCCATCTGCATGTCGTAGTCACCATCCATCCCGTCTGTATGTCGTAGTCACAATCCATCCCATCTGTATGTCGTCACAATCCATCCCATATGTATGTCGTAGTCATAATCCATCACTTCTGTCTGTGGCGTAGTCACAATCCATCCCATCTGTATGTCGTACTCACAATCCATCCCATCTGTATGTCGTACTCACAATCCATCCCATCTGTGTGGCGTGCGTAGTCACAATCCATCCCGTCTGTATGTCGTACCCACAATCCATCCCGTCTGTGTGGCGTAGTCACAATCCATCCCGTCTGTATGTCGTAGTCACAATCCATCTCGTCTGTATGTCGTAGTCCCAATGCATCCCGTCTGTATGTCGTAGTCACAATCCATCTCATCAGTAAGTTGTAATCACAATCCATCCCGTCTGTATGTCGTACTCACAATCCATCCCGACTGTGTGGCGTAGTCACAATCCATCCCGTCTGTGTGGCGTAGTCACAATCCATCCCATCTGTAAGTTGTAGTCACAATCCATCCCATCTGTGTGTCGTAGTCCTAATCCATCCCGTCTGTATGTCGTAGTCACAATCCATCCCGTCTATATGTCGTAGTCACAATCCATCCCGTCTGTATGTCATAGTCACAATCCTTCACATCTGTATGTCGTAGTCACAATCCATCCCGTATGTATGTCGTAGTCACAATATATCCCGTCTGTGTGGCGTAGTCACAATCCATCCCGTCTGTATGTCGTAGTCACAATCCATCCAGTCTGTATGTCGTAGTCACAATCCATCCCGTCTGTATGTCATAGTTACAATCTTTCACACCTGTATGTCGTAGTAACAATCCATCCCGTCTGTATGTCGTAGTCACAATCCATCCAGTCTGTATGTCGTACTCACAATACATCCCGTATGTGTGTCGTATTCATAATCCATCCCATCTGTATGTCGTACTCACAATCCATTCCGTCTGTATGTCGTAGTGACAATCCATGCCGTCTGTATGTCGTCGTCACAATCCATCCCGTCTATATGTCGTAGTAAAAATCCATCCCCTCTGTATATCGTACTCACAATCCATGCCCTCTGTGTGGCGTAGTCACAATCCATCCCGTTTGTGTGATGTAGCCACAATCCATCCCATCTGTATGTCGTAGTCATATTCCACCCCATATGTATGTCGTCGTAGTCACAATCCATCCCATCTGTATGTCATACTCACAATCCATCCCATATGTATGTCGTACTCACAATCCATCCCGTCTGTGTGGCATAGTCACAATCCATCCCATCTGTAAGTTGTAGTCACAATTCATCCCATCTGTATGTCGTAGTCACAATCCATCCCGTCTGTGTGGCGCAGTCCCAATCCATCCCATCTGTAAGTTGTAGTCACAATTCATCCCGTCTGTATTTAGTAGTCACAATCCATCCCATCTGTATGTCGTAGTCACAATCGATCCCGTCTGTATGTCGTAGTCAGAATCCATCCCATCTGTATGTCGTAGTCACAATCCATCCCGTCTGTGCGTCGTAGTCACAATCCGTCCCGTCTGTATGTCGTATTCACAATCCATTCCCTCTGTATGTCGTAGTTACAATCCATCCCATCTGTGTGTCGTAGTCACAATCCATCCCATCCGTATGTCGTAGACACAATTCATCCCGTCTGTATGTCGTAGTCACAATTCATCCCGTCTGTATGTCGTAGTCACAATCCATCCCGTCTGTATGTCGTAGTCACAATCCATCCCGTCTGTATGTCGTAGTCACAATCCATCCAGTCTGTATGTCGTAGTCACAATCCATCCAGTCTGTATGTCGTAGTCACAATCCTTTCCTTCTTCCTTCCTCTTCGATGTTTTTTCATCGTACTTTTCATATGAAACTTGTTTTTTTCTATTTCCTGATAATAAAGATTCCGTGAGACTAATTGTTCTATTGTTTTCTGTGTAGTGTTTTGTCGATGATTGTTTTCTTTTTCTTTTATGAATTCTTCGATTTACGATTTCTGATTACCCTATGGGTCCTTGTTGCTCATCATTGTTAGTACTCTGTTGTCGACTTGTTCCCAATGTTGTCTGTTTTCCCTGGTGGTTTAAAATCGTGGGTTCGTTTTGTGCATTCTGTACTATTATTTGTCTTAACGTTTGTAGTTCCGTGTTGTGATGTCCGTTACGAGTTCCATATAAAAACCATGCTCTTTTCATCTTAACCCCTAGTTGTGTGTAGGAGGGCTGATGTCTTATATATGTTATTTGTGCTTGGGTGCTTATAGTGGCGTTCAACATGTCTTTAATATACGAGTAACATGGTGGTTGTCCTATAAGAGGCAGGGACTGCTTACCTTTCACGACCACCTGGGTTCACCCCAGTTTTTGGTGGAGGTCATCTATTTTTAGTTTTCTGTGTTGTGTTTGTCATCGTAGTGTGTACCCAAATGTTGCCAGTTTCTGTGGATTATCCAATCTTGATTACCTCTTCGATTTTCTTTAACATTTATTTACCGTTAATTAGACAAAATATTTTTACGATTAATAAGTACAACATAATACAGTGTATGTACAGAAATAAAACGGCTTTCCTAACCAAGAGGAGAGATTTTCACAGTTATTACTTTGATAGATTTACACAATTTTTCTAATACAATGTTATGAATTGAAAACAATGGATTAAACTGCAAAAGTTTGAAGATACCAAAGGGGTAATTTGAAGCCGGAAATAGAAGAAGGACAGACAATGCAGTGTCCAAAAGGAAAACAGCATATAAAGATCTACAAAACACTATACAAAAACTAAAGATCACTGTCCACATGTGGTACCCATCGTGTTGCTCTTTTACCAGGTGATAAGTCATGGATGAGGAAAGGACCGGTTAGTGATTACGATGATTACGACAAACGGAACCTATCCGTGATCATTTATGACACAGATACTCCGTAAAGGTTAAGCAAGACATAACGGAAATATCGAATTACCTGAGAGATATATATTCTATATGCAGGTGCTGCTAAAATGTTGCTACATATCAATAGAAAGTTCCCAATGCGAATATTGAATTCATCTCTATTATCTTAAAAATTCTTTTTAAACCGCTCCTGACCGTAAATTTCGAAATGTAGTTCAAGGTATGAAGCAGACATAGCTATATATGTGGTATCCTTTATTTCTAGCTCAATGGATAGATGCGATCAACAAATTCACCAAGCATAGAATTATTTAGTGAGCGGACATCATCTATATAGCGGAACGTGAAATTAAAAGGTTGTGCTAGCCTCTTTTCGTTTTTCCTGAGAAGCCATTGTATGAAGTCAAATAAGGGGAGATAAATACATTAAAACAATCTTAATATTATTTCATCTTTATAATCAATTAATTATTGTACAAGTGTTATGTACGACATGGACAAATATTGCACTCTTCCGAATTGTACTGAAAACTCGTATTGGACTCGACGTTTGTGACATCTCGTCCAATTAACTATTACAGTACAATATGGACAGTTATAATATTCTCCCATATTGTACACGGAGCCGTCGTGCCGGCCCGTGATCGTATGGTAGTTGGAATTCGAACTACCAATGCAATCAATGACTCTCACCACTGATGTTGTGAGTTCAAATCGCGAACACAGCGAGGTGTACACCATTATGTGATAAAGTTTGTCAGTGACTTGCGACCCTCGGTTGTTTTCTCTGGGTCCTCCGGTTTCCTCCACCAATAAATCTGACTGCAACGATATAGCTGAAATATTGTTGGAAGTGGCGTTGAACACCATCAAACAAGCAAACAAACAAACTGTACAATAACAGATTAATGCTAAAACATTTCATTATCCCTGACTCTATTGTAATTCCAAACCTTTAAAATTCTTTTTTGAGTCTTTCGATGTCTTTTTTATCGAAATATTTCTCTAATAATTCATTAAACTGAAGAAAACCGAGAATACTCCCTGGACAACCCTGATCGGAGAGAAAATCGATATAATTCTTAAAACAATATGCAAAACACCTATGAAGCTGATTTCTACAGATGTCTTGCAGTCTACGTGGTTCAAAGAAAATTTCATTAATTTTCTGTAGCATTTCTTCATCGGGTAAAAGGCTGTGACGATGGTAGTTCATAAGAACTTTTCGGTCCTCATCACAAAATGTATCAATTCTATCTAATAACAGCAAAAACAGATCCTTACAGCTCGGTTTTAGATGACTTGGTATAGCTCGTCCCAAAAGAAATTGCAAAAGAGATGTTTCTCCACATGGCACACTTAATGGGGTGTAACAAGTCAACAACAAATAAAATACACGAGCTCGAGCATTTGCTTCTACAAGATATCTGTAGTAGAACATATTTCTGTTCAATGGCTGTGCTCCATTCAGCAATAATACTTTTACAATATCAAACCTGTCATATCTCAAGGCTATAAAAAATGGAGGATCTGTTCTCGTCTTGACGTTACCGGTGAGCCTGGGACGAGATTCATTGTCAGCACATGCATTTACATCGTAACCGTTACGTATCATACATTTAACATTATCAAGTGACCATTTGTCTTCTGTGATAACATCACCGATACACGGCAAACCATCATCTGGACAGTTATAATATCTGAAACCGGATTCGATTAGAATTCTATTTATGTCACGAATCTCAAGTACTTCAGTCCATTTCAGTAGCCCGTATTTCTTGTACGTTGCCCTAAATAAAGTCGTCATAACTTCAGGGTGGTCTTTTGATCCGTCGACGATGGCTTTTAGAGACGACACATTTTTTCCAATCACATATTCTGATAAAGCTGTACCAATTCCGAAATACAATTCTACCCCAGACCAGTCTCGATTCTTGCATATCTTGAGTAATATACTTATAAATCGATCGTTTCCTTAAAATAAAGAAGAATAGATAAAAAGAAAAGAAAGATCTTGCAATGCTGTTGTTTCGAATCATGTCAATTCCGATCACGTTCCGCTTTTTGTGTGTCATGACGTCTGAAATGTTAGGCAGACTACTTCCGGTGTTTACGCTATTACTGTGACAACGTCAACATATCATAGTCGTAGATGCGGTAGATTATAAGCAATTGTAATATGGAGACACCTAGAAAACGACTGAGTAAATACTGGTGTTCGGTACCTCACTGTCAGTCTGATAACAGAAATATATCAAGACAGGTCGTTTTCCTTTCATGATGCTGACAGCAGTAAATAAAGAAATAAAACAAATTTGATTTTAAAGAAGTAATTGTCTGTTCATTGAAGTCTTTGATACAAATAAAATAATTGAATCGATATCTGTCTTTAACAGAAAATGTAAAAAAATCTTTAAGTTGAGTAACGTTAAAACGGCACTGATCCATTGGGGTTTTCGTTGTGTACATTGACACCGGAAGTCCAGTGCCAAACATTCCATCATAATCACGTGGTTTGGCAGATGAAAATAACAAGTTTTTGACGGAGTGGAAATGATTCGAAACAACCGTATTGTATCATATCAAATACAAAATTGTTTTAGTTTTGATAAATTCTAAGTTTTTGTGTGACTCAATGCATGACAACTGCATCGGTAGGGTAATGGTTAGGGTCCTCGCCTCGAAAGCGGTAGATCGCAGGTTTGATCACCGAGAATGTCAAATCAAAGCATATAACATTGGTATTTGTGCTTCTCCACTACGCACTCAACTTTAAGGAGAAAGAGCAAAGACTAGTTGTGTCGGAATCAGGATAATGTGTCCGATTGGTGCTACATGCATGCTTACCCATGAACATTTTTTTTCAGTGAGCTAGTGTGTTGGTCTAGTACAATGCGGATATGATCATCTCATCAAAATTCCCGCCATGATATTTTCAACAATATTACAGTAATAACGTGGCGGTCTGTTTTATTGGTGGATGAACCGGAACACCAGGAGAAAACCACGGACCTGTTGCAAGTCACTGACAAACTTTATCACACAATGATGCATTGCATACATCTCGCCATGAAGGTGGTTCGAACTCATAACCTTAGTGGTGATAGGCACTTATTGCACAGGTAGTTGTTAATCTAACTACCATACGATCACGACCACTACGGTTCCTGAAATAACTTGAAGTGCACACATTATTTGTATAAGTATAGTAGAACATCCACTCTGCCAAAACATATTTAAAGCTGACATGAATATTTATTCTTTCTACTATAATGGCCATTTCTATAGGAATTGCATAGAAAAGTCATTTTCAGAAATCCGATATAATTTCTCGTAATTTTCAGTTATGTATGAAATAAAGGTAATAACAAAATTACCGAACTCCGAACAATCTTACAAAGGGAAAGTCAAAACTCATAATTATATAAACAGACAAAATCAGTCAACAACCGGAAAACTGTGAAAACCGTAATGACCAACGTCTTATATTAGCCGTTTCAGAAAAAATAGACAGGATTGCCGTTCATGATTTAATTTTCACTAAAGAGTACCTTATCCCACCAATTTCTTTACACAGTTCAAAAGATATATATTGCTTCTACAAAATGAACCATAAACTAAACTTTTAAGACAAGAAATAAAAAAAACATTTTGGTTTTTGATTTTCGTCAAAATATCTAAATCGTGGAATAGTGCATCTCCTGGGACAGGGTTGCTTCATCTGACCGGAAATTATATAAAATCTCGTCTCACACGTGAGCTTGCATGTTAGGATTATTACTCATTTCATTGAATAATTATATGTGAAATCACTACCTGACCGGAAGCTATATAAAATCTCATCTCACACGTGAGCTTGTATGTTAAGATTAGTACTCCTTAACATAGAAGAGTATCTTAAGAACCCTCTGACTTGTGACTGCTCCCACTCTCCTTTTCAATACAACCCATCTGGACATGTAATCACTGGTGATCTGAATATCATTCAACATGAGAGTCTCCGAAAGGTGATTTATCATGGTCCTAAATTTAGAGAACCTCAACACATCAATTGGAAACATAATTTCAAGATAATTATGGATGCTGTTGAAGATTATGCCAGAAGGTGGATAAAGAGAGAAGTAGACCAAGATCCTGAGTTAGAGTCCTTGTCAGACTGAGTTAGAACAATTAGGTCTCTAGTACAAAGTCGGATTCACAAACTCAAAAATTGTGTTAATAGTCGACCTAAGTCTGTATTTAAAGACCAAGAAGCTGTTAAGTGTCTTTCCTCTCTTCATGACAAATATGTTATCGTTCCTGCGGACAAGGCTTCCAACAATATCGTGTTTGTATGTAAATCATATTACTTCGAATGCCTAATCAAGGAATTAGGCATAAATAGCAATACCACATACAAACCATCTTCGTTCGACAAAGATGAAATCCTAGCTAACCACAGATCATTCATGACCTCTTTAAACATTCCCTCTGGTAAAGAGTCTGCGGATTTAGCCTATTTATATTGGATATCTAAACTCCATAAGACACCATACAAAGAAAGGTACATAGCGGGATCATCAACTTGTTCGACGAAAGAATTGTCTGTTCACCTGGCATAGATTATGTCTGCAGTAAAAGAGAGACAAGAGAAATATTGTGAAATATTTTTCAACTCCATATACCACCCTACCGCATGAAAAATTAAAAACCCGCTTAAAAGAAACATTTCATAAAGCTTTCAGTCATAGAAACGATGGCTCAAAATTTGATGTGCTAGGCTACAATTCCACATATTTTTCAAACAAAATTTAAAAAGGTAAAACATGCTACTCCGAGGAACAAGTGATCAGTATGCTGGAGTTCCTCATCGATAACATATTTGTCTCCTTTGGAGGGACACTGTTTCAGCAGGTCGTCGGCATACCGATAGGTACAAATTGTGCCCCTCTTCTAGCCGATTAATTTTTATACTCATATGAGTCGGAGTTTCTTCAAAAGCTTGTAAAAGATAAGAAGATTCATGAGGCTAGAGCCTTTAATTTCACATACAGGTATATTGATGACGTTTTATCTATCAATAATTCTAGATTTGCAGAATTTCTTCCATTGATATATCCTCCAGAGCTGGAAGTTAAAGAGACCACAGATACAGCTTCGTCCGCATCATTTTTGGACTTATACCTCGAATTTGACGACAGTGGTCAACTCAGAACTAACATTTATGATAAACGGGATGACTTCAATTTTAAAATCATAAATTTTCCTAATATGTGCAGCAATATACCAGTTTCTCCGGAATATGGTGTTTACATCTCGCAATTGATTCGTTATGCAAGGGCCAGTAGCAATTATTCTGATTTCCTGAAACGTCATCTTCATCTGAGAAACAGGCTACTGGACCAGGGCTATAAAAAGATTTGCCTTATTCGATCTCTTAAAAAGTTTATATTCCGATACCAAGATCTTGTCGAAATATATTCCGTCTCTGCAGAAACGATAATAAACGATGCATTTTCATATATTGAAAATGTATAAAGATAAGGAAGTCAACAAAAATGTCAAAAATATTTGTTTATCAATGCGTGACGTAAAAGTGTTTTTGACATTTACTTCACTGAATTTGGTACTACTTTGACAACTAGTTTACCAATGTTGTTCCTGCATTGTTATAAATACTGGTATAGTGACAGCCGGAACCTTTGAATCGTAATGAAAGCGGGAGGTTTGGCGCTTTAAAATCTGATTCAACCCACCATTTCTTTATAAATGCCTGTACCAAGTCAGAGTCATTACGGTTTTCACAGTTTTCCAGTTGTTGACTGATTTTGTCTGTTTATATAATTATGAGTTTTGACTTTCCCTTTGTAAGATTGTTCGGAGTTTGGTAATTTTGTTATTAGCTTTATTCATTGTATAATGATATGTGAAATCATTACCTGACCGGAAGCTATATAAAATCTCGTCTAACAAGTGAGCTTGTATGTTAGGATTATTACTCATATCATTGTATAATTATATGTATAATTATTACCTGAATTGATGGCAGCGTCAAACATTGTCTTGCATTTTGTATATCCAACAGGGTAATCAGTCATGAAAAATTCAAAGGTATCGTATGCACGAGAGTTGAATGCGAGATTTAAACATTCGTTTACATTTAGTAACTCAAGTTGATGTCCAGTTGCTTTCGCTTTCAGCATTTTGAGGACAGATGCATTGTCCATCTCAATTGCCATTTTAAAAGACGGACATTCTGTTATATAAACGCTCTTTGATATTTTCATATTAATATCGTCAGTGTATTTTAACATTTCACACAACATTAGACTTCGATTGTGAATTAACATAAGATAGAGAACAGAATATGAATTGTGTACCGTCCACCATTGCATTAAATGTTGATTTCTGAATTCTCGAAAGAACGGAATTAAATATTTTAATATCAGTTTCTTGTTCATAATAATGGACAAATGAACCCAATGGAACCCACACATTCCATGTGTTCCCGTGGATTCCCAGTGAGGACAATTTCCTGCTTTTAAACAATTTCCAAATCTTGATAGCAAATTCTCTGTTGTTTCTGTGACAGTTGCTAAACACGTTTCAAGTTCTTGTGGACACTCACAGGTCACACAGCTACCCTTAACACTAGTGTTCGACGGGTTTTGATAAATCTCTGTAAATAAAAAAACAAAATTAACACTAAAATTATAGGTGTTTTCTTCACGTTTTGACTAGGAGTTACTTGTTCACGGTTCATATTAGTTATGGGTGACAGGGTTAGTAAGAACACTGTCCTTGTTCACGGTTCCTATTAGCTATGGGTGACAGGGTTAGTAAGAACACTGTCCTTGTTCACGGTTCCTATTAGCTATGGGTGTCAGGGTTAGTAAGAACACTATCCTTGTTCACGGTTCCTATTAGTTATGGGTGTCAGGGTTAGTAAGAACACTGTCCTTGTTCACGGTTCCTATTAGTTATGGGTGTCAGGGTTAGTAAGAACACTGTCCTTGTTCACGGTTCATATGAGCTATGGGTGTCAGGGTTAGTAAGAACACTGTCCTTGTTCACGGTTCCTATTAGTTATGGGTGTCAGGGTTAGTAAGAACACTGTCCTTGTTCACGGTTCATATTAGCTATGGGTGTCACGGTTAGTAAGAACACTGTCCTTGTTCACGGTTCATATTAGCTATGGGTGTCACGGTTAGTAAGAACACTGTCCTTGTTCACGGTTCATATTAGCTATGGGTGTCACGGTTAGTAAGAACACTGTCCTTGTACACGGTTCATATGAGCTATGGGTGTCAGGGTTAGTAAGAACACTGTCCTTGTTCACGGTTCCTATTAGTTATGGGTGTCACGGTTAGTAAGAACACTGTCCTTGTACACGGTTCATATGAGCTATGGGTGTCAGGGTTAGTAAGAACACTGTCCTTGTTCACGGTTCCTATTAGCTATGGGTGTCACGGTTAGTAAGA
Source organism: Bathymodiolus brooksi (assembly GCA_963680875.1). Lineage (NCBI taxonomy): Eukaryota > Metazoa > Mollusca > Bivalvia > Mytilida > Modiolidae > Bathymodiolus > Bathymodiolus brooksi. Next base: position 19,334,808 of record OY804587.1, on the reverse strand, counting down.
ACACTGTCCTTGTACACGGTTCATATGAGCTATGGGTGTCGGGGTTAGTAAGAACACTGTCCTTGTACACGGTTCATATGAGCTATGGGTGACAGGGTTAGTAAGAACACTGTCCTTGTTCACGGTTCATATTAGCTATGGGTGTCACGGTTAGTAAGAACACTGTCCTTGTACACGGTTCATATGAGCTATGGGTGTCAGGGTTAGTAAGAACACTGTCCTTGTTCACGGTTCCTATTAGTTATGGGTGTCACGGTTAGTAAGAACACTGTCCTTGTACACGGTTCATATGAGCTATGGGTGTCAGGGTTAGTAAGAACACTGTCCTTGTTCACGGTTCCTATTAGCTATGGGTGTCACGGTTAGTAAGAACACTGTCCTTGTACACGGTTCATATGAGCTATGGGTGTCGGGGTTAGTAAGAACACTGTCCTTGTACACGGTTCCTATTAGTTATGGGTGTCAGGGCTAGTAAGAACACTGTCCTTGTACACGGTTCATATGAGCTATGGGTGTCGGGGTTAGTAAGAACACTGTCCTTGTACACGGTTCCTATTAGCTATGGGTGTCAGGGCTAGTAAGAACACTGTCCTTGTACACGGTTCATATGAGCTATGGGTGTCACGGTTAGTAAGAACACTGTCCTTGTGCACGGTTCATATGAGCTATGGGTGACAGGGTTAGTAAGAACACTGTCCTTGTACACGGTTCATATGAGCTATGGGTGTCAGGGTTAGTAAGAACACTGTCCTTGTACACGGTTCCTATTAGCTATGGGTGTCACGGTTATTAAGAACACTGTCCTTGTGCACGGTTCATATGAGCTATGGGTGTCACGGTTAGTAAGAACACTGTCCTTGTACACGGTTCATATGAGCTATGGGTGACAGGGTTAGTAAGAACACTGTCCTTGTACACGGTTCATATGAGCTATGGGTGTCAGGGTTAGTAAGAACACTGTCCTTGTACACGGTTCCTACTAGCTATGGGTGTCAGGGTTAGTAAGAACACTGTCCTTGTACACGGTTCATATGAGCTATGGGTGTCACGGTTAGTAAGAACACTGTCCTTGTACACGGTTCCTCTTAGCTATGGGTGTCACGGTTATTAAGAACACTGTCCTTGTTCACGGTTCCTATTAACTGTAAAATAGCCGTGTAATCGTACAAAAAGAACTGCTGACAAAATTACTATCAGAAGAAAAACATACTATCTCAGTGATGTGAAATTCAAGAGGGACAGGTAATACAATGACCAATAGGAAGAACAAAGACGAACAGACAAACACTGACTCCATTTATAAAAATATTAAGCACCCAGAATCACACTAAAACAGGGTGTTAACTCAAGTGGTCCGGACTGGTTAACAGTTCCTGCTCCACTAGTGACAACCGTCCTACTACTCGTGCTAAATAAATCTGGCGATTAGTTATCAACGAGTAGAGGATGACAAGATAAGGTTAAATTATGCATATATAGTTTGTCTTTTGAATCGCAATATTTTCATGTAAGTAATTAAATGTAATTTTAATTATGGTATCAATTAACACATACTAAACTGCATGGCAATCCTAGACATCCTAGGATTCTCTTTGATCATCTGGATTACTTTTTCTTCTGGGTCATTTATGATAGCCTCGAATAATTGGAGTCTCTCTCTTATAGTACATGCATGTGGATTCAGAGCGTAATAATGTTCTACAAGCAAACAAAAGTTTTGTTTTATCTCTTATGTGAATACGTAATCGTAACTTATAAATAAAATAGTTAGTGATTGTTGTTTATAGCCAAGTGTGCAACTTTCCAGATATATCATGGCGGCAAGTAGTTACAGTCGATGATATGATGATGAAGTCCACTTGACCAACACACTGCACTGGATCTTGTGCTAGCTCATTGAAACAACAGTCCGCGGTAGACATGTCGCTCCACTCGGACACATTATCCTGACTCCGAGCCAACTAGTACATGTATATGGATTAAAGTAATAATGTTCTACAAGCAAAAATAAGAAGAGTTTGTGTCTCTTATGTGAATACGAAATTGTAACTTATAAATACATTGGTCAGTGAGTAAGTGATTGCTGCTTAACGCCAAGTGTGCACATTTCCAGATATATCATGGCGACAACAAGTCACAGTCGATGAGATGATGATGATACCCGCTTTGCACTGGACCAACACACTGAATTGGATCTTGTGCTAGCTCACCGAAACAACAGTCTGCGGTTAGACATGTCGCTCCACTCTGACACGCTATCCCGACTCCGAGCCAACTAGTGTTTGCTCTTACACCTTGATGCTGTGTTCTTAACAGAGAAGCAGCAAATGCCAATTTCATAGTCTTTGGTTTAGCCCGACCGAGACTCGTACCCACGATCTACCGCACTCGACGCGAGCACGCTAACTAGTATACCTCTGATGGGCTTTTACTAAAAATGGGATTATGAAACTTCCGTAGTGTATGATATTATTTGACAATCTGTCCAGCTTGAAACTGCAGTCACGCGATCAAAATCTATTTTAAATATGATGAATATTTATGAGGAAAAGTAGCATCGATATCTGGATTGAGGGGATGAAATATATGGCATCCATATACATGTGTACATAGAAAAAAACCCCGAAAAAACCCCAAATACTACATCGTCAGAACAGTTACAAAAATGTTATAGGAATATCGTAGACAGATACCAAATCGATACCCCTAAGTGACAATTACATGACCGTTCACTTTCCTGTGTTGGGACAGCCACTTTAGTTAAACATGGCGGGGTTAAAGCAGTTTTATTGGATCAAATATATTATCATTGTAAAATGATGCAGTCATGCAACTTTCGACACTCACATAAAACTGAGTAAGCAGTGTTACTGTAAAGAACACTGAGATATAATCTTGAACTTTATACATAATATATTTATTCTTCCTGACGAATAAGTTATCATATGCACATGTGTATCCTTCCACTACCTAAAGTTATAGGTTCTGTAGTAGGTTCATAACCGCCTCTCCATTACCTCAGTTTGTATAGCGATGGTTTACAATTGGAACGAATCTCATCGGGAATATTGCATTTTTGCCCCACTGTTACACATGTCTAATACCAGATCCATAGAAGAGAGTCGATGGCCTTAACCATCATAGTAATGTTAGACAGCAAACAAACGCCATTGGGTAATGTATATTTAGTGAAACAATGGTCTACCTTGAATTAAAAACCTGACTAAATAAGTTTTTAATTTTTGACTCAAAAAGTTTAATCTTGTAACGTTGCTTACCATTTTAAAAATAATATGCGTAAAATTATTTCTTTTAATAAGTGTGCAATTTTTCATAGAGAATGTGTGAAAGTGTAAACTGCAGATAGGTCATATTCTTAGAGAGATGCTTTATTTAAAGAACGAGAATAAAAGTTTATCAGAAGATCTTTAAAATTTTTCAGTATCCACATGTGGTTGATGTTAATTTAATTTAAACATATTTTATTGTCTAAATAATGACACAAGTTTTTCAACTTAGTATTGTCTTCTCCTGGTTGATGTTAAGTACACTATGTCACAATATGATTTGATTCACCTTATGACATCCAATAAAATTTTCCTCGTAGTATATAGGTGTCATTAGCTGATTTTCGGCTATTCTGTTTAGGCCCTTTGGCTTTAATTACTGCCAAACACTTTACAATTATTTGGCTTTCAAATATTTTGGCTTTGAGCATACCTAATGAAGGTTATTTAGGAAACGTGCCTTGAGCTCTAAATTAGATATCTACGTTTTTATCTTAGGAAGTTCCTGTGTTGAACAAGAAGAATAACTGGCAGTATATCTTCTTCTAAACTTGTTGTAATGTTTTGGTATCCAATATAAAGTACACAAGTTTTAATTTTATTTCTTCATCTGAATATTAATTGATGACGCGAATGCCTTGTGATTTGACCAAATTTCCTATGTCTGAAAACTATTATGTTTGTATACTAGTAGATTCTTGGCAATGCTAAGTTCTGTGATTGGACAAACATAGAAATAATAGGAGACAGGCACAATAATGCAGCGGAGTTAAACTGGTTAATGGGATCCCAACTACTTCTTGATAATTAGATCTCCAACGAATATTTATATAAACAAATGATGATAAAAACTGCACATATTCGGTTTCGACTATGAAAGACCACACACTATTACCAAATGAATGACAACATAAACATGGACAGTACAATATCAGGGTCAGTGTATGAGGTTTGTGGTTAATTATCTTGTTTAATTACTAGGTCAGAGTGCAGAATATGTTGATTAAAGACCATTACTCTTACGACAAAAAAGTGACAAAAATATGTACTTGAGGGGGTAGACCTGGGTTACCCTAAATTTTCCTATCATTCAATTTTTTTTAAATTTGCATCATGGAATAGTTATGTCTAAATACATTATCTGCCAAAGTTTCAAAAAAATTCACCGTGCCGTTTTCTCCATAGCACATCGTAAATATAGCAATTTTGGGGGTATTCTTGACGCCAGATGGTAATACTAGTTTCGGAAGATTCTAATAGATATGCACATTTATTTCTGATTGAAAGGGAATATTTTGGCTTTAATACACTTGAGAGTGTTGTTGTTGAATAAATATGAAATATCTAGCATATCTGAATATCCTGTTTGGAGATAATCACGTGCAAAACAGTGGAAACTGCAAAAAAGGGGGGATGCCCTGAGGACCACATTGGTATTAAAAATCGGATTAAAAAAATTCCTGTCAATTAATTTCCACCAAGAAATGTTACACTGAAGAATAGACATATAGACATAATTGCACCAAATTTTACAAACTTTTACCGTCAGATTTTTAAAATATTTAAATTTATGTTTTTCATGGAAGGTACCCAGAAAAAAATGAAACTGTCGAAGAAAGTTATCACACACCCATCCTTTGCTAGTTTCTTTGTTTGTGAGATAAAAAATAACTAGTTACCAATAACAAAAAGCTTTTCAATTCTTATAATTGACAAAGTGGATGTCCAAATTACCAAATGACTTGCATTTGTCTTTTTTATTTTCAGGTCGGCTGGGGAGGGGAAGGGGTGGTTTGAGGGTGACTCTACTTGATTAATTCATTACAAAAAAAACACAAAAAACACAGACAGCCACCCAGCTGTATTGTTAAATTCCTTAAAATTCTGTGCTCCAGTTGTATTCGTTTGATTCTGGTTATTCTGTAGTTGTCTTAGAAGAAGGGGGCGGCGGTATAAGAGAGGATCAGATATTACAATTTTTTTCCCAAATATAGCTTTCTATCTTTGCTAATATCGTGTTTATATCTTTCATATTTAACATTAAATTCATGTTTTGTATTTGTTTTATTATTATTATTGATCTTATATTTATTGATTTTAGATTTATTCATTTTTGCCTTGAAATCTGTCAATGACATCTAAATGTTCGTTTCCTTCCCCCGATTTCCTACGTCCCCATGATCGCCGTGTTTAAGGTGTATTGCCACTAAACATGGGTAACAGTCGAAAAGAACGTATGGGAAAGTAGTACGTAAACACAAAATGGATTCCTACATTGTTGGATAAAAAATAAACCTGATTAGATACTGCAAAATACTGAATGTCAGCAGACACCTACATATTTTAGGATAATTTTAAGCCCATATTTGATGTCCTTGTGGTTTTAAATAAAAAATTGATTGCATTGGAAAGAAACCACCTGAATTTGTGTTAAATCGAAAGTGAAAGTAGGATTTTTGACGGTAGACATCTTCGGACTGTCTGCTTTTTCTTATATGCCATTAAATGTATGTTGATTTTCGGAGCTAAGCTTCCAATTAGGTACCCCTTCCATGAGATATGAGTGTCACTTAGATTCTGTATGAAAGCTCAATTTTTTTTTATTTAACATAGAAGTCTATGGAGAATTCTTTAGTGGTATTACTCCTTTAAACTTAGACATGTTGATTGTTTAGCTTTTAAAAAGCTACAAATAACTCAAGTTTTGTGAAAATAATTAGAATATAACACAATTCAATGGTCAATTTGGTAAAGGAAGCGTCTGTTTGTATATTTTAAGATTTGGGATTTAATATTCCCCTGGAATTTCGTCAGTACAAATTTGCAGACGTTTGCCGTGATACTTTTGTATCAACAAATTAAACCTTCTTTATTGCTTGAATAAAACCTTTTCCTCTTATTCTTATGTATCTTCCCATTGATTACAATTGTTTTGACAATCAGCTTTACCATAAAACGAAGATTATTTGCAAGAAAAGAGTGACTTGCAAAAAGAAACAAGGCGACTTTAATTTCGCTTTGTAGTCGAGGGAGAGCGACTTCAGCCGATATAGGGCCAGAATTTCGCCCACTTCGCCTGGTTTGGTGAGCCCTGCAAGGAGCACAGCTATGGAAAGGTAAAAGGAAAAGGAGTCATTTTTTTTAACTGACCATATCTAATGTAAACAATCTTTGTCACCAAGAAACTTGGAATTGAGGGGGAATTTTCAAACGCACAGATGATCATATATTTGAGAAGACACTGCAAATAGAGTTATCTCCCATACCCCAGGCCTACCCCCTTAATACGAATGAATTACTTCTTTATTACTGCAGTATTTTTTAAATAAATATATAAATCATTACAATTACAATGTTTTAATAATATTCATAAGACTTTCTTCTGTTACTTTTCCTGAGCCGCTTTGGTTTAGGAGTACACAAAATTTTATTTTCACTCTCCGTTTCATTATCTTTTTCACTAATAAACTGTGGTGATACTTGCAAATCAAACAAACAAACTGGATCTGCGAATTCATAATTACTACAAATGTAGTTTCCAACTGATAATTTGCTTGACCACTTTGAATTTCAATTTCACTTTCTTTGGAGTTATTGTTATCCGGATTAGCTCATTTGATGGATCGGGTGATTTATCAATGAGAGTCGGAAATAATATTACAGATGCGTCTCGTGATTTAATAATCACCGTCGGACATAATATTACATACCTTAGTATAAAATATTATTCGGATTATCTCATTTGATGGTTCAGGTGATTTATCATTAATCGTCGGAAATAATATTACAGATGCGTCTCTTGATTTAAGAAATAACAGTGCTGTATTTGAAGAGTTGGAGGTGTCAATTGTGGATTTGACGGTCGCAAATGCCGCTTTACATTCCTTCAGGCCTGTCAACTGCAGTTTTGACGGCTCTCGATAGCCAATGAAAATACGTGTTACATTATAACTGCATTAGAATTAATAATCAGCGTCGGAAATAATATTATGCACCTGTTTATTGTACACTAGGATACTTTTTTTTATAGCAATGGAAAGTATTTTATTATAAAATATTTACCGCAACATAAAATTTAATATCAAATTATTTCCACCGGATAAAATTTCAACCCGAAAAAAGTATGTCATACATGTACACCTACAAAGAGTTATCTCCCATACAATTTATTTATAAATACACGGAACGAGTTATATCTTGAAAAAATAAGTAGTATTGTTTATTTTTAACGTAAACTGTTCGTATATAAATGACCAAAGCGTTGAAACCACAAGTTAATTGAAACCTAATATATGTATATGTAAATGTGCTTTAATAAAAACAATTCCCCATTCTTATATGTCAGTGATTTCCGACAGGTCGATGGTTTTTTCCTGGACCTCCGGTTTCATCAATCAATAAAACTGACTGTCAAGGTATAGCTGAAATATTATTGAAAGTGGCGTTAAACACCATAAACGTAAACCCATTATTATGTCAACATACTATTACTAGTGTCTATAAACACTGAAAATTACGTTCAGTGACTACGAAAACAGTTTCCCATTTTACAGGTATTTTGAAATAACTAGAGTGCATTGTAAAAAAATTCATGAAGCAGAGAAGAATACTGTAATGTATATCAGGTATATCAGCAGCGTAGCAAGGATAAAATGAAGTGTACCTACAAAGTTATTAGCAACGAACGGTCTGTGGGGCTCTTGATTACGGTGGGGTTTCGGGAACGTAGACCCTCTATACCCCTTCCTCCCTGAAAGATCGTCACCAAATATACTTTATATGTCTATTTTATTATTCATTCATTTGTGTATTTCCTGACGAATCGAATATCACTCTTACCCCAAACATGGCCTCATCATTTTCTTAGTATCAACAATTTCAAGTTTCTAAATGTTGTGAGTGATTGATATTAAGATGATTAATGTACAGAAACAACTAGACAGCCTCCGTGGTGTGTTGTTGGGTTACTATTGGGTTTAATTTGTCTAAATCGCGGATAGGTGATTTGAGAGAGCATACTCTTCCCGCGAAATCTAGGGGGAAATGCCACTTTCAATATTATTTTGTTTTTGATAAGCAGAACAGTCATCCACAACCATACTGATCCAGGTGATATTAAGTTGCGTGCATAATGTACAAATATAGGTAACGGCTCACATTTTCGAGATCATCCCGTCCACTCAAAACTATTAATTTGAACTTTAGCGGTTTCAGTGATTCTAGATATATGAGGAAACACAAAGACCGATGAAAGTAGACCACCGTCGTTAACACTTCCTGTATAGCACTCTGGGTCAAACTGACCGCCACTATATAGCTGAAATATGGTTGAAAGTGGTGTTAAACACCATCAAACAAACATATACACGTGTAATTCAATTATGTTGTGACACAAAAGGTCTTAAAGTTGCCGAACGGACGATTAAATCATTAATTGATTACATTTTGTACATAACCAGAATAGTTCAACCAGATATATTATGTTAGACTGTGGAATAGTTCAATCAGGTATATTATGTTAGAATGTAGACTAGTCTAACCAGGTATATTATGTTAGACTATAAAATAGTTGAACCAGGTATATTATGCTAGACTGTAGAATAGTTCAACAGGTATAGTATGTTAGACTGTAGAATAGTACAACCAAGTATATTATGTTAGATTGTAGAATAGTTCAACCAGGTATATTACGTTAGACTGTATAATAGTCCAAGTATGTATGTTATGCTAGACTGTAGAATAGTACAACCAAATATATTATGTTAGATTGTAGAATAGTTCAACCAGATATATTATGTCAGACTGGATTTGTTATAATTAGAGATATCCGAGTATCAAATTATATGCTCACCCTATTTATTACACAAACCACGATCACATGATGTACAAAGAAGGAATTTAAATCTAAAAATGAAAATTCAGTACATATGTACCTCTTATTTACCTGTATGACACAATTATAAAAACATTTTCAGTTAATTTAGATTTTTGTTTGCTACGTTTTACATATTTTTATTTTATTTATAGAATGTTGTATTTTATTGTCTATGCTTGAACTTGCCAAATAAATAACTGCTTCGTAAAGTGAAAAATCAATCACAATTTATTTATTATTGAAATTGAGAGTTAAATAAACTGACTGTCAAGGTATAGCTGAAATATTATTGAAAGTGGCGTTAAACACCAAACATTCATATGTCAAGATACTTTTACTAGTGTCTATAAATACTTAAACTTACTTTCAGGGACTTTACGAACACAGTTTCCCATTTTACAGGTATTTCAAAATAACTAGAGTTATATCCCTTGCATTACAGAAAATCCATGAAGCAGAGAAGAATACTGTAATGTATATCAGAGGTGTAGCAAGGGTTAGATGAAGTGTACATACAAAGTTATTAGCAACGAACGGTCTGTGGGGTCCTTAATTACGGTGAGCTTCCGGTAACGTAGACCCTCATCCCCTCTATCTACAGTCAATGAACATAAGTATTCGTCACCCTCTATTTTACGCTACATATTTCATATAAAACCACATTTTTCAAAAAAAATATTGTGAAGTCATTTCTAACCCGATTCTGATAATCTTTGCACCAGAAGAAGCAGAAATATTTAAAAAATATTTGTTTACTTTAACATGATTTTCCGTTAGATTGCCTTTATTTTCTTATGATTTAAGTGTCTGTCTCACAGAAAACCATGCAAAATCCAAAAAAATGTAACAAAGCTAATTTCAGTAAGAAAAAAAAGTTATACATTTTCTAAATATTTGATACCTAGTATTTTAAAATATATCATACATATTTCCTATATATTTAAATTTTTGTTGTAAAATGAGGATTTCCATTTTAGCCCTTAACTATTGCAAAAATCCTTAAAAATGGTTACTGAAAACGCCCCTATTTTTGACGAATTATTATTGTTAATATATATCTCAGAAGTAAAAAATCGCATTGTTTCCTCAAAGTATAATGTTTAAAGACAATGATCACCAAAAACATTTTCTGAAAAAAACTTTTTGAAAATTTTTAAGGCTATCACAAAATATGCTGTATAGACAAATTTTCAAAATCAGTAAAATTCCTTAATTTTGATGCACAATATTGGAGTTGGGGGAGATTTCTTTGACTTGAAATGAACATTTTTAAACAGACCAATCTCAAAACTAAAATATATAAAAAATCTGCCTTTGGCAAATAATTTGCAAAAAAGTTCTTGCACCCAAAAGTATGGTCATGTGTGCAATTTTAGCTTAAAAGGCATTGCTTAAAATATATGCAAAATTTTGCAATAAACTATTAGTGATTCTTATTAACGGTAATTTGTGCGTTTATTGTAAATAAATTACATATGATATATCATTTTAATTCCCTTTTTCAATCCGGACTTTAACGTTGAGCAAGAAAATACACATGTCTATCTGATAGAGAAAGTGACGGAGTAACCTCCCTTTTCGGAAGTCTTCACTTCTAAGATTATAAAATTAGAAATGGCAGCCTCCAGTGGATAAACAACACAGTGTTATTTTTCTAACTTTTGCAATTTGCCATGCAATTCAAACATTATACATATATTCCAATGTAAAGCTGATGCAGCTTTCCTTATCGTTGGCCTGAAATCATCTGAAAATATACATGGAAAGGCACTGCCTGAGGCCCTTTTTATATCTTGTACATAGCGGCATTGTCACCATCAACAACGATTCATTGAATCTCAAGATATACCAGAAACAGAGAATACTTTTGGACTAGATGGAAGAGAGGTAAAGTTCTATGTGTATATTCAAAGCACAACAATGGAAAGGCCAGATCTAGAGAGGACCATGGAGCAAGTCCTTCCTTATGGAAAGAGTATTACCTGAAAACAAGACAAACTATTCAAGTTGGTTCTGGTAAGCTAAATACCTCAAGAGAAAAACATTTCTAAGTGGTTATTGCTAGAAATCCATTCAGTGAACAAACTTGTTAAGAGACTAACTATTCAACTTGAGAAAAGAGGGCTATGTTTTATTTTACAAATACTAAACAACTATTTTGGTGTAGGAGGTGAAGAAAAAAATAACATTCTGATTCATGCATTATAGTAGCATCGTGTTATCGGTTTTCGTGCTATTATCGATTTTCCGATATAGCGATTAACAGTGTTAACCCTTCATCATATGACGATTGGAATTTTCAAAGAATGGCTAGTTAAATATTTCTTTGTACATAAGATTGTTTTTAAAGCCATTCTTGTATTTTAATATACTCTCGATTATCTGGCAACTTTTGTTGTCAGTAAAATGGCGTCATCTGTTTTCGTGTGAAGTAATAACAAGGCTGATATACGGGATGGAAACGAATATAAAATCCGGAAATGGCTGGTTTTAAAATTTCATGGTTCTGGCCATCTACCAAATCATACTACATCTAAATAAAATAACAGAATGTTTGAAAATGACCACTTTCAAAATTGTGTTTACTTTAGATGTTTTTTTTAGTGCTGAAACCACAATGCACTGCAAAGTGACATGTATTTTATAATATGAGACAGGCACTACCTGTAAATGCGAGCTTAAGCAAGATCAGAAAGGCTTAAATATAATTGATACATCATAGTAACTATGATTCATAGGCAAAGCAGTCAGTTTTCAAATAAATACACATTAATATATAATCTGGTTTGCCTTTTCCACAGTTTGGTGACAGGTTGCCGGGTTTCTAGACCAATATATATATCATAGCCTCATGAGGTATTTTAAATATATGTACTGCAATAAGATAAATAAATTAAAACAAAGATCCTAGAGAAGGGGCAGATCCAGGAAAAAGGGGTAATAAGCATAGCATTAGCATTCGTGTTCAGTAATAGTAAGAAAATATTGGTGTTGACATTTTACACAAAAGTCCAGAAGTTATTTTTTGTCTTTCTCTTGCTATAGTTAACATTTTAAAAGCCATTATTGTATACCCCATTAACCTTCTATCCAGGATTTCCTCTAATTATAGATCAATGCTTGATTAAAAAGAACAAAAAGTACTTACATACACATTGAAGGTGGTGTTGACAACTTTTCCTTTGTGCACCCATGCTGGAGTGGTGTTTATTTCAGTAAGCCTGTAACCTGTAAAAGTCAGAAATATTAGTTCAATAGTTGTATAAGAAATGCAAATTTGACATATTACATTCATTGTAGACTGTATGACTTCCTGAAGTCTGATTCAAGTATTGGGAAACTTAAAATAGGGATTTTTTTGTAGTAGGTCTTAACAGCTTAAAGTTAAAACACATTATTACACTTAAATTTCAATGTAAGTTATAGGGGCTTTTGAATGTTGGTTAATAACTCCAATTAAACATTGAGGAAAGTATCAACACTTTTATATGCATTTTCATACTGTTTCATTTAGAATATAAACCCTTTGTTTTAATTTTGGTAAAACACAAATGAATAAACACATGCACAATGACTCATATGAATGCAGAAAGATAGAAACAATTAGAAAGAAAGAATAAAGAGAACACATCACATTAATTAATACATAATACATGCATGCACACAACTTTAAAATAAGGTTCAGAATGATTGTAAATAACTGACACAAATTTTCACATATTCCATATTACTTTTTTGAATTAAAATCAACTGAAAAAGTTAACTTTCAAGACAAATATAAATAATTTATTCATATCTTTTTCAGTCTGACTTTTTGCATTGTAACAAGGCTGTCTATCATTCATCAATCATTTTGACCCTTTTCACCTGTTATCACTCATCTCCTGTATATTGATGTACACATGGGACAGCCTTAAAAACTTATTTATAAAATATGAAAATAGGAATGTTATAAGAATAATTAAACAGAACCAAGAAGATGAGTTCAAACACAGTGTTCCAAATCTATGAATACAAATATGGGGATTATTCCATACAACTCTTAACTTACATGTACAGTATATAGGTATCTATGTCAGCAAAGGCAAGACTCCAGAGCTCATATGACAATGCTTTAATTATTAATTTGGGCTTCAATTTTTAATGTTTCAATTTTATATATTAAAAAAAATGAATGCCAGAAGATATTTATGTCACCACCACTTTCATTAAGTCATGAACCAAAAAAAGATAATAAAATAAATGACAGTATTACTGTTCTTTGTTTCTCTCTATTTAATATTTGAAGATTGTCTTTACTTAACAATTTTTATATTTTGTGACTTAAAAAATAAATTCATTTCTGGTGATAAACCTTGCAGCTTAATTTTATCTAGCAAAAAGCATAGAGTAGTCCAGAATAGAATATTATGTATTAAATATTATATTTTATATTTAAACTAATAAAAATTATACATTTATATTTAACAACATACATTTTGTAAAATATGAAAACAATGTTAATTTTTGAAAATTGATGAAAATATTATTATAATTCTTTTTAAAACTTAACTTTTGATTTTTTAACAAATAATTTACAATAACAATATTTGACTTTTGAATATTAAAAAATGAATAAATAATTTAATAAAGAACTGTAACATTATGAATACTTCATTATCAACAATTAATTAAAAAGTTATAACAGTTTAAAAATAAATATAGGTAATTTTTAAAAGCATAGTCTGATATTCTATTTCAACATGTTCAAAAAACTTAGACGGTTAGCGATTTTCACATCACCCACCTTCTATTCAACAAGTGTTGCATTATTTTAGAAAATCCCGAATTAGGACCATTATTGTCTTCATTCCCTCCATAACCAACTCATTTGAAAATGTATCTCTTATATTTAATAGTTATAAGATTATGAAAATAAATATAGCTAATTTTTGAACTACGTAGTTCAATATTCTATTTAAAAAAAACTTTGAACTTAATGAAGATAATTCTGGTATTGTTTTCAGAAGGTTAGCGATTTTCACATCACCCACCTTCTATTCAAGTGTTGCATTATTTTAGAAAATCCCGAATTAGGACCATTATTGTCTTCACTCCATCCATAACCAACTCATTTGAAAATGTATGTCTTATATTTAATAGTTATAAGATTATAAAAATGAATATAGTTCATTTTTTAACAACACAGTTCAATATTCTATTTAAAAAAAACTTTGAACTTAATGAAGATAATTCTGGTATTGTTTTCAGAAGGTTAGTGATTTTTACATCACCCACCTTCTATTCACTTTCAACAAGTGTTGCACTATTTAATAAAATCCTTACTTAGGACCATTATTGTCTTCATTCCCTCGATAGCAAACTCATTTAAAATGGATCACTTATATTAAATAGTTATAAGATAATAAAAATAAATATAGCTCATTTTAGAACTACATAGTTGGATATTGATTATTCTATTTAAAAAAAAACTTTGAAAATAATTTCTGGTATTGTCTTCAGAAGATTAGCAATTTTCACATTCCCAGATGTGTTTCGATGTAAACATTCATCGCCTTTTAAAATCCCAGCTATCATCAATATCATCCTGATTCTCTTCATTCTCCTCCATAGCCAACTCATCTGAAAATTTATCATTTATATCATTCACTATGGACTGGCAGAGAGCACAGTACCATATGCTACTTAAAAATTGAGATGGGTGAACACCATCATACAAGTCCCTATAAACATATACAGTTTTGATATTCACTCGTCTGATATGAGGTTTTTTTTACACCTCTTGTCCTAATTCGTGATTTTCTTACATCTCTATCCCACATAACAGTTCTTACTGAATTATCAGTATTTAATTTATAAATAAATTCATTTAAAATTTCAATATCTTGCTCTAACTGCTTTTGTTCTTCGGCTAATTTTATAAGTTCCTTGTCAGTGAAATTTTTATTAAAATTTTGAGAAATTTTTAATAAAGATACTGGTGGTATCATGGCAAATTTTTGCAAAACATTATACTCCTGAAATGCTCCCAAGCTGTTAATTATATCATTCTTGACTGATTCTACTCTTTCAGAGGATGTTTTAATTTCATAATTTAAAAAATAGCCACCCCCTTCTATGTCTGTTTTTTGGGTCAAATTGCAAATTCCAGCAGCTATCATAACTACAATTTTACTATTAGATTCAACATTTAATAATTTTAATTTCTCCAAAAGTTCATTTGATATTTTTGAAATGGGTGCACCAGGCAAAAAATGGACCTCAGATTGCCAACCAATAAGGAAGGGATTTACATTGCTAATGAAGGACTCTAGAGTTCTTCCTCTTGAATCTGTTCCCACCAAAATATGATGACCCATTTTCTATGGGATTAAAAAAAAATTGAAAAAATCAAAAGTAGTCATATCGTGAATGTAACAACTTTTGTTCCTTTTGGTAAAGTTGAAAATTTTACGGTCGCCACCATGACTTGGCTGCCCGCTATGGAATATCTGTGTCACAAATGACCACGGATATGTTCCACTTGTCGTAAACACTTCCTAGTCCTTTCCTCATTCACAACTTATTACCAGGTTTGTAACTAGTTTAACACGACGGGTGCCACTAGTGCAGCAGGAACTGCTTACCCTTTCGGAGCACCTGAGTTCACCCCCAGTTTTTAGTGGGGTTCGTGTTACTCGATCTTTAGTTTTATATGTATGTTTTGTCGATCGTTGTTTGTCCTTTTGTACTTTTTCTTTTGGCCATTGTGTTGTCTATTGTTCTTCAATATATGTGTTTAGAACATGAAAGTCAATAAAAAAAAACCTTTTTTTTCAAATGCACAGGAAACATGAAATATGTCTGGTGTATAAGATATTACCATAACTTTTTTGTATGGCATAGTTTTCTAAGTGTACAATATTCAAACCCAGGCTCAAGGAATGATTAGTATTTTTAATACATTTGTAAGGTTAGCGATTTTCACATCACCCACATTATATTTTAGAATAGTAAGAAAATACTCTAGATATTTCAATTTGAAAATATATTTATATTTTAGAATTATAAGAAAAGGACACATAATTTAGGATAAGTATCAGGTCAAGATAACTTTTCTGTAGATTTAGGAAAATAATGTAATATTTAGTTAAATTTCCATCTTAAACAGCAGAATCTCACCAATGCATAAAAACACATCCATAAAAACAAACACAGTAAAGGAAATGTTTTAAGTGTTAAGGTTAGAATTTGTAACATCACCGGTCAATTCATAAGAATATTGGATCTATAGAAAAAATGTAAATTTGTGAGGAGTCAAGATTGAATCTTGAATAAATGAAAGAACAGTGGATATTTTTATATTTTGTGCAAAAAATCTGTATGTGTTTATATAGTGTAAGATAAGAGAATAAGTACATATTATAGCTTCTATAATTAGGTTAATAAAGTCAGTAGAAAGAAGATAAAGGTTAGCGATTTTCACATCACCCACCTTTAAAAAAGAAAAGTAGTGGAATATGAGTAAATTGTTGACAAGGTTTCTATACATGTTTTTAAGTTTATATTTGTCATGTTTTGTGGGTCAATGTCTCAGTGACAAGGTTTCTATACATGTTTTTAAGTTTACATTTGTCATGTTTTGTGGGTCAATGTCTCAGTGACAATGTTTCTATACATGTTTTTAAGTTTACATTTGTCATGTTTTGTGGGTCAATGTCTCAGTGACAATGTTTGTGCTTCTTGTAAGAACAAAAAATTGAGGAACTGTGAGGTTGATTAAAAATACAGAAAACAGTGAAGACCTGAAGGCATTGGCAAATAACGATAATGATATTGTAAATACCGGTATACAGCTTTTTGGAGTTGCCTTCTAATTATATATTACCAAGTGTAAAATAACTTTCTGCATAGCCATATGACTTTTGAATACTTTTAATGGATGTCAATGTATGTCTCCTGGGAAAAAAATGTCTTTATTTACTATAGCAACAAAACACAAATTGATGAAGGTTAGCGATTTTCACATCACCCACCTTCTTTGGTCCTTTCTATTGGTAAATTGAGATAAGAAACATTTGATATCATCGGTTAAAATCATCTGTATAGGATAGGATCAGTCTGCTAGGTAGTCGGAAAGCTCATTAAGGATTGATCACAATTATTGTTCGGTTCATTCGTAATAACCTCAGTCAGGCTGTACACACCGTGTAACCCGGGTTACGCAAGGGTATGTACAACCTGATTGAGGTTATTTCGAATGAACCGAACAAAAATTGCGATAATTTATTAACAAGTATAAGTTTTTTACAAGATTTTAAATTTAAATTCTCTCGGAAAATAAATGTCACTGATGCAACAGCAAAATTTTTGTATATGCAAATGATATCGGTTTATACAGTTAAGTGAATCGGAATGAAACAAATATGTGAACTACTCATATAAGTGAATGAAAATATCAGTACCAAATGTACAAGAAACCAAAAGTTCTTTTGATAACCTTTATGGAGTAACTTTACATATATTTAATAATGAAACATATTATTAATGAAAATGATGATTTTGATTTTATAAAAAATATATTTTTGAAGGTTAGCGATTTTCACATCACCCACCTAGCATACATGTTGTTAAATGTGTTTAATAGGAAGTATATTTGATTTAATGTGTTTAATAAGAATTACATTTATCAATTTCAGTTCCTTGAAAAATATCATTTGATAAATAACAAGCCTGGTTAGGTGTGAAAGAAAAATGATGAATTATCAGTTTTAAAAGTGATTAACAAATATGAAGGTTAGCGATTTTCACATCACCCACCTATCACATGTTTGTATTTCAAAGGAAGATTAAGAGACTGAATTGACAGTGCAAATACTTCTTTCATTATTGAGGAACTTTCATTATTTATTCCTCAATGTGATCATTAGGCAAGTTTAAATTGAGAAAATTAGTTAGACTTTCATCTGTTTCTAGACATGAACATTTTTCATTGGTCTGAATGGAAAGTTGAAGTAATCTATTAATTTCCTGTGTTCTTGCGAAAACTGTAGGAATGTTCACTTTATGACAAAGTCTGTCCTCGTTCACTAAAACAGATGAATGCCATGCAAAATCTGGAGGTGATACATTATTACCTGCAGATTTTGCTCTTGAAAGGGCTACAAAGAGAGCACCTGGATTCCTGGATTCAAATGACCTGATTCCTGGATTAATGATGATATAGGAATATGGTTCCCCTTTGCCAATTGTCATTCCCTGACATTTATGAATAGTGGAAACCCATCCAAGGCGTAAAGGAATTTGTTTTCTTCGACAACCACAGCAATTACAATCAATCTTTCTTTCTACTGGGACAATAGGGACAATTTTTGGATTTTCCTCTATGAAAGGGGGACCACTATAATTATCAAACTGTACCATGACTACATCAGGTATGGAATTTTCTGGTCTGTTTTCATTTTTGTAGATAAGATCAATGATTGTGCCAGTAGCTCCATTAAACAAACCAAAAGGAACACAGAGATTTGTTGTCAACATGACTTTTGCATTTTTGCATAGAAAAATAATTTTTTGTAGACCATCAGCTCTATCACTTTCCATAGAATTAGCATGAACACCCTTACTTATAGCAGATAATTTTGCAATAGGATAACTTTGGTTAACTTCCAAAAGCTTTATTTTATTGTGATCCCAGACCTGTTGATGTGTTGGAAATACAAACAGACCTTTTTCAGACATGTCATTTAGTAATCCTTGGCCATATGATGATTTTAAATTTTGCCATTGAAATTTTTGCAGCCATTTTGCCTGAACAGGTGTTATCTTATATTCTCTAATTGCTAGTAACACATCTTTTAGTTCTTGTTCTTTGATTCCCTGACGGACAATGGTCTTTAGATTGACAGAATATTTGAAATCTTTCCAAACAAGAACACCGTGAAGAGCTGCTGGCAACTTGCAAGAAGAGTTATAAACAGGTGAATCAAGTACTGGGGATAACTGAACATCATCCCCTAGAAAAATAACTACAGGCAAACCACCCCACGACTGATCAAAATTCTCTCCATTTTTAACCCCATAACGACACATGAACTCCATCCATCCTAAAGTTGTGGCACCAATCATTGATCTCTCATCAACTAGCAGGACTTTTAAACATTCACAATTGTGTTGAAGTTTTTCACCTAAAGTACCCTCAGGTGGTTTCATTTCTTGACCCTTTTTATATATAGGAATTTTTAGAAAGCTATGTAAAGTTACTCCAGAAATAATATTTGCACTGTTACCAGTTGGACAAAGTACTTGAACAGCTCTATTTGATGAAAAAATTGTTCTTACGGCCTTAACTAAACATTTTATAAGGTAAGATTTACCAGAACCAGCTGTTCCAGACACAATCATCCTTAAAGGTTCATAATTTGTTGGGTTTTCAATAAAGGTTTGAATTGTTTTTAAAGCTATTTGAAAAGCAAATTTTTGATCCCTGTTCATTTTAGTAATATCAACATTTGGAATGTCCAAATCTATATCATCAGTATTAATGTAAGAATCTAAATTGTTAAGCCAATTAATTCCAAGATCTGAGGGGTAATGATGACTCGTCAGACCCCAGTCATATTCTGGACCACCGTCATCATATTTGAAATTGGACTCGTCAATTTCTTCATAATTTGGATTAGGTTTTATTAATTCCATCCAATCAGGCTGTTGAGGCATTTCATTCTCAAACTGATTTTCAACTGGATCATCTAAGTTATCTACATTAAAATTTTGTTTTGCCCTTTAAAAAATTTGGACAGTTATCAGAAATTAAAAAAGAATTCATACGATCAATCCAAGAAATATTATCATTTTTTATTTCAGAAATTGTCCTCCAATTTGGAAAATGAAGAATTAACATGGTACGACAATAATTTTCATCTAAAGGCCAGGTTGCTTGAATATTTCCTGTTATAACAGGAACCTTTCCGTTTTTACAAACAAAACCATAAAAGGATGACATATCTTTTTCATCTCTTTGTAAATATCTATCCAAAGCAGTATTTTTTGTGACAAATTTGTCTTCATTATTACAGTTTAGCAGTCTATACCCTGACAAACAGACATTTTGAAATGTATGACTACATCTGTATAAGGGTATGCGCGATAATTCAAATGATGCCTCAACAGCTGAAATATCCCTTTTAACAGTTTGCATTAATAGTTTAGTACATATTGATTTTCCTGTTGCACCAGTAGACTCATCAGCACAGTTTACTAAATCATTAAATAAATCAACCACTGCACCAGTTGGCTGATTCCCTTTGCAGGCATAACCAGACACATACTTTTCTACGGAAAGAATTTCTTCAACAGAGGGGTTCTCTGGATCACTTTTTGATATAATAAGAGAGACATCTCCATTGGCACGCCAACCCTGTGTGTGAAATCTTGAATGTTGGACAAGTGAAGGATGGTCTCTTGACATTTCTAGTCGCAAAGAGCCATTCTTGTCCTTTACCAATGCAGGTGTCTCTCTTATTTCTTTTCCCGGTGATGATTCAGTGCCAAATTCCATTCTACAAGCTTTCTCTTTAACAGTTTTTGATTTTTTTAAACAATAATCTGAACAACGGTGAATATTAAAACGGTTAGTTAAAAGAACATAATCTTCTAACAAAGTCTCTTGTGACATACTGACATCCATTAAAAGTTTTATGAGTGGATTTTTTTCTTCTGGGGGTAAAGCTGCAGAACCCTCTGGTGGTGGCCAAAGATTTTTTCTAGGTTTCCCAGTTTCATCCTTTCCCGCTGGATGGGAAGCACTGAGACCAAATTGCTCAGTAGCCCATTGGGACAATAAATTGGCACAATCTGGATCTGATAGACCATCTTCTATGGCATTATGTAATAAATTATGAGGTTCCCTATCAGATCTCCAGCAAAGGCCATGCCAATGTACCATACCCCTGGACTTAGCAAATTCTTGCCTATACCAATATGCTGATACACCAAAAGCTGGAGACATGACATTTTTAAAATAACTTTGTGTTCTTAAATCAAAGTATTGTGCTACAATATGAGTATTTTTTTGAAGAGCATCAAACAGGTCTGAGCGATTAGAGAAATCAATTTCTTTTCCGCTAGTTTCATAAATATATTTTGAAAGTAATTTTCTAAGAGGTTTGAAATGGTATTCTGCACAGCTGCCAGTGGTGAAAAAAGAAGGTAAACCTTGTTTTTCATTTATTTGATACTGAATCAAAGCCTCGAGTTCTTTTCCTCTTTGGGACCAATATTGAGTAGTTCCCCTTAGTGATGCTCCGAAATATAAAACTTTTTTAGCAATCGAATTGTCTCCATCATTAATTTTATTTTTCAATTCAGAAACTGATAAATGTTTGTCTCCTAGCTTTTGGTTTACAACAAAATTGCAATTTTCAAGTGCTTTTTTCCTCATTATCATATTGTGCACAACAAATTTAAAATATTGATGATGTGCAAACCTTCCATCATCATACCATAAAAGATGTTCGGCCCAATCACTCACAGAATCAAATGTTCTAGGCCTATTAATGTGAAAATCACCTGTCCCGAAAGGAAAAAGAGCTGGAAAGGCCAATGTAAAAAAATATTGAGTGGTGAATTCAGAAATGGGAATATTTTGTCTTGTTGGCCATGGTATTGTTACTGTTCCTTTCTTGTTAACAGTAACACCACCATGATCTTCTCCAATAACTGCATTAACAACGTTTTCAACCGTTTTCTTAATATCAACATTGGGATCAGGCAAAAGGACACTTGAATTAGTCATTCCAGAAATTTCGTCTGGGTCAGTTTGATCTTGAGCTGGGCCTTTATCAGAACTTAAGTCATTGTGGGGGTTATAATCAATAGTTTCTATATCGGAGAGTTCTCCTTCAATAGGTAAAGAATTTATTCTATCTATATCTATTATTATGTCTGCAAATGCAGGATTGTTAGTTTTAAGAAAATTAAGTGCGTTCTGGACCTTATATCTTCTAACTACAAAATCTTTTGATGTGTCTTTCTGTCCTTGTTTTTTTACTTTAAGAACTTCAATTTCTTTTGGGAGTCTAGGAAAAATTTTTGCTGGTTCATTTACCTCTTGGGGAAATGTAACACAATGACCACTCGAGCCAATACCACCATGATTTAGCAAATGGACATTGATGCATGGTGAGATTCTGGAAATAAGTTGTTGCTCAATTACTGTTAAATCAGACATTTCAGGAGGGGATGGTTTGGGGTCCATATTATTGTCTTCCGAATATAATTTTATTATGTTTTTATCAATAGAACAGCGTTTGCATACCTCGTTTGATATTTTCATTCCAATCCGCCGTTCCTTGCAAATTGAACAAAAATTTAAAGACAGAGAAATTTGTTCTAATTCAAATTTTCGAATACAGTCCATTACTTTGTTAAAATGACTATCATTAGACAAAGGAGGAGGATTTGGAATTTCATTTTCAGGAATGTTTAGAGTCTTTAGCTGATAACTAATTTTACTTCTTAAGCGCGATTCTCTTTTCTTTCTCTCTTCAGCAGATTCAAGGTCAGAAGGAACTTCATAATTTAAACCAAGTTTTCTATTTTTATTTGGAAATGAAATTTTAGACCCTTTCCTTTTCTTACTACCACTACTATTTGTAGGTTGACTTTTGAGAACATTAGATGGATTATTGACATGATGAATTTTTCTCATTGGCTGAAAATGGGAACCGGAAAGCAGGAGATGAACTGTGTAAAAATTCAAATTACATGGAGTAAATGTATTTTTAGAGTAAACATTTCTTTGGTGTAACCAGACATCTATTTGCAAGTCTAATAACAATGAAGCAGCTGCAATTTCCGAATATGTTGCCCATCCATTTCCGTTTAACATTACATTTGTATACACAGATTTTGTCATGTTATGTTCATGAGAAATGGGAATTCTGTCTTCCCAAGAAGCCCAATTTTGTAAAATAAAAGTACATATTAATTGTCTATAGTTATTCGACATTGAAAAATCTCTATTTAAAATAAAACTGAGTGAATGAAAAAAACAGTTTCCATCACCAGGGACTGGGAAAACATTGAACTTAGTTTCATTTATTGAAATGTTGGAAGATGGCAAAGTTGGTGCTAGAATAGCAACTGATTTGTGATTTTCTTTCATGGAATTGGAAGTTGTATGAACAGCAGAATTCAATTTTTTTATATTGTTGAATGAAGTACTTGAAGCTGCAGGAAATCCATGTGTAGGTTCCTCAACATTAACTTTTTTAACAACATCAGCATATGAAATTGGACTGGAACAGGAACCAGTACTTTTAAATGAATTTTGGTTTGTCTCTTTATGATAAAAGGGATTTGCATTGGGAGATTTTGAATTTTCTACAGACTCAATTTTGTTTTGATAATAATCATGTTCGTGTTGAAAATCAGTTTTGAAATATGGAGTTGATTGAATTTTTTCAGGTTCCTTGACATCAGGATTTTCAGTTGGTGAAGAATATGAGTAGCTATGGTCAACATGATTTGTTGTATGGATTTCATATATATTTTCATGATCACTTATGTTGTGAGAATAAACATGATCATGCATAACACCACATTTGTCAAATGATTTGACCACTTCGGCATAGGACCTACATTTGTCAACATTTTGCATCATATTCGGTGATAAATTTTGATCAGATGGTGTGGACGGAACTTTAGGACAATAATTGCCTTGATACATGATTTAAATCAATCTTGATATTGCTACCTCAGTACCTTTTTGTTGATTTTGCGATCGCAAGAATGCTCAGACGATTGTCAGATGCAGACGACTTTTTGGGGTCAAAGGTTACGATGTTATTGAAAAATCTCGTAGTTTTAGAATCTAATTGTACAGAAAAAGACTACTTTTGTTGCGAGGATATGACAGAAAATAATGATAAAAAAAATATAAGTAGAACAAGCTAACAAAATTACTTTTATTACACACGGGTTCCGAGTTTCAGTGGTATCAGACGTACGAGAGAGGGTACGAGACTTCAGGATCACCTTAGCGCTTTATGTTAAGAAGATCTCCCTTAGTTGAGTGTGTTAGTGTGTTACCCGGAAACCGGTGTTTACAAAACGTAAGGAACGGTAACTCGAATAACAAATACAAAACGTAGAATTTTTTTTTCTTCGACAATTTGTTCAGCCATGTTTGTTAAGAAATCCTAAGTACATATTTTATACCATAAAGAGCTCGCTTAAGCTCGCATATAAGAAACAGGCACATTTCAGTCACCTCTTTTGTTTACAAGTACGATCAGTGACCCCATGACAGTTACATGACAGGAAGAGCAGGAGTCTGAGAGGCAGACGACATAGTTAAATTTTATATACCCCTTCTGGATTTTTTTCCAGCTACTTTATAAATGAAGTAAATTTTTAGCATTACAAAAAGTATGGTTCAGTAGGTAGGTTCACTGTTTTTGGTACTTACGTCTTTAAAAGCAAACTTTAACATCTTTTACAGATGTCACGCTGTATAGTCTTGTTTATGTTCCATAAATAGAAACCGGAAGACACGTCAAAAATAATGCGTGCACTGTGGAAATCAAAATAAAATGGATAAAACGAAAACAGATGACGCACGAAAACACATACCATGACGATATATATGAAATAATGATAAATTTAGAAGAAAAAAAAATTGGTTGCAAAGCGTCAATTATTTTTAACTCCAGGGTAAACAGTTTAGAACCATACCCCCCCCCCCCCCCCCCCCCCCCCCCCCCCTTATACATGTATATAAGTTGAATGCTTCAAACTTTGTCCCTTAGTTTGGTCTGTGAAATACAGGTTTACACTTCCAAACCTCAACAGAATCTTGATTGATTTGAAATTTGGTTATGTTGTAATCAACAATAAAGGACATGTCAAACTTGAATTTTGGGTTTTAAAGTTACAGGAGGCCGGGGCATTTGTATCACATTGACACATTTCTGTTATTTTGGATAATGTTATTTGTGTGATTTTCAGCCGTTGAATTATGCTTTTTCAAGCTTAACAAAAATAAGACCTATTGGCTATTTTGAGTGCAAATGTACATGTAGTGAAACTGAGACAGATGAAATATTTTGTTGTATAGAACAATGATAAAATTATTTATTTTCATACAAATCTGGAGTAATATTTGATATATATCCATTTCTGAAAAATATAGAGTGAATTAAAGCAAGTCTTAGAAACATGTAGTAACTATATATTTTGGCTTGAGTATAGTGTATTTTAATCTCGAGATTATATTTCCAAAGAAATTTTCTGCTCTATCTCCAGAAGGCAGCCAATTTAAAAAAAAATTGGTTTATTTTTTCGTCAACAGATTTACTTGACAACAAAGGCATAATTAAAGAAACTAACAACTCATTAAGAAACCACTTAACATGAACTTCCAACACTGAAGAATAAGGTTGACAAATGCAAATTATGAAGTACGTCATGTATACATGTAATGTATATATCGTATATCACTTTTATTTTCCAGAAGCATTCTTACAAGTAAAGAAATTGATGGAAAAAACATATAGTGAAACTGAACAAAATATGTCTGAAAAACAGGGAAAAGGCCAGATTATGTTGCACTTGCCAATGAAGTTCGAAAATCATGTGATGAATAGGGAGAACGAGTTTCTAAGAAGTTGGAGTGGTTGAATCCAAGTCAGATAAAAAGTTACATGGCATCTTTCCTAATAAAGCCGAAGACAAAATCAGAAACTTTTTCGAGTACTCTACATGTACAAGTTCAGTTTAAAGAAATTCCCAATAAAGATGTCAGTCAAGATGAAACTCTATCAGAGGTCATTGCAGTGCTAGAAACTAATGATTATAATTCCAATATTGAAAATATTGTGGAAGAAGTGTACACTGCTGTGAACATGTAAATTAGCCATTATATGCAGGGATTCTAATTTATTTTCATTTTTTCAAATTAAAGTTAACTTTGAACACTTCAAGCTTTGCATAGTGGTTAGACAGAATATGTTAAATGTTCAACTGTGAATAAGTATGATATATGTTCAACCTCTTGTTTTTATTTCATTTCATATTGATGGGCTATCCTTTTTCTGATAATTATAATATCAACTTGTCAATTTCTTGTCCTATTTACCAAAATGCACAAATCTAACACATTTAAACTTGTAATTTGTGATTATTTAAGATTATAAGAGAAGGTTTTTGATACAGATCCATGATAGAAGAACCTCGGAAAAATAAACGTATTATTGAGAAGAAGTTTCACTATCTCATTTAGGATATATGATGGACAGAGCCAACAGAAAAATCAGCTTATTTTAACACAATCACATATATATTGTTTTCAATTGTTTAGGAGATGGCTGCAAATTCATATGCTTATTGTAATGGCATTTGTTTTCTTCATTTTTTTTTAACAATAGGATTAACTTAATTTCAATTATTATTTCATTATTCAAACATAAGCTGCATATAAATGATTCAATCCCATACAATAGTATATTTCGGTATGGGGGCATTATAATCATTGCTGTCAGCACTTTGATTAAGATTTGTTTTGGAGTGCACTGTCAAAAAATAAATCAATAGATTATTCTGAAGCTGCTTTAAAAGTTTGATGATCAAATTGACTTTAGAATTTTAACCCTAAAACAATAGATTATTGGGGGGAAAACAAATTGTCTATTTTTTAATAAAGGAAATGGTAGCTTTAGATGGAAAATTAAGCAACAGATATTTTTGATTAAATACTTTAAAAGTATAAAATAGAAAATCGGGGTCACAGACCCTATTGTAAAAATTTGAGAAAATGTGATTTTCCTCTACAAATTATCTCCCCATACAAAATATGAAATTTCAATAAGTATGAAATACCTCATACAAACTAAAATGAGTTTACTTATTTTATCTAATTTATCACCAATAAATCTTATTAGATCATTTTGAAAACAAAGTTTTAATTTAAATTCCATTTTAGCCAGATGCACAAAATGGATGCATCGTCCCACCCACCCCCCAAAACCACAATGTACCTTAATTTTATATCTTCATTAAACTCTTTGATATACCTCTGGAATACTATATATAACTTCTGTATTGATATTTTGGTACTTATTGAGCATTAACACTGCTCTACTGTTTTTCCTATTCACCTTGTCCATTTTCGGCTAAGTGCACATGTACTAAACTTTTGTCCTTATTTTCACCATTTTATCTTAATTTATATGTTTTTGTATGAAAACAAAGTTATATTGAAATAAATTAGGGATATTTTTATTTTCTCCCCCAAGGGAGATATTTCCTGTTATATATGTACAATTTTTACATAAAAGGCCATTTACTGATTTATGGGTATATTAAAGTGTGGCCTGTAAGAAATCCATGCGACCAAATATTGAGTATATTATGTTAAATGATACAGTGAAAGTTGATTAATCCTGGATACTATATGAGACAGACACATTTTATGCTATACAAGATATATTGAAGGTTGAAATATTGTAAAATTCATTGTTTTTGCTTCATTATATATTGAAATACTGGATAAATCAAAAAACCCTAATAATTCAGTCAAATAATAAAATTTGAAAAAAATATTTTGTGTGTTAATTGTACTTGGCCAAAGGTATTTCATGGACAAGATTTCATAAGGTTTTGAAAATATCACTATGTTACGAGTTTGCATGGTTTTCTGTGAGACAGACACTTAAAAACAATTTTTGTTTTCTGACGTCAAATTTGCTATATATTTTAACAAAAATAAAATCGGAAAAATCAACATTTGTCTTTAAATCACCAGAAAATAAAAACATGTAGACAAAAATATTTTTTTGAAAAAATGTGGTTTTATATGAAATATATAGTAAAAAATCGAAGGTGACGAATACTTATGTCCATGGACTGTATGTGTATTCTGTTATTCATTAATGTGTGTATTTCCTGCCAGATCGGATATCACCCTTCAACCAATCATCATCTCATCACAAGTTTGTAAATGTTGCCAAAGGTTGATATTAAGATTATTAATATGCAGAAACAACTAGAGTGTTTCCATGATGTGTTTTAAGGTTCCTCTTTTTAGGATCGAATTTGTCTAAATCGCGGATAGACGATTGGAATGAGCATACTCTCCTTGCGAAATATAGGTGGAAATTTCACCTTCAATATTCCTTTGTCTTTTATAAGCAGAACAGTCATCAACAATCATACTGATCAATGCGATTTTATTTTGTGTATATAAAGTACAAATATAGGCAACGGCCGACATTTTCGAGGCATCACGTCGGCTCCAAACTAATAATTTCTATTGTCAGTTTTATCGTTTTCACCGCGTCACATTATTTATCGACACATATGAATTTGAAACAGCACAATATATACAAATCAATTATATTGTGACATAAAAGGTGCTACAGTAGCAGCTCGAACGCTACAGTGGCAACACGGACGGTTAAATAATTAATTGACTATATTTTCTATATACATTGTAATTAGAAGTGCGGAAAATACTCTACCTTCACAATGCGAAAATCAGCTCCACGTCCTTGTGTTTTAAAAGACGTTCCATCGTGTATTAGCAACTCTTGACGAGGTGTCATCTGCGCATGGTCAATATAGTTAGTTTTGTTGATAACTGAAGTAATATTACAAACAAATATTTCAAGACTTAAGTTTTGTTGTCAAGCAGAAAACTTGAAATGGGAAGTCAACATTTGCGTGTTCTAATGTGTTCAAATGTGTACGCTCGTGCGTTTTTGCGTTAATGTGGCTACGCCACTGGTATTGCCTGAAGGCATTCACTTCACCTTCAAGTTGTCGAAGTCATTATTTTTTTTGGTCAAAAATACTGTACCGTTCCGCAGCTAACCTTAAGTGATTATAACACCATGATATCATATATGTGAACTGCAAACAAGAGATGGAGGGTGAGTGAGCGATTGTTTTTAACGCCAAGACGAGTAATTTGTCAGCTGTCACGACGAGAACACGTTACATTCAATGAAATAATGATGATAACAGCTTTGTACTAGACCAATGCACTTAATTAGATCTTTATAGTGCTAGTTCACTGAAACAATAATCGACGCGTAGACATGTCGCTTCACTCGGACACATTATCCCGATTTCAACTATTCTTAGAGATGTTTGCTTATCGGAGAAGCAGCATACACCAATTGTATTGTCTTTGGTCTGATCCGATTTGCCATCGAACGTACGGTCGATCGCACTCGAGGCAAGCATGCTAACTATGAGATTACTTGCTTCTCTGTTAAGAACGTGGCATTTACTTGTACCAGCAAATACTGATTGGTTCGTAGTCAATATATTGTGTCATAGTAGAGGTACATATCTACATGGGGATTGTTGTTTCAGTGATCTAATACTATACAATTCCAAATCGACCCTCATCATCAAAAGACAACGGATTCTGATTGTCCCTTTAGTATCTTCAAACTCTTCTATCTATAATATAGCTGAAAATTTACTCTTTTTGCCTCCAGATTCCTTCTTAAATAATTATACACGCACTCATTCTTCTAGTAGTAATGGCACCACCGAAATCTGTTGAAAATACAAACAGTTACTGGCACTTATCGTCACTTTCGGAAAGTTTCTAGATATATCGTGACTATCACAAGTTTTCGGTAAGTCACTCATTACAAGTACATCCCTCGCCAAGGCTTAGGGTGATATTAGTATGTGTAACTAGACTGTGTTCTTTACCTGTCTACTATAATTCCAGACTTCTAAAGTCTCAATAATAGTGGAGTAACAACAAAAACCAATAGTCATTGGTTTGACCCGTACGAGGTTCGAACACATGATCAACCACACTCGAGATGAGAATCATTACACCACCGATGTGGTCAGTATCCAGAGGAGTCCACTGTGTTTCTTAATAGTAAATATTCATATAACAATGGATTGACCTTTTAATTGGTGGTCTAGAAAAATACATTAAGCTTTGATATTTATTGACATTCCCATGGGAAATACTCCAAGTTTAACTTTAACTTCAAAATGTGAGGATATTTTATTGACATTCCCATGGAAAATACACATAGTTTAGCTTCATCTTTAATATGTGAAGATATTTTTATTAAAATATCCATGGGAAATACTCCTAGTTTAGCTTTAGCTTTAAATTGTGAGGATATTTTATTGACATTACTATGGGAAATACTCATAGTTTAGCTGTAGCTTTAATATCTGATGATATCTTATTGACATTACTATGGGAAATACTCATAGTTTAGATTTAGCTTTAAAATGTGAGGATATTTTATTGACATTATTATGGGAAATACTCATAGTTTAGCTTTAGCTTTCAAATGTGAGGATATTTATTGACATTCCCATGGGAAATACTCCTAGTTTAGCTGTAGCTTTAATATCTGAGGATATCTTATTGACATTACTATGGGAAATACTCATAGTTTAACTTTAACTTCAAAATGTGAGAATATTTTATTGACATTCCCATGGCAAATACACATAGTGTAGCTTTAGCTTTAATATGCGAGGATATTTTATTGACATTACTATGGGAAATACTCATAGTTTAGCTTTAGCTTTAAGGATATTTATTGACATTCACATGGCAAATACACAGTGTAGCTTTAGCTTTAATATGTGAGGATATCTTATTAAGATTCCCATGGGAAATACACAGTGCAGCGTTAGCTTTAATATGCGAGGATATTTTATTGACATTCCCACGGGAATTACTCCTAGTTTAGCTTAAGCTTAAAATGTGAGGATAGTTTTCTTGTACCCAAATATATATATCAACAAAAGTAAATGTAGTCTTGCAATACTTTATTTATCAATTTATCTGTGAATGATAGAATATGTATGTCAAAGTGAGTTAAGAAATATATACATTTATCCAATTTCTACGGGTCCTCCGGGTTCCTTCACCAACAAAGCTGCCCGCCACGATATAAATGAAATATTGTTAAAGGCATACAGTCGCTCAAATTGATTTTATTTTGTTTATATTAAAAGTTGCCAATATTCGATGTTTTATACTAATAAAATGTTCTGAACAAGAAGCCAGGTTTAAAAAATATGCTATAATGTCGTAATTAGTGAAAAGAATTCGAATGTCTGTTGGTAAAATCGCCATTAGCACACATAATTATGAGTCGGTTGATTTTTCGAAGTTTGCCGGACACTGATAACTGCTATGAATAACCAGGGAGCATGCTTTTCATGTAAATTCGTTATAATTAATATCATTTAAGAAATATATATATGCAATTTGATGAGGTAATCAGTTAATATTATATAATGGTATTTAGTAAGAATGACACTTAAAATCTGAAATACGTGATGTAATCAATAAAAACAAACCCAAACTCTGCAAAGGGGCCTGATAATGGGAAAATTGTAAACAAATTATATTGCATATTATTGACAACACTTGAGTTGGCTTGATTTTATTTTTTTCGAAAAAAACAGACATGAAGTTCATTATTTTAATCTCTAATTTAAAAGAGATATCACTTAGCGTTTTCTCCTGAAAAAAAAAAGAATAATATAAAAAACGACGATGTAATTCTACTGTCAAAATACGATTCAACCGTAAAAAGATACTAAATTATGCTTACCGTATACGTGTTGAAAAATGGAGTAGGTCGGTATAACACTCTTGTTTTTAATTTTTACACGAAATCCTCATATTTGTGTCGTTTTCGTGTAGAATCCGTAAATATTTTTGCTTGTGCCATACATATGCTTGTCCTTCCGCAAACAATTTCGCACATGCGCAAACGCTTTACCGAATAGGTTCACTTTGTAGGTCACGGAATATATGAATATTGTACGGGTCAACATTGAATTCTTTAATGGATACAAGAAAATCAAAGAGCGACGTATTTGATTCGTTCTAGGCTATTTACGTATGATATGGTGAAACAATTCAACTGCAATTAGTTTAAAACATCGAATATTGGCAACTTTTAATGTAAGCAAAAAAAAAAATCAATTTGAGCGACTGTATGCCTTTAGACACCATCAAACAAACAAACAAACAAATCAACTAAATTGTTACACTATTGATAACCAAACCTGCCTTTCAAGATGAGGTCACAGTTCAGTAAATCTCAAGCTTTATGGTCGCACATATATATATAACATATGCAGCCAGGGGAGGAATGAATGTGATCAGCTGTGTGTTACTGGAGATACAGGGGAGGAATGAATGTGATCAGCTGTGGGTTACTGGCGATACAGGGGAGGAATGAATGTGATCAGCTGTGGTTACCGGTGATAGATTCTCCTCTCTTTGTAGTGGAGTACGAAAGGTTCCCGCGTTTATCCTCCAGTCAAGGTATATATTCTTATATTTACAACGAACCAATCAACGACGAGACTACACATTCTTGAACTAGTAAAATCGAACACATGCGGAGAGCTGTTGTTAAATTGGTCAATATGTTTAACTTTCTTGAGTGTGAATGAACAGTCCACCATGAATGAAAGGTCAGCTGTTATGAACCCCGTGCAGAATGTCGTTAGATGTTGGTGTAACGCCAAAACAGCAAACAAACAAATAAACAAACAAAACAAACAAAAAACAAACAAAACGAAAACGAAAAACTATCTAATTTTAATTAGATTGCAATGACATATATCTACAATAATAATGATGTATGTCAAATGATTGGTACAGTCAATGGTGGTGCATTACTGATATCTATGAACACACACATACCCACACGCGCGCGTGCGCGTGATAAGTTGCATTAGTATCAACAATCACTACATTTATTGAGTGCAACATGTGTTTTTGGTGTTATAACATTTCTTACAAAAAGGTACCATTTTTAAGATATACCGGCTAAAGCTTCAATGTCTTCAGCACTGAAATACTTCAGTAACAGTTCATAAGACTCTCTGGTTCATTCAAGATTGTATGAACTTTCTCTAGTATTTCGTTAGGAACTGATTTATTATTGTGGTATTCCAAGAGAGCTTTTCTGTTTTTAAAATAAGTAAAATCTATATTTTAAAAGATACCTTAAAGGTGTTTCCCCTTCGACTACAACACTTAATAAACTGTTACAGGTAATTAACAAATAAAATGTTTCTTCTCTGAAATGTTGATGATTATGGTATTTCAAGTTGTTTGGGTACGCCGGTAGCGGTTGTGCTCCGTTGAGTAGAAGCAACTTCGTCATATCATACCTATACCGTCTCAGTGCTACGTGAAATGGTCTATATCGATCGAACTCTGAACTGTTTTGATCATATTTGTTAACATCATAACCCTTACGTATGAAACATTTTACATCTTCAAAGGCCCATTTTCGATCATCAATAACGAGGCTAATAATGGACACAAGTCCCTAAGATATCCCAGAGGCACGCCAAGGTATAAAACCTGCCTCAATTAGAAATTGTCTCATTTCTGTACTCATCTCTAGTTCTGTTGCCCAATTAATTAGCGGATAGCTATTGAAAGTCGTTTTCAATAAACTCCGTTCGAATTTTACATTTATCTCCGAGTTTGATTCTCTCCTCGTAACGATGGCCTGCACAATTGGCAATTCTCTGTCTAACACTGTTTTTGCCAATACACCTTGAATTGTATACCAGGGTGCATTCACAGGACATCCTTGCTTCCGATATGCATTCATCATTATTCTAGTAAGTCTGACATCGCCTTTGAAATTTACATAATAATTAATTAATACAATTAGAATATTTTATAAACTTACAACAAAGAGCATGTCAAAATATCACGTATGTAGATAAATGATTAAAAAATGCCCGGAAATCATGTCACCATGAAACACAAATTCAAGGATCCAATTTTTGCGCTTAAATATACTTATTCGCCTTGTCTTAAAGCTGTGGATAACATTTTTCAAAATACAAAATGTAGAAATATCTTAATATAGAAATACTCGGTGTTGTTAATGGAACAAATTTGATAGCAAGTTGGTATCTTTACTCGCGGGTGTTAGGTGAACCGTCGGGTTAACGTGGACTGTAAAATTAGTATTAGCTCTAAGCAGTAAAGAGCATGATCAAATACAGGTTGGCTCGAAATCAGGATAATGTGTCCCGAGTTGAGCGACATGTCTACCCATGGACTGTTATTTTTGTGAGCTAGCTCTATCAAAATACATATAAGCGTGTCAACAGGTCTAGCACAAAGCATGCAGCATCAACATCTCATGGAATGTAACTTATTCTTGCCATGATATTTCTGACACAAAATGCTCAGCTTGACATTAAGTAACCATTACTCATTCACTCTGTGTACAAATATGTTATGTTCGGGTTATAGTGTTCGGTTTAGACAGCTTTGAACATAAACTATAAGAAATGTATTTTAACCTACACCTTGTGGCTGTTCACTCTCATTTTAATATACATGTTCTATCATTATTGAAAACTCTCCTGTGACCACACTATGTAGCACAGCATTAAAGCACAGTTCATTTGCTTTGATTTATCTGGGCGTAAAAATCAGGATAATGTGTCCCGAGCTAAGCGACTGTTATTTTTGTGAGCTAGTACTATAAAAAATACTTCTAAGCGTGTCAACAGGTCTAGCACAAAGTATGCATCATCAACATCTCATGGAATGTAACTTGTTCTTGCCATGATATATTTGATACAGAAATCTCAGCTTGACTTTAAATAACCAGTACTCATTCAATTTGTGTACAAATATGCTATGTTCGGTTTATAGTGTTCGGTTTAGACAGCTTTACATATAAACTATAAGAAATGTATTTTAACCTACATCTAGTGGCTGTTCACTCTCATTTAAAGGTACACGTTATATCATTATTGAAAACTCTCCTGTGACCATAGCAGAGCATTAAAACACTGTTCATTTGCTTTAATATACCTGGGTGTAAAATTGGATAGTTCCTCATGTTCGTTTACATTCATATCCTTTCTGACTAAATCTTAGATGTAAAAATCAATGTTACCTGATAGGATTGT
Source organism: Bathymodiolus brooksi (assembly GCA_963680875.1). Classification (NCBI taxonomy): domain Eukaryota; kingdom Metazoa; phylum Mollusca; class Bivalvia; order Mytilida; family Modiolidae; genus Bathymodiolus; species Bathymodiolus brooksi. Next base: position 19,299,693 of record OY804587.1, on the reverse strand, counting down.
ATCTTTTAACTTGAGCGTGGTACTCGACTCTCATGGATTCCTGTGATAATTTACAAAAAAATCAATACTTTCATAGGAGGGCGAGTCGAATGCCAAGTCAAAGCCTGTTGTCACTCCATAATACATACGGTTAGTATGCACTATGGCTCTCAGAACATCTACAATATTCATTTTGATCGTCTCGTAGTAGCCTGCATTATCTGCTAAATAACTCATCGTCTTTAGAAAGAACGGCGCTAATTCTTTTAATATTGTAAATTTATTCAATATAATGGCCAAATGTATCCAATGAAAACCACTCACAGTACGAGATGCATCATTATGTTCCAGAGGTACAACATGGGGACAACATCCCATTTTTAAACAATTCTCAAATCTTGATATCGTTTCTTCAGTTGAACAAAAAGTAGTCGGTAAACAACTTTCCAGCTCATTCGAACAGGGATGATAATGTCTTCATTGTCAGGATTCTCCATTTTGGTGGAACAATTTCCCATGAAACATGCTACTTGATTTAGTGTGTAAACTGACAAGGATCATGATGCAAAAAGTTGCAAGGTACAAGTATCGCGATAATTGCTTTACCTTGTAACAGGGCCTTTACTGACCTGTGACCTTAGCTTAAATGGCAGGTTTTGCTATCAATAGTGCTGTGTTAACATTTAGTTGATTTGGTTCTTTTATGGTGTTTAATGCCACTTTCAAGAATATTTCAGCTATATCGTGGCCGTCAGTTTTATTGATGGAGGAAACCGGAGGACCCGGAGAAAACCACTGACCTGTCGCAAGTCACTGACAAACTTTATCACATAATGTTGTACACCTCGCCCAGATCGAGATTCGAACTCACAACATCAGTGGTGATAGGCACTGATTGCATAGGTAGTTGTAATTGCTGAGTTTACGTTAAACAACAATCACTCACTCACTCATATTGATGCTCTTTAGAAAGGGCTAAGACAATCCTGACACTGTTTAGTGCTCGCAAGTTAAGATTTAAGATTTACGAGTGCCTAATATCGCTCGTAACTTTGCGCTCAACTTTTATCATAAGTGTAAATAATTTCTTTTAGTGCAAGATCACAACTCTTACAAGTGCTCTTTTGCTTCGTTGACGACTTACGACACTTAGTGAAAGGGTCGTCTTCTTCTTAGAATTTGGGAAAAAGTGGACGCAATACAAAACGTATTTTTTTTTATCCCTACCCCGTTCTCCATACTTTTCAAGTGGCAGTCAAAGGTTGTTGCCCATGTTGTTTAACCAGAATTTAGATATCATTGAATGTGTTCTCGTCCTGAATTATGTATTCACTTGACGTTAAGCAACCAACAATCAATTATTTGATCTCAAATGTTGTCTGGCTAGCCCCATATATTTGGTTTTATTAAAATAATTTTTGATGAGACTTACGAAAGCTAAATGCAATGGACGCAACCTCGGGGTTATTCTTTATAAGACGAATATTTGTTTTTCGGATTCATTTCTAATGTCTTGAAACAAATCATAAGGTTTAATTTCTATGCGATTTTTCGACTGTTGAGATCCTAAAAAAATATTATGAAACAAATCTAAATTTATTATTCATTAGCTACGGCTTTTATGGACGCCTATATCATGATTGTATTGTACATGCTATTATACTTCAAAACCCTTGCATGATCGATAGAGGTCTACTTCAGTGTTCCTCCTATGTGTCTACTTACTGACAATGCCACAAATAAGTTGCTTAAGTGAGAACAACCAGGTATATCATGTTATATTGTAGAATAGTTCAACCAGGTATATTATGTTACTGTAGAATAGTTCAACCAGGTATATATATTAGACTGTAGAATAGTTCAACCAGGTATATTATGTTAGACTGTAGAATAATTCAACCAGGTATGCTATGTTAGACTGTTGAATAGATCAACCAGGTATATTACATTAGAATGTATTTTCTACAATTCGAGATATCTAAGTATCAAATTATATGTACACCCTACTATTATACAAATCACGATCACATGATGTCCAAATAAGGAAGTTAAGACTAAAAATAAAAATCCAGTACATATGTACGACAAAATATAAAAAAATATTTTCAGTTAATTTTTTTTTTTTTTTGCTACGTTTTACATATCTTTATTTTATCAATAGAACGTTGTATTTTATTGCCTATGCTCGAACTTGACAAATAAATAACTGTTTCGTATAAAGAAAAATAATTACAGTATATTTATTATTGAAATTTACAGTTCCTGAATAATGTATTAATTATCAAAACTAAGGTTGTCCTCGCTCAGATATATGTGACCATAGCCAATTCCGGCTACCCTGTTTAGGCCTTTTGGTTTTCTTCCTCCAAACACTTTTAAATTATTTGGCTTTCCAATATTTCGATATTGAGTGACCTAATGAAGAAGGTTACTCCAAAAACGTGTCGTGCGCACTAAATTTGACATTTATTTTTTACTACCATCACTGCGTCGATACCACTGCTGGTGGACTATTAGTCCCCGAGAGTATCACCGCCTAGTAGTCAGTGTTCCGGCAATGACATGGTTTAATAGATATATTTATTATTGATATTATCAAAACATTCCTAATGGCTTGAAACAAATCATACGGTTTGATCTCTATACTGTTATTCATTTTCGACTGTTGCGATCCTAACGATATATCTTAAAACAAATATTGATTTATTATCCATTAGTTACGGAATTTCTGGACGTCTATATCATGATGGTATTGCACAGGGCATTATACATCAAAACCCAGAATAGCGGAAGCATACATATGTTGTTCTAGTTCAGTTATAAAACAAATATAAATTTATTATCCATTGGCATTACACCTCAAAACCCGTGTATGATCGATAGTCGAAGGATACATATTTTACTTACCCATAATATTACTGTGAACGAATGATGCTCTACCTGAGTGTTCCTCCTATGCGTCTACCTACTGATGATGCCACAAATAAGCTGTTTAAGTGAGAATTGTTCAACCAGGGATATTACGTGAGACTGGATTTACTTCAATTCGAGATATCTGAGTATCAAATTATTTTTCCACCCTACATATTACCCAAAGTCACGATCACCCGATGTACAGATAAGGAAGTTAAGTCTACAAAAAGGAAAGCCGAGTACCTATGTACTTCATATTTGTTTCTGTAGATAACATGTAAAGCTCTTTCCTGTATTTTCGAGTTTTATAGTATTTGCTTTTGAACAAAAATGCCCATCTAAAGGACAAAAATTAAAATTAGACAATTTAAAAGTATGAAAAGTATAACTCAGTAAATTTAGATAAAAGAAAAACAACCAATACGTTTTAGTACCCTCAATAGTTGCCAAGCTCTACCACATATATTTGTTAATGTTTGTCATAATTTAGCTGATAGTATAATAGTCAATACCCAGTAATTTACCAATCTCAACACATGATATATTAGCAGACTCAATATTAAAAACTGGTCCTTTCGTATAAGTTTTCTTGCCAACAGATATAACTTGAAAGAGGGAGAGGCGTTAAGGTGCAAAATTGGCCCCACATTTTATAAAAAAAATAATGCTTGACATAGAATAGAAACAATTTACTAATTTAATTGTTATATTTACAAATTTTCAAAAAATATATCTTTCCGTGAGATTGGGTACGCTATGACGTCATAATGACATCATGCTTAGACGGATAATGCTAAAAAAGGACTATAAACGACATATTCAATGTACATTTTAGCTATTTTATATACCTCCACAGTCTTCCACCAACACCATATTGAGCAGTTGTTTTGAGCATAGAGGGTTAATGATTGTATCAAAATATTTTGTTGGTGGAGGATTGTGGAGGTTGTTAAATATTAATTTATTTATAACCTCGACCAGACCCTTAAAATCAATATTTTCACTCTTCTGATTGTATATATGATACCATTATGTATATATACACAATCTCTACATTTTATGATTCATTTCAAGTAATGAAATTCATCAGTAAATAACTTATGTTTCTGTAAATAATTGTATTTATTTTAAATACAGTTTGTATACATTGAAACCAGGAGAAAAACTCAGTGCATGCAATCCGGCGTCAATGCCATAAAAAGAACTGTGGACTATAAGTGCCATATATGACCCCATATTTAATGAATCATTATCTTAGAAAATACTTGATTAAAATTTGATGTGTTTTATTTTATAGATGACATCATACTTTTGATGTTAAAACTTGTATCCAACAAAATCGATACGTATTTGACGTCATTGTGACGTCATGAGCGTTATTTGTTTTCTGTATTTCGTGAAATTTTGCCCGCGATATTTCGACGGTTTTCGAAGAAATTAAGCACCTCCGTAGTCGTGCACCAGACAATATTTTACCAGATTATTAAAATAAATAAAACACAACTACTGTTAAAGTATTTGTTTGGTGCACGAGGTGTTAAATTTCTTGAAAAACCACCGGAAAATGTTCAAATATTACAAGCGCTTAGATGACGTTTTGATGTTTGAGAAGCAATATTTGCCGTATAAAACGATGGTATGTCGGCACGTAACAGTTATATAACATAAAAATAAAATAAACACCACTTCATCCAAAATAGTTTTTTTCTTAAGCCCCCAGTTATTGATTATATATTTTCTTCCGGGATATTGAAATAGTTATTACTACCGAGATACTGAGGTAGGTTTAATGGTCTATCGATGTTACTTCTAAAATGAAGTAAGATAGTTTGATCTAAAAGGAGTAGATATGTTTTGGTCACAATCCAACATATCCTTAAGAAGAGTTTGAAGATACCACAGGGGCAATCAGAATCCGTATATGCGTTCTGTCATGTGCATAAGTTATTGTTTGCATGATTGACAGACAATATTCATCATATTGTTTTCTAGCTTCTGAACGGTCGATCGAGAAAAAAATAAAATATTCTAGACAGGCAGCATATAGCCAGTCAATGAGGTTTGCAATTAATATTTCGCATGCACAATAGCGACCCACCACCACAAGGTGTGGCAAATAGACATATTCTTCTGTGATTTAAATGCGTATTAACTGCATTACATGTAAACTGTATTATTCTGTTTGATAAAGTCCTTTAACTAGAACAGAAAATTTTATACCCTTGAGTGAAATTGTGTTGTAATAAAATATCGTGAACGTGATGAAAAAGTATGAAAGCATTTTTTTAACAATTGCAACTCAGCTGGGTTTTTTTCATAGCATATAATAAAATGAAAAAATATATATCACACTGTCGGAACAGTTCCAACATTCAATAGAAAAATCGTAGAAATAATATCATTTAGTGTCCGTCGTCTGTTATCCATAACTTTTCATATTAATATTTAATCTTTTTCTTAGAAACTGCAAAACCAAATGCTTTATTTTACGTTATCAAGGCACTATCAAGTTCTCTCAACCCGCACCTTGGCATTTTTTTTTTTATAGATTTATGATGGTTGTCCGTAAAAATGTACTGGAATATATCATAACATTGGTTGTTGTTAAGAGTAAAGTACGGTTAAAAAAGTGTTTAAAAAAATTTCAAATATTACAAAGTTCTATTCCTCAAATAAATCTATCTATTACTTCTTTAAGGTTAATACCAAAATTTCGACCAGTTTTCGACAATCAATGTTAATAAGTTTCTGAATTGATATGATCTCAATATGTACATTATCAATGTCATAGCAGACGATGAAACCAAAATTGGTCTGTATGAGATATATTTTTTAAATGATTAAAGCTTTGTTAAGGTGACGAAAAAATACAATTTGAACGTGAAATAATAGATGTGGTACGTAGTTCTTACATTTAAAGATGACATTTTTAGATCAGATTTCTTGAGACCATTCATGCAATTTCAACATCATAATAATATAACCTCTGACAAATGAAGCGATCAAAATAATGAGAGATTTTACCACGTGAAACAAACCGTCGAAAATGGGTGACGTTGCGACATTACTATTCGTTCACTTTAATTTCATAATATAGTTTCAGAACATGTTTTTATTCCTGAAATCAATCCACATTGCATATTAAGTCAAATTTATGCTTTGTTTATTGAGTTTTATTATGCTTTGTTTTTGTTTTTTAAAGATACGCATTATAATACAATGATACGTACATTCTGTATTCTGAAAAAAATGACGTTCAGTGCTTTTCATTACCTGACTTTGTCGGTCCGCTGTGAGGAATTGGATGCACATATTAACTAACTGTATTTATTTATGAAAAGCACATATTGTGAATACATTTTGGAGAAAATTTTATCGACATCTGAGGTGGGGCCGATTTTGGCCCTTATAGCTCCCAGTCCTTTATATGGGTTGGATTGCATACAAGTAATATTAAACAATTCAATTAAAACATAGATTTTGTCTAAATCAGTCATCTAAGTATAATAATCTTGATGGCACATGATATGGTGTTGCCATCAGCATAGCTATGTAATGTACCATGTTCAATAAAGTAAACAAATATAGTTTATAAAACTATTAAAGCAAGGGTCCAATTTATATGGAGTCTTGGGGGAACACATTTCTGTAAAATTTGCCAACTACTCACCATCCAGTAATTTTGCTGATTGGGATGACAGTCCATGAGCAGCCAATTTTCTTGTCCAGTGGAAAAATTATTTATGCAGAGGTACAACATGTTCTTCTCTTAGTCTGTGTTTTATTGTATTATTTAAAAGTGTGACGATATGTTTGTTCAGTACATTTGCACCAGCACCGTGAAGTGTACATGGCGTTTTGGACAACATAAGTAGCGTTCTTGACATTAATTGTGTTGAATATTATGTTATAGTGTTTGTGTTTGTTGGCTTAAAATCAAAATCAGTGTTGTTTGTGGTGCATGTTTCCTTACACGGCCTATGATAGGGTGGTTGTTTTTTTTATATTAAATCTATTTTCCTGTTTACATATCACATAAGGCCAGAATATTCCCGAGGCATACATATATTTAATACACACAAAACAATTCTACACATTACACTACATATATAGTGAGTATATTAGCTTTTAGAAAAAAGAATTGTTAAACAAAAAATAAAAAAATAAATATTGGTTACATGTAAGCACAAAAACATGGATAGCAAAATATTATGCTAACTTGTTTTGTAGATTTTCAAATAATAATTTGTATATTCGAACACTGACATAGAAAATATTCTGAGCCAAATTTATTATTATAATTTTTCAGTCAATATTTACCAATAGAATTCCTGCATTCTAAATCGCTGTGGATATTTATAAATGATTTTTATTTTTTGCTCCTAATAAGGTTTTCAATATTTATCATTCCCATTCCACCCTCTTTTTTGTCCAAACATCGAACATTTCGATATATTTGATTTACTTTTTTGTCCCATATAAAAATCAATATAATAACGTTAATTTCATTCTTAAATCTATCTGGTATGCCGCGCATTTCAATTTCGTATCCATTTGGGAAACAAATAAATTTTTAAATATCCAAGTCTTCCCTTTGAAGGTTAAATTTCTTGCTTTCCAAATTTGGGTACAGCTTGTCATTTTATTTATTATTGTTTTCCATACAGTATCGGTCTCTATATTGTAACCATGGAATACCCCTAAGGATTTAATATTATCTGTGACCCATGGAATTTTTGTAAATCTCGGACGCTTACCTCTTAACCTCCCGATAAATGACCCTTTTGGTTTTTTTTCATAATTTATTTTTGACCCAGACTTTAAAAGCCTGTTCAACTGATTCTTCATTTCTATTAAAACAATTGTGCGTCTTCAGCAAACATACATATTTTCGATTCAAGAACATTTTCACTCCCGGGCATTCCCTTCATTTCATATGTATCACTAATATCACAAGCAATTAATTCTGCTTGAAGAATGTAAAATATTGGTGCAACCGGACATCCCTGCCTGGCTGACCGCGATAGGTTGAACAATTTAGAAATAAAACCGTTTATTTTAATACAGGTCTTAGCATTTTTAAATAGCATCTGAATCCATCCGCAAAATTTGGATCTAAAATTAAATCCCTCAAATACGTGATTTATCCAAACCCATTCTACTCTGTAATAAGCTTTTTTCTTGATCTACGAAAACAATTATCCCTTCCTGATCTTCTTCGTCCAAGTAGTTTATTATATCATTAATCATTCGGTTACTTTCACTAAAATTCCCCCTTCAACGAACCCCTTTTGATCTGAGTGAATTAATTTCCTTAAAACCAGTTTCGCCCGATTGGCCAATAGTTTTGACATAATTTTATAATCCGTATTCAGTAAAGTAATTGGTCTCCAATCACGAATATTGTCTCGATCCCCACCCTTGTGTAATACCGATATTCAATTATATTGACAATCGCTCAGTTCAGAATTGTGAAACACTTCATCTACAACCTCCAAAAAAATCTTTCTCAATAGCTTCCCAATATAGCTGATAGAATTCGCTAATAATTCCATCGCCGCCTGGAGATTTAAAGGATTTAATAGATATTACTGTTTTCTTGACCTCTTCGATTGTTAGATCTTCTTCTAATTCATTCTTTTCTATGTTCATATATGGAGTTTTTTCTTGGGTGGCGGTGTTTGACTAAAACATGTGTGTCAATGACCTTAGAGACTTCACATTCCAAGTGGAGTTTAGTCTAGCATCTGAATGGGTATAATTTTCATTCAGAGGGAATATATGATTGAGGGCGTTTTTAAAACTCCAGCGCCACTACTGGATCCCATTCTATCTTGAGTACCCCACCCCTGTAAAAATTACTCTGGAAATTGTTTATTTCTCATATATCATCAATACTCTTCATTGAGTGATTACAAATATATGATAAACACAAGCGAAAAATGGTTTTTCGAAGAAAAAAAACAATAAAAAAAGCTAGTAGACGACTTCTTAAAAAATAATAATCAACGAAATCACCAAACCTAGAATTATTTAGTGAAAGGACATTATCTGTATAGCGGAACGTGAAATTAAAGGATCGGGATAGCTTGTAAGTTTTGTGATTTCGTTGATCTCATCTATCCCGTTGAGCTTGAAATAAACGATACCATAGATACAGATAGGTCTGCTTCATACATTGACCTACACCTCGACATTGAAAGTGAGGGGCAGCTAAGAACTAAACTTTACGACAAAAGTGATGATTTCAATTTTCCCTTGTGAACTTTCCATTCATATGTAGCAATATTCAATCAGCACCTGCATATAGAGTATATATATCTCAGTTGATACGATATTCCAGAGCTTGTGGTTCATATCAGGATTTTCTTGATGGAGGGTTGCTGCTAACTAGGAAGCTACTGAACCAAGGGTTCCTGTTAGTTAAGTTGAAGTCATCACTTCGAAAGTTTTACGGTCGCCACCATGACTTGGTTGACCGTTATTGAATATTTGTGTCATAAATGACCATGGATATGTTCCACTTGTTGTTAGTACTTCCCGCTCCTTTCCTCATTCATGACTTATCACCGGGTTTGTAACTAGATTAACACGACGGGAGTCACTAGTGGAGCAAGAATTGCTTACCCTTCCGAAGCACCTGAGTTCACCCCCGGTTTTTAGTGGGGTTCGTATTACTCGATATTTAGTTTTTTGTGTATATTTTGTAGATCGTTGTTTGTCCTTTTGTACTTTTTCTTTCGGTTATTTTGTTGTCTGTAGTTTTTCGATATACGGATTCTGATTACCCCTTTGGTATCTTCAAACTCTTCTTCGAATTAATGATCAACCGCACTCGAGTACCATAGCACCGCCGATGTGGTTAGTATCCAGAGGAGTCCACTGTTTTACTTAATAGTAAATATTCACATAACAATGGATAGACCTTGTAATTGTTGGTCTAGACAAATATATTAAACTTTGATATTTATTGATATTCCCATGGGAAATACTCCTAGGTTAGCTTTAGCCTTAAAATATGAGGATATTTTATTGACATTCCCATGGGAAATACTCCTAGTTTAGCTTTAACTTTAAAATGTGAGGATATTTTCGTTGTGCCCAAATAAATGTAGCTTTGCAATACTTTATTCATCAATTTATCTGTGAATGATAGAATATTTATATAAAAGTGAGTTAAGAAATATATACATTTATTTTATGAAAAGGCAGATCGGTGGCCTACTCCGGGTCCTCCGGTTTTCTCAACCAATAAAACTAACCGCCACGATATAACCGAAATATTGTTGAAAGTGCCGTTAAGCATCATCAAACAAACAAACAAACAAATCAACTAAATTTTTGCCCAGCACTATTGATAACCAAATTTGTCATTCAAGCTGACGTCACAGATCAGTAAGTTTTCAGCTTTATGGTCGCAAATATATATTTATATATATAACATCTGCATCCAGGGGAGGAATGAATGTGATCAACTGTGGGTTACCGGCGATACAGGGGAGGAATAAATGTGATCATCTGTGGGTTACCGGCGACATAGGGGAGTAATGAATGTGATCATCTGTGGGTTACCGGCGATACAGGTAAGGTATGAAAGTGATCAGTTGTGGCCTCCCGGCGATACAGGGGAAGAATTAATGTGATCATCTATGGGTTACCGGCGATACAGGTGATGAATTAATGTAATCATCTGTCGGTTACTGGCGATACAAGAGAGGACTGAATGTGATCAACTGGGTTACCGACGTTATAGGGTAGGAATTAATGTGATCATCTGTGGGTTACCGGCGACACAAGGGAGGAATGAATATGATCAGCTGTTGGTTACCGGCGATACAGGGAAGGAATTAATGTGATCAGCTGTGGGTTACCGGCGATACAGGGGAGGAATATACATGTGATCAGCTGTGGGTTACTTGCGATAGATTCTCATTTGCTTAGAATCGAGTACGAAAGGTACCAGCAATCCGTATATCCTTCAATCTTTCATTAGGAAACGTCAAGGTACTAGTATAAATTGTTATATTTGAAACGAACCAATCACAGACGAGTTCACAAATTCTTGAACTAATAAAACTGAACAGGCGTGGAGTGCTGTTGTTAAGTTTGTCCATATATTTAACTTTTTTGAGTCTAAATGGACGGTCCACCATGAATGAAACGTTAGCTGTTATGAACCCCGTACACAATGTTGTTAGATGCTGGTGTATCGCCAAGACAACAAACAAACATCCAAGTAAACAAACAAATTAAAAAACAAACACAACAAAGCAAAAACAAAAAAACATCTGATTTCAAAACAGCAAACAAACAAATAAACAAACAAAACAAACAAAAAACAAACAAAACGAAAAACTATCTAATTTTAATTAGATTGCAATGACACATATCTACAATAATAATGATGTTTGTCAAATGATTGTTGCAGTCAATGGTGGTGCATTACTGATAGTTATGAACACACAACACACACACACACACACACACACACACACACACACACACACATGATAAGTTGCATTAGTATCAACAATCACCACAATGCACCAGTGCAATATTTGGTTTTATAATTTTCCATACAAAAAGTAACAGGGAAGTACTTCAGTAACAGGTCTTTACACTGTAGATAATCTGTAATAGATTTGGGGAATGCTTCGTCTACAATAATATTTATGAATCTATGAAAATGACATCTATAATGTCTGTGTAGTCGTTTTCGACAGATGTTCATAAGACTGTCTGGTTCATACAATATTGTATGAATCTTCTCTAGTATTTCGTTAGGAAGTAATTTATCATTTTGGTAATCCAAAAGAGCTTTTCTGTCTTCATAACAGAAAATATCAATTTTATCTAAAATAAGTAAAATCATGGGTTGGTAGTCATGCACATATGGATATCCTGACCTTCTATCTTTTAAAAAATGCCTTAAAAGTGTTTCCCCTTCGACTGCAACACTTAGTAAGCTGTTACAGGTAATTAACAAATAACATGTTCTTCTTGCACTGGGATATTGACGTATTAAATAATCCAAATTGACTGGGTCCGCCGGTAGAGCTTGTGCTCCGTTGAGTAGAAGCAACTTCGCAATATCATATCTATGCGATCTCAGTGCTACGTAAAAAGGAGATCCTCTATATCGATTGGAACTTGAATTGTTTTGATCATATTTGTTAACATCATGACCCTTACGTATCAAAAATTGTACATCTTCAAAGGCCCATCTTCGATCATCGATAACAAGACTGATAATGGACGCAGGTCCTTCAGATATCTTAGAAGTACCCCCAGGTGTAAAACCTGCCTCAATTAGAAATCGTCTCAATTTTGTACTCATCTCTAGTTGTGTTGCCCATTTAAGCAGCGGATAGCCATTGAAAGTCGCTCTCATTAAACACTGTTCGAATTCTACATTTATCTCCGAGTTTGATTCTCTCCTTGTATCAACAATGGTCTGCACAATTGTCAATTTTCTGTCTAACACTTGTTTTGCCAATAAACCTTGAATTGCATACCAGCATGTAATATCGGGACATGCTTGCTTCCGATATGCATTCATCATTATTCTAGTAAGTTTGACATCGCCTTTGAAATTTACATAATAATTAATTAATACAATAAGAATATTCTATAAACTTACAACAAAGAGGATGTCAAATATATAATGTACGTAGTTAAATAACTAAAAAAACCTCTCTTTCAATGTCCGGAAATCATGTCACGAAGAAACACAAATTCGTGGATCCAATTTTTCGTGGTTTGTTTAAATATACTTATTCGTGTTGTCTTACAGTTGTGGATATCGAATTTTACTCTCGGGTGTTAGTTGAACCGTCGGGTTAAAGTGGACTGTACAATTGGTATTAGCTCTAAGCAGTAAACAGTATGAGCAAAGCATGCATCATCAACATTTCATGAAATGTAACTTGTTCTTGCCATGATATTTCTGACACAAAAATCTCAGGTTGACATTAAATAACCATTACTCATTCACTCTGTGTACAAATATGGTATGTTTGGTTAATAGTGTTTGGCTTAGACAGGTTTAAATATAAACTATAAGAAATGTATGTTAACCTACATCTAGTGGTTGTTCACTCTCATTTAAAGGTACACGTGATATCATTATTGAAAACTCTCCTGTGACCATGATATGTAGCACAGCATTAAAACACTGTTCATTTGCTTTAATTTGTCTTGATGTAAAATTGGATAGTTCCTCATGTTCGTTTACATCCATATCCTTTCTGACTAAATCTTAAATGTAAAAATCAATGTTACCTGATAGGATTGTATCTTTTAACTTGAGTGTGGTACTCAACTCCCATGGATTCCTGTGATAATTTACAAAAAAATCAATACTTTCATAGGAGCGTGAGTCGAATGCCAAGTCAAAGCCTTTTGTTACTCCATTCTTCATATCCTTAGTCTCTACTAGAACTCTCAGAACATCTACATTATTCATTTCGATCGCCTCATAGTAGCCTGCATTATCTGCTAAAAAACCTTTCCCTCTTATTTGGTATTCGTCAAGGTATTTGATAATTGTCAGCAGCATCTTTGCGCGATTATGCACAAGTAACAGATAGAGAACTGAGTATCCATTATCGACCGTGAACCAGTTCAAATTTGATTTATTCGTCGACCTAAGAAAGAACACTGTTAATTCTTTGAATAGTGTAAATTTATTCAAAATAATGGCCAAATGTATCCAATAGAAACCACTCACTGTACGAGATGCATCATTATGTTCCAGAGGTACAACATGGGGACAACTTCCCGTTTTTAAGCAATTCTCAATTCTTGATATCATGTCGTCAGTTGAACAAAAAGTAGTCGGTAAACATCTTTCCAGCTCATCCGAACAGTTACACCTTTCTTGATTATCAACATTAGTGTTTGAAATATCTTTGGCAGTCTCTGTAAATATTGAATTCAATAATTATATGAAGTATTATTCTACTCACAAATGCAATTATATTGGTTTGGTCCCATGTACAACTAGTGTAACGCCACCACGTTTTATTTAAGTGCCTGTGCCAATCCAGGAAAGTGAACGGTCATCTATATGTATGCTAGAGTTATCGAATTTGCCTCTTTCTAAGATTTCGATTGGATTTTAGAACTGCTTCGACAGTGATATATTTTGTTTTTCATTTTATTGATAAAAGAATAATTTTAAATTAAGCTTATGTGTAATATTATGTAAACTATATCATTCCTATACACATACAAATCGGCGCGACAATGTCAATTCGTTGGAAAACACGAATTGTTCGTGCAAATTCCATTGCAATAGATGCCCATTGTCGGAATATATTCTATTTATTTGTTTCGTAGCGAATGCAAATACATTTTATTCTAACCTACAATGTATGAGTTACGACTTAGGACAAATAACAATACTTCTCCTGTAATGGAGGTAGAACAGATATTGCATCATGCAATTAGCAGACGGAATTTCAACTTGTTTGTTTGTTTGATGGTGTTTAGCGCCACTTTCCTCATTCACGACTTATTACCGGGTTTGTAACTAGAATAACACGACGGGTGCCGCTAGTGGAGGGGTAACTGACTGCTTACCCTTCCTGAGCACCTGAGTTAATCCCCGGTTTTAGTGGTGTTCGTATTACTCGATCTTGAGTTTTATATGTATGTTTTGTAGATCGTTGTTTGTTCTTTTGTACCATTTTTTTGGCCATTTTGTTTTCTGTTTTTCTTCGATATACGATTTCTGATTGCCCCTTTGGTATCTTCAAACTCTTCTTCAAAAATATTTCAGCGTAATGGTCAGTTTTATTGGTGGAGGAAACCGGAGGCCCGGAGAAAATCACAGACCTATCGGAAGTCACTGACAAACTTTATCACATAATATGTGTACACCTCGTCCTGATCGAGATTCGAACTCACAACATTAGTGGTGATAGGCACTGATTGCATAGGTAGTTATTAATTTAATTATCATGCAATCACGGCCATGACGCCCCTAAAATAAATTTGTAATCCTTTATTGTTTATAAAGTGTTATTAAGTATCACACTGTATATTTCAGATTTATGTTAAACTCATAAATTGTCGAAATTAAAACAAATAAATAAAATAAACCAAAGTAAACCTTGTGGTCCCTATTATAATTATTAATTAGGTTGCAGTCTTATTTGGAAAAGGAATGATAATAATTTTGGGATATGCTGCTTCACCGACATTTGGGTAGATCTAAAATGGGACCTCTTTTACATGCTATTCGTCTGATATAGCACAAATACTGTTGCTTTTGTGCATCCATATACATATTCCAACCTACATCTATATCAAAATTACAAAAGAATAATACTTAGATGCATTGTGATTTAAGTTTGTATCCGATTTTGTCATTTCACAAAATTTTTCATCTGGGTAACCCATATTTATACACGATACACATTGTGTTTCTAGTTTGATTACACATTTAAGACGTGGACGTGTTAGAAAGCACGTTACAATAAAACATTATGTATTTTCATATTTTTGTTCTTTAGAAAGGGCTTAGACAACGCCGACACTTTTTAGTGCCCGCAAGTTAAGATTTAAGATTTATGAGTGCCTAATACCACTCGTAACTTTGCGCTCAACTTTGATCGTAAGTTGTAAATATCTTAGTGAAAAGATCGCAACTCTTAAAAGTGACCTTAAGCATACGTTTGCGTACGACATTTAGTGAAAGGATCGCTATCATTTCGGAAAAGAGTGGGTGCATTGTAGTCAATACAAAAGGTAATCATTTTCATTCCTACCCCGTTCTCCATACTTTTCAAGCGGCAGTCAAAATTCGTTGCCCATGTTGTTTGAACAGAATTTAGATATCATTGAATTTGTTCTCGTACTGAATTATGTATTCACTTGACGTTAAGCAACTAACAATCAATTATTTGGTATCAAATGTCTGACTAGACGGATATATTTGTTTTTATAGAAATTATATGTGATCAGACTTACCAAAGCTAAATGCAAGGGACGCAGCCTCGGGGTTATTCTTTATCAGACAAATAATATTTTCCTCAGATTCATTCTTAATAGCTTGAAGCAAATGATAAGGCTTAATCTCTATACGGTTTTTCGTCTGTTGAGATCCTAAAAAAATATTACAAAGCAAATATTAATTACGGCATTTCTGGACGTCTATATCATTATTGTATTGCACATGGTCGTATGCTTCCAAAGCCTTGAATAGTGGAAGCATGCATATTTAATTACCTATAATATTACTCTGAACGGATGATGCTCTACTTCAGTGTTCCTCCCATGTGTCTACCTACAGAAGCTGTTTAAGTGAGCACTACGAGGTATATTATGTTAGACTGTGTCTACCTACAGAAGCTGTTTAAGTGAGCACTACGAGGTATATTATGTTAGACTGTAGAACAGATCAACCAGGTATATTATGTTAGACTGTAGAATAGTTCAACCAGGTATATTATGTTAGACTGTAGAACAGATCAACCAGGTATATTATGTTAGACTGTAGAACAGATCAACCAGGTATATTATGTTAGACCGTAGAATAGTTCAACCAGTTATATTGTTAGAATGTAGAATAGTTCAACCAGGTATATTGTGTTAGACTATAGAATAGTTCAACCAGGTATAGTATGTAAGACTGTAGAATAGTTCAATCAGGTATATTATGTTAGGCTGTAAAATAGTTCAACTAGGTATATTATGTTAGACTGTAGAATAGTTCAACCAGGTATATTATGTTAGACTGTAGAATAGTTCAATCAGGTGTATTATGTTAGACTGTAGAATAGTTCAACCAGGTATAATATGTTAGACTGTAGAATAGTTCAACCAGGTATATTATGTTAGAATGTAGGCTAGTCCAACCGGGTATATTATGTTAGACTATAAAATAGTTCAACAAGGTATATTATGTTAGACTGTAGAATAGTTCAACCATGTATATTATGTTAGACTGTAGACTAGTTCAACCAGGTATATTGTGTTAGACTATAGAATAGTTCAACCAAGTATAGTATGTAAGACTGTAGAATAGTTCAACCAGGTATATTATGTTAGGCTGTAAAATAGTTCAACCAGGTATATTATGTTAGACTGTAGAATAGTTCAATCAGGTGTATTATGTTAGACTGTAGAATAGTTCAACCAGGTATAATATGTTAGACTGTAGAATAGTTCAACCAGGTATATTATGTTAGAATGTAGGCTAGTCCAACCGGGTATATTATGTTAGACTATAAAATAGTTCAACAAGGTATATTATGTTAGACTGTAGAATAGTTCAACCATGTATATTATGTTAGACTGTAGACTAGTTCAACCAGGTATATTGTGTTAGACTATAGAATAGTTCAACCAAGTATAGTATGTAAGACTGTAGAATAGTTCAACCAGGTATATTATGTTAGGCTGTAAAATAGTTCAACCAGGTATATTATGTTAGACTGTAGAATAGTTCAATCAGGTGTATTATGTTAGACTGTAGAATAGTTCAACCAGGTATATTATGTTAGACTGTAGAATAGTTCAACCAGGTATATTATGTTAGAATGTAGGCTAGTCCAACCAGGTATATTATGTTAGACTATAAAATAGTTCAACCAGGTATATTATGCTAGACTGTAGAATAGTTCAACCATGTATATTATGTTAGACTGTAGACTAGTTCAACCAGGTATATTATGTTAGACTATAGAATAGTTCAACTAGGTATATTATGTTAGACTGTAGAATAGTTCAACCAGGTATATTATGTTAGACTGTAGAATAGTTCAACCATATATATTGTGCTAGACTGTAGAACAGTTCAACCAGGTATATTATGTTAGACTGTAGAACAGTTCAACCAGGTATATTATGTTAGACTGTAGAATAGTTCAACCAGGTATATTATGTTAGACTGTAGAATAGTTCAACCAGGTATATTATGTTAGACTAGAACAGTTCAACCAGGTATATTATGTTAGACTGTAGAACAGTTCAACCAGGTATATTATATTAGACTGTAGAACAGTTCAACTAGGTATATTATTTTAGACTGTAGAATAGTTCAACCAGGTATATTATGTTAGACTGTAGACTAGTTCAACCAGGTATATTATGTTAGACTATAGAATAGTTCAACTAGGTATATTATGTTAGACTGTAGAATAGTTCAATCAGGTGTATTATGTTAGACTGTAGAATAGTTCAACCAGGTATAATATGTTAGACTGTAGAATAGTTCAACCAGGTATATTATGTTAGAATGTAGGCTAGTCCAACCGGGTATATTATGTTAGACTATAAAATAGTTCAACAAGGTATATTATGTTAGACTGTAGAATAGTTCAACCATGTATATTATGTTAGACTGTAGACTAGTTCAACCAGGTATATTGTGTTAGACTATAGAATAGTTCAACCAAGTATAGTATGTAAGACTGTAGAATAGTTCAACCAGGTATATTATGTTAGGCTGTAAAATAGTTCAACCAGGTATATTATGTTAGACTGTAGAATAGTTCAATCAGGTGTATTATGTTAGACTGTAGAATAGTTCAACCAGGTATATTATGTTAGACTGTAGAATAGTTCAACCAGGTATATTATGTTAGAATGTAGGCTAGTCCAACCAGGTATATTATGTTAGACTATAAAATAGTTCAACCAGGTATATTATGCTAGACTGTAGAATAGTTCAACCATGTATATTATGTTAGACTGTAGACTAGTTCAACCAGGTATATTATGTTAGACTATAGAATAGTTCAACTAGGTATATTATGTTAGACTGTAGAATAGTTCAACCAGGTATATTATGTTAGACTGTAGAATAGTTCAACCATATATATTGTGCTAGACTGTAGAACAGTTCAACCAGGTATATTATGTTAGACTGTAGAACAGTTCAACCAGGTATATTATGTTAGACTGTAGAATAGTTCAACCAGGTATATTATGTTAGACTGTAGAATAGTTCAACCAGGTATATTATGTTAGACTAGAACAGTTCAACCAGGTATATTATGTTAGACTGTAGAACAGTTCAACCAGGTATATTATATTAGACTGTAGAACAGTTCAACTAGGTATATTATTTTAGACTGTAGAATAGTTCAACCAGGTATATTATGTTAGACTGTAGACTAGTTCAACCAGGTATATTATGTTAGACTATAGAATAGTTCAACTAGGTATATTATGTTAGACTGTAGAACAGTTCAACCAGGTGTATTATGTTAGACTGTAGAATAGTTCAACCAGGTATATTATGTTAGACTAGAACAGTTCAACCAGGTATATTATGTTAGACTGTAGAACAGTTCAACCAGGTATATTATATTAGACTGTAGAACAGTTCAACTAGGTATATTATGTTAGATTGTAGAATAATTCAACCAGGTATATTATGTTAGACTGTAGAACAGTTCAACCAGGTATAATATATTAGACTGTAGAACAGTTCAACTAGGTATATTATGTTAGATTGTAGAATAATTCAACCAGGTATATTATGTTAGATTTGTAGAATAGTTCAACCAGGTATATTATGTTAGACTAGAACAGTTCAACCAGGTGTATTACGTTAGACTGTAGAACAGTTCAACCAGGTATATTATGTTAGAATGTAGGCTAGTCCAACCGGGTATATTATGTTAGACTATAAAATAGTTCAACAAGGTATATTATGTTAGACTGTAGAATAGTTCAACCATGTATATTATGTTAGACTGTAGACTAGTTCAACCAGGTATATTGTGTTAGACTATAGAATAGTTCAACCAAGTATAGTATGTAAGACTGTAGAATAGTTCAACCAGGTATATTATGTTAGGCTGTAAAATAGTTCAACCAGGTATATTATGTTAGACTGTAGAATAGTTCAATCAGGTGTATTATGTTAGACTGTAGAATAGTTCAACCAGGTATATTATGTTAGAATGTAGGCTAGTCCAACCGGGTATATTATGTTAGACTATAAAATAGTTCAACAAGGTATATTATGTTAGACTGTAGAATAGTTCAACCATGTATATTATGTTAGACTGTAGACTAGTTCAACCAGGTATATTGTGTTAGACTATAGAATAGTTCAATCAGGTGTATTATGTTAGACTGTAGAATAGTTCAACCAGGTATATTATGTTAGACTGTAGAATAGTTCAACCAGGTATATTATGTTAGAATGTAGGCTAGTCCAACCAGGTATATTATGTTAGACTATAAAATAGTTCAACCAGGTATATTATGCTAGACTGTAGAATAGTTCAACCATGTATATTATGTTAGACTGTAGACTAGTTCAACCAGGTATATTATGTTAGACTATAGAATAGTTCAACTAGGTATATTATGTTAGACTGTAGAATAGTTCAACCAGGTATATTATGTTAGACTGTAGAATAGTTCAACCATATATATTGTGCTAGACTGTAGAACAGTTCAACCAGGTATATTATGTTAGACTGTAGAACAGTTCAACCAGGTATATTATGTTAGACTGTAGAATAGTTCAACCAGGTATATTATGTTAGACTGTAGAATAGTTCAACCAGGTATATTATGTTAGACTAGAACAGTTCAACCAGGTATATTATGTTAGACTGTAGAACAGTTCAACCAGGTATATTATATTAGACTGTAGAACAGTTCAACTAGGTATATTATTTTAGACTGTAGAATAGTTCAACCAGGTATATTATGTTAGACTGTAGACTAGTTCAACCAGGTATATTATGTTAGACTATAGAATAGTTCAACTAGGTATATTATGTTAGACTGTAGAACAGTTCAACCAGGTGTATTATGTTAGACTGTAGAATAGTTCAACCAGGTATATTATGTTAGACTAGAACAGTTCAACCAGGTATATTATGTTAGACTGTAGAACAGTTCAACCAGGTATATTATATTAGACTGTAGAACAGTTCAACTAGGTATATTATGTTAGATTGTAGAATAATTCAACCAGGTATATTATGTTAGACTGTAGAACAGTTCAACCAGGTATAATATATTAGACTGTAGAACAGTTCAACTAGGTATATTATGTTAGATTGTAGAATAATTCAACCAGGTATATTATGTTAGATTTGTAGAATAGTTCAACCAGGTATATTATGTTAGACTAGAACAGTTCAACTAGGTGTATTACGTTAGACTGTAGAACAGTTCAACCAGGTATATTATGTTAGACTGTAGAATAGTTCCACCAGGTATATTATGTTAGACTGTAGAACAGTTCAACAAGGTATATTATGTTAGAGTGTAGAACAGTTCAACCAGGTATATTATGTTAGACTGTAGAACAAATCAACAAGGTATATTATGTTAGACTGTAGAACAGTTCAACCAGGTATATTATGTTAGACTGTAGAATATTTCAGCCAGGTATATTATGTTAGACTGTAGAATAGTTCACCCAGGTATATTATGCTAGACTGTAGAACAGTGCAACCAGGTGTATTATGTTAGACTGTAGAACAGTTCAATCAGATATATTATGTTAGACTGTAGAACAGTTCAACCAGGTATATTATGTTAGACTGTAGAATAGTTCAACCAGGTATATTATGTTAGACTGTAGAATAGTTCAACCAGGTATATTATGTTAGACTAGAACAGTTCAACCAGGTATATTATGTTAGACTGTAGAACAGTTCAACCAGGTATATTATATTAGACTGTAGAACAGTTCAACTAGGTATATTATTTTAGACTGTAGAATAGTTCAACCAGGTATATTATGTTAGACTGTAGACTAGTTCAACCAGGTATATTATGTTAGACTATAGAATAGTTCAACTAGGTATATTATGTTAGACTGTAGAACAGTTCAACCAGGTGTATTATGTTAGACTGTAGAATAGTTCAACCAGGTATATTATGTTAGACTAGAACAGTTCAACCAGGTATATTATGTTAGACTGTAGAACAGTTCAACCAGGTATATTATATTAGACTGTAGAACAGTTCAACTAGGTATATTATGTTAGATTGTAGAATAATTCAACCAGGTATATTATGTTAGACTGTAGAACAGTTCAACCAGGTATAATATATTAGACTGTAGAACAGTTCAACTAGGTATATTATGTTAGATTGTAGAATAATTCAACCAGGTATATTATGTTAGATTTGTAGAATAGTTCAACCAGGTATATTATGTTAGACTAGAACAGTTCAACCAGGTGTATTACGTTAGACTGTAGAACAGTTCAACCAGGTATATTATGTTAGAATGTAGGCTAGTCCAACCGGGTATATTATGTTAGACTATAAAATAGTTCAACAAGGTATATTATGTTAGACTGTAGAATAGTTCAACCATGTATATTATGTTAGACTGTAGACTAGTTCAACCAGGTATATTGTGTTAGACTATAGAATAGTTCAACCAAGTATAGTATGTAAGACTGTAGAATAGTTCAACCAGGTATATTATGTTAGGCTGTAAAATAGTTCAACCAGGTATATTATGTTAGACTGTAGAATAGTTCAATCAGGTGTATTATGTTAGACTGTAGAATAGTTCAACCAGGTATATTATGTTAGAATGTAGGCTAGTCCAACCGGGTATATTATGTTAGACTATAAAATAGTTCAACAAGGTATATTATGTTAGACTGTAGAATAGTTCAACCATGTATATTATGTTAGACTGTAGACTAGTTCAACCAGGTATATTGTGTTAGACTATAGAATAGTTCAATCAGGTGTATTATGTTAGACTGTAGAATAGTTCAACCAGGTATATTATGTTAGACTGTAGAATAGTTCAACCAGGTATATTATGTTAGAATGTAGGCTAGTCCAACCAGGTATATTATGTTAGACTATAAAATAGTTCAACCAGGTATATTATGCTAGACTGTAGAATAGTTCAACCATGTATATTATGTTAGACTGTAGACTAGTTCAACCAGGTATATTATGTTAGACTATAGAATAGTTCAACTAGGTATATTATGTTAGACTGTAGAATAGTTCAACCAGGTATATTATGTTAGACTGTAGAATAGTTCAACCATATATATTGTGCTAGACTGTAGAACAGTTCAACCAGGTATATTATGTTAGACTGTAGAACAGTTCAACCAGGTATATTATGTTAGACTGTAGAATAGTTCAACCAGGTATATTATGTTAGACTGTAGAATAGTTCAACCAGGTATATTATGTTAGACTAGAACAGTTCAACCAGGTATATTATGTTAGACTGTAGAACAGTTCAACCAGGTATATTATATTAGACTGTAGAACAGTTCAAATAGGTATATTATTTTAGACTGTAGAATAGTTCAACCAGGTATATTATGTTAGACTGTAGACTAGTTCAACCAGGTATATTATGTTAGACTATAGAATAGTTCAACTAGGTATATTATGTTAGACTGTAGAACAGTTCAACCAGGTGTATTATGTTAGACTGTAGAATAGTTCAACCAGGTATATTATGTTAGACTAGAACAGTTCAACCAGGTATATTATGTTAGACTGTAGAACAGTTCAACCAGGTATATTATATTAGACTGTAGAACAGTTCAACTAGGTATATTATGTTAGATTGTAGAATAATTCAACCAGGTATATTATGTTAGACTGTAGAACAGTTCAACCAGGTATAATATATTAGACTGTAGAACAGTTCAACTAGGTATATTATGTTAGATTGTAGAATAATTCAACCAGGTATATTATGTTAGATTTGTAGAATAGTTCAACCAGGTATATTATGTTAGACTAGAACAGTTCAACTAGGTGTATTACGTTAGACTGTAGAACAGTTCAACCAGGTATATTATGTTAGACTGTAGAATAGTTCCACCAGGTATATTATGTTAGACTGTAGAACAGTTCAACAAGGTATATTATGTTAGAGTGTAGAACAGTTCAACCAGGTATATTATGTTAGACTGTAGAACAAATCAACAAGGTATATTATGTTAGACTGTAGAACAGTTCAACCAGGTATATTATGTTAGACTGTAGAATATTTCAGCCAGGTATATTATGTTAGACTGTAGAATAGTTCACCCAGGTATATTATGCTAGACTGTAGAACAGTGCAACCAGGTGTATTATGTTAGACTGTAGAACAGTTCAATCAGATATATTATGTTAGACTGTAGAACAGTTCAACCAGGTATATTATGTTAGACTGTAGAATAGTTCAACCAGGAATATTATGTTAGACTGTAGAATAGTTCAATCAGATATATTATGTTAGACTGTAGAACAGTTCAACCAAGTATAGTATGTTAGACTGTAGAACAGTTCAACCAAGTATATTATGTTAGACTGTAGAACAATTCAACCAGGTATAGTATGTTAGACTGTGGAATAGTTCAACCAGGTATATTATGTTAGACTGTAGAATATTTCAGCCAGGTATATTATGTTAGACTGTAGAATAGTTCAACCAGGTATATTATGCTAGACTGTAGAACAGTGCAACCAGGTGTATTATGTTAGACTGTAGAATAGTTCAATCAGGTATATTTTGTTAGATTGTAGAATAGTTCAACCAGGTATATTATGTTAGACTGTAGAATAGTGCAACCAGGTATATTATGTTAGACTGTAGAATATTTCAACCAGGTATATTATGTTAGACTGTAGAATAGTTCAACCAGGTATATTATGTTAGACTGTAGAATAGTGCAACCAGGTGTATTATGTTAGACTGTAGAATAGTTCAACCAGGTATATTATGTTAGACTGTAGAATATTTCAACCAGGTATATTATGTTAGACTGTAGAATAGTTCAACCAGGTATATTATGTTAGACTGTAGAATAGTGCAACCAGGTGTATTATGTTAGACTGTAGAATAGTTCAACCAGGTATATTTTGTTAGACTGTAGAATAGTTCAACCAGGTATATTATGTTAGACTGTAGAATAGTTCAACCAGGTATATTATGTTAGACCGTAGAATAGTTCAACCAGGTATACTATGTTAGATTGTAGAACAGTTTAACCAGGTATATTATGTTAGACTGTAGAATAGTTCAACCAGGTATATTATGCTAGACTATAGAATAGTTCAACCAGGTATATTATGTTAGAATGTAGAATAGTTCAACCATGTATATTATGTTAGACTGTAGACTAGTTCAACCAGGTATATTATGTTAGACTATATAATAGTTCAACTAGGTATATTATGTTAGACTGTAGAATAGTTCAACCAGGTATATTATGTTAGACTGTAGAATAGTTCAATCATATATATTGTGCTAGACTGTAGAACAGTTCAACCAGGTATATTATGTTAGACTGTAGAACAGTTCAACCAGGTATATTATGTTAGACTGTAGAATAGTTCAACCAGGTATATTATGCTAGACTGTAGAATAGTTCAACCAGGTATATTATGTTAGACTAGAACAGTTCAACCAGGTATATTATGTTAGACTGTAGAACAGTTCAACCAGGTATATTATGTTAGACTGTAGAACAGTTCAACTAGGTATATTATGTTAGACTGTAGAATAGTTCAACCAGGTATAGTATGTTAGACTGTAGACTAGTTCAACCAGGTATATTATGTTAGACTATAGAATAGTTCAACTAGGTATATTATGTTAGACTGTAGAACAGTTCAACCAGGTGTATTATGTTAGACTGTAGAATAGTTCAACCAGGTATATTATGTTAGACTAGAACAGTTCAACCAGGTATATTATGTTAGACTGTAGAACAGTTCAACCAGGTATATTATATTAGACTGTAGAACAGTTCAACTAGGTATATTATGTTAGATTGTAGACTAGTTCAACCAGGTATATCATGTTAGACTATATAATAGTTCAACGAGGTATATTATGCTAGACTGTAGAATAGTTCAACAGTTATATTATGTCACTTAGTGTCATAGAAAATATGACGATTTCAAATGAGAGATCTCTCCCCGTAGTGGGCTAGTGATATTTAATTTTGGCGAGTAGATTTCAATAGTTACTAGCTAGATTGGCGAATAACTTAAAAAAAATGGTTTCCCACACTGATTATGTTAGACTGTAGAATAGTACAACCAAATATATTATGTTAGATTGTAGAATAGTTCAACCAGATATATTATGTCAGACTGGATTGTTTACAATTCAAGATATCCGAGTATCAAATTATATGCTCATCCTATTTATTACACAAACCACGATCACATGATGTACAAAGAAGGAATTTAAATCTAAAAATGAAAATCCAGTAAATATGTACCTCTTATTTACCTGTATGACACAATTATAAAAACATTTTCAGTTAATTTAGATTTGATTTTGCTACGTTTTGCATATTTTTATTTTTTTAATAAAATGTTGTATTTTATTGTCTATGCTTGAACTTGCCAAATAAATAACTGCTTCGCATTAAGAAAAACCAATCACAATATATTCATTATTGAAATTGACAGTTAAATAATGTATTAATTATCAAAGCTAAGGTTCTCCTCGCCCAGGCATAGGTGTCCTTAGACGATTATGGCCTACCCTGTTTAGGCCCTTTGGTTTTCTGCCTCCAAAATTTTTAATTATTTGGCTTTTCAATATTTCGATATTGAGCGTACCTGATGAAGGTTATTAAAAAAACGCTTCGTGCGCATTAAATTTGATATCTACGTTTTTATTACTGTCTTTGGGTCGATAACTCTTCTGGTTGACTATTGGTCCTGAGGGTATCACCCACCCATTAAGTCAATGTTTCGGCACTGACATGATTTAATATATATACATATATATATATATATTATTGAAATTTACAGTTCTTAAATAATATACCTATTATCAAAACATTCCTCGTGGCTTGAAACAAATCATAAGGTTTAGTCTCTGTACTGTATTTCTTTTTTGACTGTCGAGATCCTAAAGAAATATAAAACAAATATTAATTTATTATCCATTAGTTACGGAATATCTGGACGTCTTTATCATGATTGTATTGCACATAACATTATATTTTAAAACTCTTGCATAGCCGAAGCATACATATTTTACTTACCCATAATATTACTGTGAACGGATGGTGCTCTACATTAGTGTGTCTACCTACTTATAATGCCACAAATAAGCTGTTTAAGTGAGCATTCTTCAACTAGGTATATTACGTTAGGCGGGGTATTAAATGTTATGACCAATCTATTATTATACAAATCACGATCGCCTGATGATGTACAAATAAGGAAGTTAAGTCTAAAAAGGTAAAATCCAGTACAAACATTGTATGTACTTCATATTTACCTGTATGACAAAATAAAAAAAAACAGTTCAGTTAATTTAGATTTCCTTTACTACGTTTTATATATTTTATTTTATTTATAAAATGTTATTGCATTTCATTGTCTATGCTTGAACTTGACAAATAAATAACTGTTACGTATAAAGAAAAGTCAATCCCATGGGAAATTTGTTCTACATATGTAACAATGGAGTCAATACTAGGTGAAACAACAGTGATTTGTGGAACATCCAACTGGTCGGAGAAGTTGACAGATATATAACTGTAAAGGTTCTGTTACATGGTATCATGCAACTTTTTGTATCTCGATCCTTGTCAGTTTACACACTAAATAAAGTAGCATGTTTCATGCAGTTTGTTTACAAATTGTTCCCGCCAAAATGGAGAATCCTGACAATGAAGACATTATCATCCCTGTTTGTAATTTGCCAATTGCTGCTGGAATTCAGCTATACAGAGGGAACCGTTTCGGAAGATTGTGGGTTAGACCTTGGATTAGTTTGGGTTGGATATATCCCATGATTTTGTCTCCTTTTCATACAAATGGAGGAGACTCTCCATCTGTTCCTTTGACCAAATAACATCACTACTTTGTTTCCCTTTCCAGCCATGTTTTATTTACCATGTCACGGTTTTTATTTGTTGATGGTGTTGTAACCTCCTGACTTCAAACCAAGATCTCTGATTGGTCAGAGATAAAAATGTATCGTGATCCTTACTGTACAGAATAGAACATGTTTTATCCCAAAGTGTGTATCATGAAACTTCTAAGAGTTGCATGCCACAGAGTAGTAGCACAGTTTACACTGTATTTTTTGGTTTATGATAAAAGTATCACGATACATGCTTTACCGTGTAACATGGGCATTACGTATAAAGAAAGGTCAACCCCATGGCAGTCGCACTAGTCTAGTTGTAGAAGATGACGAGGAATATCCATTACAACAATTATGACACTATTTGAATAGGGAAAATATGAACGTAAAAAATGTAAATTTTTCAAATATCATCAGGTAGATCATTCCATAAAATAGCAGCTGTATATTTAAAAGAGTTTTAATCATATGTAGTACCGATACAATATTAGAATATCTAAAACTATATTTACTTTCTAAAAAAAATAATTCATTTAAACATGGTGGAGACAGTTTATACAATATTTTAAAGCATTATAGATAACATTATGGTGTGTAGTCTCCTTATTTGTAGAGATAGTATGTTTGCTATATGTATAAGTTCTTCATATGTGCTATGGTAAACTTCATAGATAAAACGTAAAGCTATTTCCTGTATTTTTCGAGTTTTAAAGTATTGCTTTTGAACAAAAATGCCAAGATAAAGACAAAAATTAAAATTATACAATATAAAAAGTATGAAAAATTATTAGCTTAGTAAGTTTAGATAAAAAAAAAAGCAACCAATACGCTTTAGTACTCTCAATTGTTGCAACGATTTACCACATATATTTTTAATGTATATACTAATTTAGCTGATATTCTATATCAATACCCAGTAATTTTACAACCTCATCACATGTTATATTAGCAAACTCAATTTAAAAATAAGTTTTCTTTCCAACTACTATACCTTGATATTTATATGGGTTAGGTTGCATAACATTAATATATAAAAACATAGCTTTCTTTTTTCTGAAACATTAATTAAAATATCTTAATGGCACATGATACCTGTTGTCATTAGCATTTGTAGTTTTACAATGTACCATGTTCAATAAAGGAAAAAATATCGTTTATATGAATATTAAAAAAGCAAGGATCCCATTATGGAGTCTTCAGGAATATTGGGATGAGTCCATAAACATCCAATTTACGGGTTGTTTACATTTCTCTCACTTTAACAAAAATCTAATTCACGTTTCTCCCACAAGTGTTAAACAATAGATAGACTTTGTGTGTATACAGCAATACAATTGTTTATATTATCAAGTTAAAGTGAGACATGTAAATGATGTATATAACTTTAAAGGTAAAAATGTAATAATGTGTTTCACATAAATAGACACAAATGTATATGCAAAAAAAATCAATAAAACTAACCGTCACTATACAACTGAAATATTGTTTCAAGCTTCGTTAAGCCTCATATATCTGGGCTAGGATCCTGTGAATTGGTATAAATTCCTGACTGTGAAACAAATAAAATACATAATGATGAGAGACCACCTGATAAATTACCCATGTTTCAATTGGCATTGAGAGAGCATGGTCCGGTTAAGTTGCTCTAATCAGTGGATAAAGTTATCCGCTGGATAAATTATCTATCCAGTGGACAACTTCCACTGGACAAATGTGCTTTGTCCTGGACAACTTTTGTCAAGTTTAATTGGGTACGGATAAAGTTTTATCCAGTGGATAAACATGATCGCGAATTGAAATTACATTCGATTTTTTTTTTTGTCGTCATGAAGTTTTCCTCTATTTAATTTCAAAAATAGCATTTCCCTTTTTTGGAAATAGATTACACTACTCATAACAGGAACTAAGATAAATAGATAAATTTTAAATACAAATGTAAATAAATAAATGTTATACAATATAAATAACAAATTGAGGAGAAAAAAACCCCACACACACCATCAGAACTGATTTCGGATTTAATTTGTTGCCAGTGCGAGTAAATTAGAGAGGTGTAATTTAGAGGACTGGTTGGTTATTTTAGTCTTCCGTGATCTCGCATTTTTCTTCCGAAATATTTTCTGTTGGTTTTATTTATGCCGTGAATCGCTATGAGGACATTTTTCGTAAATCGTTTTCAGTCAAATTTATTTTACATTCTTCATGATATACGCCTCTCGTCTATGTTTTTTGTGAACCTTTTTTCAATGTGGTCTTCTGTGTTTGTTCTTTGTTGGTTTTTTCTCTCTCAACGATGTTGTCAATATTACATGAATTACTGGACACATCCACAGTTCAATTGCCGACAAAATAAACCCGACTAGCGAGGATGTATAAATGGTAAAAAATACCTTTTCAATTACATTGGGATACATTTTTTTTTAATATGAACAGAAAAAATTATTTACCGTGCCTTCAATTGACCAGTAAAAAATACTTTTGATGAATAGTGACGAGGACCCCCCTTTTTTTAATTCAAAAGTGGAAAAATGGCTTATGATGATATTTGCGATGGGCAATTGTTTACTAGATCTGTTTGTTGTTTTTTATTTAGATTTGGAACCGATTTGAGTTGATAATTCTTGTTGTTTTTGTTTTTTTTGTCTCTCAACAGTTGGAGTTAGATACTATTTATTTTATTTGTTTTGACAACAGTATGAAAAAGGTCATTCAGTGTATGTGTGTAGATTTCTGTGAAAATATCCGATCCCAAGACATGTACGTTAAATGTTCCAAGATCCAATCAACATATTTTGTAAACCGTGATATTTACTGTATATACATGCAGGGAGTATCGCGTAGTCCCAAATATGTCACTTACTTCAATATATTCCATGTCTTCCAGAACACAATTTGGATTTCATTGTTGTAAGATTCTATTACACTACATCATTAAGTACAATAATTGAACTGGATCTTAATAAACTATTTCTAAAGTTTTGTCAAATTGTTTTTTTCTTAAAATAAATATATCTTCCTATTTTTGTATACATACATAAAAAATCTGAACTATTCAACACAACATGAATGACAATATGACACAACCTTTAATTAATCTTGCCCCCTTGCTTCAATGCCGATAAATCTTTTGGAAAGAAATGAAGCAACTAGCTTCAATTTATTTGTACAAAAATATAATTTGGATTATTATTTCATGATCTGAAAAAAAAAAAAAAAAATCCTGATCTAATACATTATGTAGGTAAAACTAAATAGAAAATAAATGTGTGATTAGTCACAATTTGTCTAACAAAAATTTGATTACCATATGACTTGAAAAAATTCCATGGAGACATAAATTCCCAGCTCCAACACAAAGATAACAAGATGATTGGTCATATATCATTTGCAGATCGTAGCAAATAAATTGAACTGTGTGAAAAATAACTTGAAATGTCGCTGAACGTAGCAGACCTTTTTTTAAATTTTTGGCCTGGATTGCTTTAGAAGAGGAAGTGCAAAAAAACCATGGGAGTTGTCCACAGGACAAAATGTTATCCAGTGGATAGCTATCCAACCATTGTCTTTGCTTTTGATCAACCAATTTTAACCACTGGCTAGCTGTCCACTGGATAAGTAGTTGTCCAGTGGACAACCTTATCCAGTGGATAACTTTATCCAGTATTTTGAACAACCGGGCCCAGTTTGACAAACTGGAAAAGGAATTATTGTTTGAATACATTTGCTTTTGTTTGCACGTGAATCCAATTGTTGGACATTTAAACTCTTTGATGTATATCTGGAAGAGAATACAGGACTAACCCCTCATAGAAATAGATTATCATGGGGGGAAAATTAGACATCCTTTATCACAAATATTAAGTACCCATTCAATATTAAGAGGTGGCTGACTTTTTTCTTACATTTTCTTGCTGATTGATTTAGATTTTTGGTGTTTTAACACTACTTTCAGCAATATTTCAGCTATATCAAGGCGACCAGTTTTAGTGGTGGAAGAAGCCGGAGAGAACCACCGACCATGGGAAAGCAACTGGTAAACTTTATCACTTGCAGTTGCAAGTCGAGTGCACCCTTTTTGTAATTTACAAAGCCGGGTGCGAACCCACGCCGTATCGGCTTGTATGAGTTGTTAAGTAATCCAACTACCTAACTCATTGAGCCACCTGGGCCCTCTACATCTTCATCTAAACAAATCCTATTTTCCTATATAATGTTCGACTGATATCAATATTTGTGATGTTTTTTATATTTGTACCTACTATATTTCTTTGTGCACTTGTAAGTTGATCTCTTAATTCATTATGGGTGGCATCTACCCCAAATATCCTAAAAGTATCAAAAATGCTAGTAATTTTCACTATTTTTTTAAGTCTTTTTTTCCTCAATTGTTTTCATTATTGATATACTCTGCATCACAATCTTCTATGATTTAATTGCCACTGATAAGTAGTTATGAAGATAACAATTAAGAATCTCAGTCCACACATTGGCTGTAATAAAACTCGTATAATGTCTTACTATCTATATGAACTTAAAAAAATTGCGCCGAGCGGAGGGAGGCGCGATAATTTTTGGGTATTTCGTGATAATAATAGGATATTATACATTATTATACAGCTATAATTTTAATCCAATCAAAAGCAATATGGTTGTGATCGTCTTTCGTAATTAGAATCGTCAAAATGAATATCAACCGAATCATTTAAAATATACCTTGACATTTTTTAATACTTATACATCACGTTCACGATATTTTATTACAACACATTTTGTTCCTGTTCTAGTTAAAGGACTTTATCAAACAGAATCATACAGTTTACATGTAATGCAGTTAATACGCATTTAAACCACAGAAGAATATTTCTATTTTCCACACCTTGTGGTGTGGGGTCGCTATTGTGCATGCGAAATATTAATTGCAAACCCCATTGACTGGCTATTGGCTGCCTGTCTAGAATATTTTATTTTTTTCTCGATCGACAGTTCAGAAGCTAGAAAACAATATGATTAATATTGTCTGTCAATCATGCAAACGATAACTTATGCACATGACAGAACGCATTTTCAATGCACTACATACACAAACATTTGATCCATCATTTGTCCATTGGAGGTTGATTTAAGAGAATGGAACTGATAGAAGTTAAAAGTTTAATTTGGGCGCAAAAGGGGAAACTTTATATAATTTATGTAAATGTGATGTGAATTTAGTGGCCAACCATCCCAGTCTGGTGGCAAAAGAAAAGGTATTGTTCTGATATGCCTAACGTTGTGTCTGCAATTGACGGAACTTCACATGAGATACAAATTCCATCCAATGAACCCCAACAAGAAACCTACTTTCAGCAAACCAATTCTTTTCATTGATTGATATGAAAAGAAAGTTTATAAACAGTGATAATCATAAATTCCATCAATATCAATAAAACAATTACCTTTCATCTTAACTGAACTTGAGCCGTCGTGGTCGTATGGTAGTTGAATTTACAACTACCAGTGCAATCATTACCTATCACCACTTAAGTTGTGAGTTTGAACCCCATTCATGGCGAGGTGTACTCGATAAAACATTATGTGATAAAGTTTGTCATTGACTTGCGACAGATCTGTGGATTTCTCTGGGTACTCCAATTTCCGCCACAAAAGTAGTAACTGAAATATTTTTGAAAGTGGTGTTAAACACCTAACCTCCAATGGACAAATGATGGATCAAACGTTTGTGTATGTAGTGCATAACATAAAACACATTTGGGTCATAATGTGAGAGCTATCTGTTGGATTGTGCCCAAAAAATATCTACTCCTTTTGGATCAAACTATTTTAATTCATTTTAGAAGTAGCATCGATAGACCATTAAACGGCTACCTTCGTATCCCTGTAGTAATAACTAGTTCAGTATTCCGGAAGAAAATATATAATCAATAATTGGGGGGCTTATGAAAAAAAACTATTTTGGATGAAGTGGTGTTTATTTTTTTTTTATCTTACATTTACTGTTACGTGCCGACATACCATCGTTTTTTACGGCAAAGATTGCTTCTCAAATATCAAAACGTCATCTAAGCGCTTGGAATATTTGAACATTTTCCCGTCGTTTTTCAAGAAATTTAACACCTCGTGAAACCAAAAAAATACTTTAACAGTATTTGTGTTTTATTTATTTCAATAATCTGGTAAAATATTTTTCTGGTGCACGACTGCGGAGGTGCTTAATTTCTTCGAAAACCGTCCAAATATCGCGGGCAAAATTCCACGAAATACAGAAAACAAATAACGCTCATGACGTCACAATGACGTCAAATACGTATCGATTTTGTTGGAAACAAGTTTTAACATCAAAAGTATGATCTCGTCTATAATAATCAAATTTTAATCAAGTATTTTCTAAGATAATGATTCATTAAATATGGGGCCATATATGGCACTTATAGTTCCCAGTTCTTTTTATGGCATTGACGCCGGATTGCATGCACCGAGTTTTTCTCTTGGTTTCAATGTACACAAACTGTATTTAAAATAAATACAATTATTTACAGAAACATAAGTTATTTACTGATGAATTTCATTACTTGAAATGAATCATTAAATGAACAGATTGTGTATATAATGGTCTCATATATACAATCAGAAGAGTGAAAATATTGATTTTAAGGGTCTGGCTGAGGTTATAAATAAATTAATATTTAACAACCTCCACAATCCTCCACCAACACACTATTTTGATATAATCATTAACCCTCTATACTCAAAACAGCTGCTCAATTTAGTGTTGGTGGAAGACTGTGGAGGTATATAAAATAGCTAAAATGTACATTAAATATGTCGTTTGTAGTCCATTTTTAGCATTATCCGTCTAATTATGATGTCATTATGACGTCATAACGCACCCAATTTCACGGAAAGTTATATTTTTTGAAAATTTGTTTATCTAACAATTAAATTAGTAAATTGTTTTTATTCTATGTCGAGCATTATTTTTTTAATATAATGTGGGGCCAATTTTGCACCTTAATGCCTCTCCATCATTGTGGTCCTTTGCCTCTATTATGGTTGCTTGGCAACAATAAGTATTTCCTTAACAACAATTTAAAAATGTCATAAAGCAAGGAATTTACATCAGAATTGATTTATTTCTTCTATAAAAGCAACATCTTTATGTTGTACACTATAAACTTAAGACTATGTTTCTGAAATAAGAATGTTCGGTTAAATGCTAAGCAACATTTTTTCCATAGCAACGGAAATATTTCCTTAGCAACTGCTTTTTAAACCAAATATTAAGCTAATTTTTTTTTCGCATTTCCATCACCTGGTTTCATGATTTGATAGTTGTCACATTCCCCTTATTTATATGATGTTACATATTATCTTTGAAAAGTAAGGATTCATTGAATGCCAATGTATTTTATAACTCTTGGTAAAAGGTACTCATATTTGTGGAATAGATATAGACAAGTATAACGACGATGTTATGACTGTTTTTCCTTGAAGTGAAAAAATTGAGTGATATATTAATTTTACTTGCTTGACTTTGTTAGCTTAGCTGACATCTCCTCTGAAACCTCTGAATCGTTTGTAACTAAACTTTGCATGAATGTGTAGATTCAAGTTTGTGCTGACTGCTTAGCCAACA
Organism: Bathymodiolus brooksi; assembly: GCA_963680875.1. Taxonomy (NCBI): domain Eukaryota; kingdom Metazoa; phylum Mollusca; class Bivalvia; order Mytilida; family Modiolidae; genus Bathymodiolus; species Bathymodiolus brooksi. The sequence goes on along the minus strand of OY804587.1, from coordinate 19,264,357 downwards.
TGCCGGCTGTTGCTAAAATAGATCATAGGGCTCACACTATGTTTTTGGCTTATATCTTGCACATATTATATAATGTCTCAGATTTGTTACATTGTATATTATATTTTCATGAAATTGTTACATAACATTTCCCCCATCAACATATAGCCTTATTTTAAAATGGAGAGTTTCCAAAACAAGAGGCCCATGACCATATCTCTCACCTTAGCACCACTTTCTTACCTTGGACTCCCAGTGGAACCCCACCATTACTTAGTGGGCTGGGATTTTTTTGCTGCACAGAATATTTTGTTCATGGTCTGTATGTAAAATTTTTTTTTCACACATCAGATGGATAAAAAAGTCAATCAAGCCGATAAACTCATGAGACCAAACGGGGCTATTCAAACTTCAAAAACGAATTCTTGAACACTGAGGGAAATCAAATATTTTTTAAACAAACATGGATTTTTTTTCTCTCAAAAATATCCCAGCCCAATACCCCCCCCCCCCCCCCCCCTTTTCCGCCTGCAATATAAAATAGTTGATGCCTAAAAATCATGTGGAATCAAATTTCAAATATCTATTACCATCTCTACATTTTGTTTATTAATCTTTTTTTTTTTTTGGCATAAGGATCGGTCGTAATTATTTTATGCTGAGGTTGGTACGTCTCCTTAGTTACGGATGCACATATCGATGTAGTGTATGGGAGAATATGCATCGGTCACTGCTTTTCTTGTCATATTTCGATAAAATTGCATTTTTCTATCTTTATCAGTTGAAAATAAGTTATCTTCTAGAATGATAATTGCAGCGAAATATTTCTTCGTGTAAAGTCTGAATCATGTTTGCGGGCATGTTTGTCGATCAAGCACTACTTTAAGGTTATAGGATGGCCATGGCCACCAGTCCACAACAGGAGCTTGTTCCCGGTCAATACAATTCACATCATGATTAAATTGACGAATTTGACCCATGAATAAGAATAATATACAATCAGGAAACGTATGTAAAGTAGAGGAGATTGTTTTATGAATCAACGTTTGTATTTTGTGTTATATATCGTAATGTGACCATATATGTTAACACCCGGTGTAAACACGGGCAAGTTCTTATATTAACTTCACATTATTGATGCATACTCATTCTATTCTGTCTATAGGTAAAAACTGTGTATCTTTTTCATCTTTGTTAGGCAGTCTTCGAAATAAGGCGGTAGTCCGAAGCCCGTGGCGTGTAAAATTGTACACGGGCGTATAAAATGAGTAGTTCCACAAGTCCGACGGGCCTGTGAAAAAAAGTCATATAGTTTCAAAAGTTGATTTCATAAGATATTGTGTGTAGATATTTAGTTTAATGTTCTCCGTTTTCAGTTGCTGCCGAGTCAATGCAAAAAATGGGTAGGCCTTTTAAGAATTTCCGATATTCGAAATAGATTTAGGTGTGTCTGTTTTTTGCAATTTGATTGGTTGATATTTTTAGGAAATTACTATCATGTAGGTTTTAAAAAAGGACAAGAAGCAGGACTCACGTTCATAGAGGGCGAAGTAGTTGCCTTGTGAAGGTTGACTTCGATTTCTCGTTGGTCAAAAGCGAAGTTCAAGTAGCCTTGTAATTTTGAAGAGTCGCCCTATGTTGCCCGCGTATTTTTGCCACGTGCCATTTATGAAAATATCGACATCGTGTTTATTGAATTCTATGTTATTCATTAAGTATTTTGAAAGTGACTTTCTTGAAAAGTAATCCATTTCGGTTTAAAGAAACTTTAATTTCGTTCAATATCAAATAAAAATGGCACCACGAGAAATGGGGCGCAATCAGACACTGTGCTACGGGAAATGTTGATCGAAGCTACTTTTAACCAAACAAACATTTGATTAATTTTTTTCTCAATCCTGTGACATAAAGTCTGAATTCTCATATATAATATGTTCATATTTGAGAAGGTTGGTCATTCAAAATTCGTTGAAATGCACGGAGACACTTCAGATTATTTTCGATCCGCTTCCAAATCCGATCGGTATTTTTTTTTTATTAATTGCGATCTATTTATAGAACTGTTGCTGACAGACCTGTGTCTACGTTAAGGGTTAATACCTCTGCAGTTAGAAAATAGACTTTGAACTACAGTAGTTTTGTTCCATTGTTGCACTCTGATTTGAGGTCTGACAAATAATAATTACAATCTTTACTTTAAGTTGCTTCAGTTTATGACTGTCAGTGTCAACACTACATGATGTTTCATTCCATAACCTAAACGGACCATAACCAAAACGGACCATTACTAAAACGGACCATAACCAAAATGGACTACCAGAAAAAAATATGTATTGCAAGAATCTTTATTTAGTTTTTATTTTTAGTGTGCGTTGATTGGTTTTTTTTTAAACTTATCTTATTTGTGATAATTACTTTCTAGATTTATGAATAAATCAAATTAGTACAGGTAACTTAGTGAAGCCAAGTAATTATTGGTGTTTTAATTGGTTTATGACACCCAAATCACTTTTAATTAGATTAAATGATTTGATTATCAGGTGATTGTGTAAGTGTGTGTGGTCTTGAATTTACTTTTCTGGAGCAATCTGCACAGTGGTCTGTTCCCATTGTGAGAATGATAATGAATGAAAACAAACTCCATGTTCTTTTATTTGTCTATGAACCAAAGATCAAAGAAATTTACTCGTTTTTGTGATGGAATTTATCAAAATTCCATGTACTGCAATCGGTTAATTATATCTTAATTACTTTTTTTCTTTTTATCAACCCAAGCCCATATTCTTTGGGGGAAACTAAGATTAAAGCATTGAGGGTTTAATAATCTTTGTAATCTAAAACCAAATTCTTTAAAATTAATTAACTTTTAATCAAATAAAAATCAAATTAATCATAATTGTAATTAAGTGTGAAACAATTAATTGTATGATTTGACTAAAAATGTGCTTGCAATGGTTTTTTTTTTTTTGCAAATTCATAATAAAGTGATTTCTTGTGTAAAATACCATTTTTTTCCATTCAATATTTGCCATTTTAAGTGGAGATAAAAATAATTAAATTACATCCTCGAAATATTTAATTCAAAGTTTAAAATACTGTAATATAATAAAAACAGATAAACATCCATCTTTAAAGGGATATTGTCTACCAGCTGCGTAATTTTTTCATACCCAAAATTATTGTCGATTTCCGTACTGACCTTCATAAAATGAAGATTAAACACAGAATTATTGATGAATACGCTCCGAAACGTTGTTTTTTCGACTAAAAAAGCTGACCATCGTTACCGGAAGCTAATTAATTATGCACTGACCTGGGCGAGGCCAACTCTATTTATTTATCTATTTTTATGTCAGTAGCCCGGATGCTGCAGCATGGATATTGAGGTAAGTTTCTATAAAAGTTGAGGAAAAAAGCTATTTGCGAACCGATTGTATCTAAAAGACGTAGAATAAATAATTTCTGTATCAGGAATAGATTTTCTTTGATGAAAACTACATGCCTTAACAGATTCAGTCGATATTTCCACGATAACCATTGAAAACATGCCAGGAGGCACCCTATAGGGACAAGCTCAACTACGTATTTTCGATCTGAAATTTTTGCCGGCGTTAAAAATAACTAAATTAGTTTTTTTCTTCTTATAAGTTATGAAGTTGTTCCCCGAGATTTTGATACACGTGTTAAATTAATTTATTTTAGCCAGTTTACCGACAATATGAAAACAGAGACATACATGTAGTAGGGTGTAAAACTAATTTTATAAACAATATAATCTGCCAATGAAAATTAGTGTTACAGATTGGTAACTATAACCAAAAGATTTTGTAAGGTCCCTTTTCACTGGCTGATGAAATTCTATTTGATTTCAAAGGCTCAAACTTTTACTACATGTTTGAGTTTTGTGATAAAGGGGAGATAAATCATTTTTTCAAGACAATTTAATAGGAAAAGAAAGATAACTCTAATTGTACTTGCCTCAATTTTTTTCCAGTATAGTCTGTTTTTAATAACACAGGATGTTAATCTAAAAAAAAAATTCTTAAATACATACGACACTAAACACAAGTATCAAAGTATCACTATCTGAATAAAATATTGGTATTAACAAAAGACTAAATTATATAATTTTTTATTTCAACCCAGAAAAGAAATATTTTATATCAGCCATGTGCAATATAACAGAACCCTATCATAATTATTAACTAGTTTCACTGTTATAAATTAACTGAACATACATAGATATAAAACAATACATACCATTGAAATATAAGTTTCCTTCTTTATAGTCCCATTTGAATTCTTTGGTTGCCAGTTCAATAGTTTCCTCATTTAAAAATTCACCATCAAAGTATCTCAGCTGTAATGTAAAGATATATATATATATATAATATATATACATTATTGGATGAATGCTAGTTACGCTCACTGTTACTCATGAAAAAACATGAAGCAATGGTGTTAGCAAAATAACTTAAAATTAAATAACCTAAAACACTAACATTAAAATACATATATATATTTATTATATGTGAGTATGTGTGTGTAGGTGTATGTGCATATATACATGTATCTCTTTTCCTGCCTGAGTGTGCCTGCACCACAATTATTGATATTTCACTGTGAATATTTAGTTTGATGTATTGTTGTTGTGCATCAATCATAATAGTTAATTGCACATGCCCTCCTGGGGCCCTAATTTGGTTAATAAGCTTATTTCTATTTCTATTTCTATTCCATACACAATATAAAAAGCAGATTACCAATTTGAGTAATTTTGCAAATTAAGAAATACACATAAGTTACTTATACATGTTAATATACAATTATGGCCTTCGTGAGAAGTTAATATCCAAAATTATTAAATTGAGAAGTGTTATTTTCCCCAAGGTCCGAAGGACCAAGGGAAAATAACCCTTTCGACATTTAATAATTATTGATATTAACTTCTCACGAAGGACATAACTGAATTATTATACTGAACTAATATGAGGGAAATAACTAGTTATTGGTGTGACATGCAAAAGTGCGCCAATTTCAAACAGTTATTTTGTGTTACATGCAGATTCCCTCACAGTTATTTGACCTAAGCGCAGTTTGCCACAGGAATAATGAGTTATTTCTTGTTCCATGGGGATAAAACTTCAAAATATCTTAATTATTTCTTGCTTGGTTTCTATAGTAAAGTATAATAATACAAATTGTTAGGTAAACAACATGCCAATCCCTGAATTCATAAATATTCACCTAGAAAAATTGTTATAGGTAGTTAAAATATTATTTTATGGATTGTTTGAACATGGTTTTAGGATTAGAAATGTACAGTTAGTAAGTGCAGTTGCTGGATTAACATTAAATATGAAAACATGTTTATTTCAATTTATCAGGAGAGTAATGTAATCTCTGCATATTTCATCAAGTTTAAATGAAAATCAATAAATATCATTTAATGTATTACACTTTACATATTACTGAATACAAGTCTCATTTTAAATTTTGGTAAATAATAAATCATACATGTATTTGAATTTTTTTTTATTATCTATAAAGACAAATTATACAGAGATGAAATATAGGTATGGAAAAAATGCCCTTATTCACATTGAAAGAACAATTAGGAGTAAGGAAGGGGGTGGTGGTGGTATGGTCAAGTGAAGATTGAACTGTCAAGTCAAATAATGCATTAACCTTAAATGTGTCATTGCTATAAGACATTATTTTCCCTTTATATTTGGTATCTATTCCTGTTATTTCATCAGTCCATACATGGTAAATTTCTTTCCCTATAAAACTCTCTGGGTCCTGGAATATGGCCATTGTTTCATTTCGGAGTTGAAGAATAGTTAAAAGATTCTTTTTTAACTTTTCTATGTCATGTAGTTTTCCTTTTGAACTAAACTGTAATAGATGCTTATCTTCATTATGTAATGTCACGGTTTCTTTGTGTATATTAATTTGTTTTTTTAATCCAAAATATTTTTCTTTTTTCGTCTTCAATAATGCCAATTCAGATGTAATTTCATTTATATTTTGCCAAATTCCAATTTCAGTTATATTTTTCAACACTTCATTCTTTTTTTCCTGTTTTCTTTCATCACTTTCCGTTTTGTTTTTAATTCGTTCCTGCAGTATTTCAGATCTGTCCTGCGCTAACTGCTGTTTATTTTTTTTCTTCAATTTCTGAGATATTCTTACTTTCTAATCTTGCCTTAGCAATCAGTTGGCTTTTATCTGAGTCACTTTTTTCTTTTAACCAATTTTGTGTTTTGTTCACACTGAACATTACAGACCCTTCAATTGCTGGTGTGGTGATATTTGGACAGAAACGCAGTTTCTGATCTAAATGGCCAAAGACTCTTTCCACTGAAATGTTGTTTGGTGGACAAGATTGACTATTTTGTACCAAAGTGTCTGATGGATCATGATATCTTCCACCTGGTAAAAAATCTTTAAATAGATTTTTGGATTTATCCAGTAAACAGATACAAAATCGTTTTAATGCCAGCTCAGTAATTGTGTCGTATTCCTTGCTACAAGTGAAAAGTAATTCGTTTTCAGGTTTAACTGGAAGTGTAGGCTCATCAGAAAGTGAGACATTATTCTGAAGCAGTAGTTTTGGATCTTCTATGCATATTTCTAAAAGTTGGACAAGACGGTTATAAGTATAATCCATTTGAATTGCAGAGATTTCATTGTCAGCAGCTATTTTCCAGTAAGGTTCGGTGATGATGTAACAAATAATTCCTAAAGCTCTGCATAAAGACAAAATTGTATCGTTCCTTAAAGCGTCAAAAATGTAATTTTGAGTGTAATTTAAAGAAAGTTTTGAAGATTCCAGATACAGTATAAGAAATTTAGCCAAATAGAAAGTTCCACGAGGATTGTAAAATAGAGTGTTGAAGCGGTTTCCACGGAAATCAATTATCGGAATATCAGTTATGTTATGATGGTTTTTTAAATATACTGTGGTAAAGAGAGGGTCTCCAGATCCATCTTTGAAAAATAATTTACTGAGAAATTTTAATAGACACAGTGTTGTTGATTCTTTTTTCTGTTTGTCAATATGAACATCAATTTCATTTTCCAGTTTTATTAATTCTTTCTCGCAAATGTCTGAAAACTGTAATAGAGGGTGTACTGCACATTTAAATGATTCTATGGAATGTGAAGAAGATGATTGAATTTCTTTTGACAAAATATTGTTAGCTTTATTTTCAGTGGCACTTCTATCAGTCATGAAATTTGATACCTTTTCTAATGGGTTTGAAGAATTGGTTGACATGTTAGATACATTCTTCATAATAGATAATGTGTAATCTGCATATGTGGTGGCCTTTATATCTTTAATTTCCTTTATTCCTGTGATAAAGTTTTCTTTTTTTTCATTTGAAACTGTGACACCATAAAAATGTCTCCCTAACTTTGTGGTGGCATCCCTATGAAGTGTCAAGTTTTTACTGTTTTCTATTGCTTCACCAACATGTTGTTTTGCAATAAAGCTCATTTCATTACTAAAATTTGCAACAGTTGACTCACTGGGCAGCTCATCAATGTGCATATCAAATACATCTAAAATGGATTTAATTAGAGGTGCACAATGTTGTAGGCCAATTCCTCGACTTCTAAAATTATAGTAAATTTCCCATATTTTTTCATTATATGGCCTTCCAGTTGTGTCATTTCGAGTTTCAATAATTTCATTGTTATTTTCGTCTTGACGTTCCTTCTCAAAATGCAGCAAATCAATTTCATCCTTTAGATCATCTATAATTTTTTTAGTAATGTTGCACTGTGTGCTTTTTTCTTCAGATTTTATTCTTTTTCTTTTTCCAAATGGTTTATTTTGAGTCTTAAGTCCTTGATAATAATTTGTTGCCTCATGATAGTTGAGTTTTGGCATTTTATTTTTTGATTTAGGTGTGATAAATTGATTTGCTTAATTTTTTCTTTTAATTTCATGTTTGATCTGTCGTGATTTTCAATATCTGTTTTCAATTTTTTATAGTTTCATCAAAATCCTTAATTGTTTCCGATGGTTTCCGTTTTAAAATTCGTCTTGGGAAAGTAAATTTTTCTTCCAAATATTTGTGCAGCCTGTATTCATTGCGGCAATTTTTAAGCCTTTGTATCAGATGGACAATTCTCTTAGTTTTATTATAAAGGCTGCCAACTATTATGGTGTCTGGTTGTAATCCACCTAGCTCACACAGAGCTTTGTGCACCATTTTAGGTTTACCACCAACATTAGTAAAAATTTCCTTTATGGTATTGTTTGTAATGCAGCTCTTTGACATTTTGACAGTTAATTTTTTTTTATAATTACCATAAATGCTGAAGAATGAAAATATATAAATATTTGAGAGTTTTCTCCCTTTTCAGTCTTAAATATAATCAACACCTGTTAATTGTTATTTGAAAAACTATAATATTATACATAAATGTATTGTATTGTGCCAACAATTCTGATAATTGTGCAAAATTTGAGAAAAGGCATCACAGGTTTGTTCAAATTACATTATGGACATGTCAATATCCAGCATAAGGGAAACAACCCAAATCAGGTTGAAAAGTATGATTATTGACAAACTGGGATGGACATAATTGATTTTTTATATTGTTTGAACATTTTTTATTTGTTATTGAATGGGCAATATTGGTTTATTACTTGTTAAAAATCTCAAAATTATACCCAGTGAAATAGACAATAGACGATATTTTATTTGCACAACACATTTATAATAAATGGTTATGGCATAAACAGAAACAATACAGAATAACATGATCATTTTTATTTTGGTATAAATTGGATCAAATTTATTTCCTTTTTGTACTACTTTTGCCATATACTTGTTGTTGGGTGTTGTCTCATTACTGTTTGCTCCATATCTCATTTTATTTCAATATAATAAAAGAGTTAATTTATATGGATAAGTGTCCTCTTAATGTCACATCATAGAAATGATTATGCTTAAACCAATAAAAATTAAATATATAAAAAAATATGAAAGATATCTGCAATCTTTTTATAATATAACATTTTTCTTACCTGCAAGTTTTGCAGACTTTGTGTCAATAATTTTACTGATAAAGCTAAGGGAAATAATCTAAAATGTAAAAAAAATAATTCATAACATATATCTTAATATAGATCAAACTATGTCAGATTCTATGATGTGACATTAAGAGGACACTTATCCATATAAATTAACTCTTTTATTATATTGAAATAAAATGAGATATGGAGCAAACAGTAATGAGACAACACCCAACAACAAGTATATGGCAAAAGTAGTACAAAAAGGAAACAAATTTGATCCAATTTATACCAAAATAAAAATTTGATTTGAAAAAGACTGCAAAGTAAAATGCACTGTTTTAAACTCTTAGTTGCACATTATACATATGTATTTTGCATTCATTTGATTTTTTTTGGTATTGTGTTACATTGTATTTAATCCAAATGTTATTCAAAACCACAACTAAGCCAGGAATGGAGCCATACCCAGACAAGGAATTATACTGGTGTATCTTGTTATTGTTGGTATGGATTGTAGGTGAAAACTGCACATTCCAATAAACAATGTGTGAATGTTCTGTGAAATTTAAGTGCACATTCCATTAATGATGATAAAGTGATAGGAAAATGAATCTCACCTGAACAATTTGATGTTTATAATACTAGTACCCTGGGTAGTCTCCATATTTTACATATGATATGTACATAATAACAATCAATCATCACCGATCACTTGCATAAGCATCAAGGCTTGAATCCAAGAAAAACAGTTTGTACTACATTCAATATCTGAATTAATTTTTATTAAAATCCTGTAGTTTCTACAGAAAATATTCAAGTACATTCATGCTGCTCTCAGTACTGTACCTAAATGTTTCTTAATACAACAATTCACCAGCCAAATTCACTTATGGGTGAAATGTGAGCAACACTGGCCCAAAAAGTGAATCAGTGGGATTGCAATTTATGATTGCCTAGTTTCATTTTACTTGTTTGGACTTTAAATACCTTGTATTATTTATGTTCATTTTTCCAATATCACATACAGGCATGATAGGTCTTTTATAGGTAATGTACACTGCAGTTAGGAACACAGGGATAAAGAAATAGGACCCAGTATCACCAGCTGCAGGGTACAACCCCTCCTCAATGGGTCGTCCGTACAGGACGAACATACATATTGAGAGAGTGCCAAGCTCTCTGCACGTTAAAGATCACATCATCAGTTTTCACTAAGAGTAAGGCTGTTCGCCACTGCCTGGGCTAAATTTCTTGCCCCTATCAGTTTCATCCTCCTTTTCCAATGGCAATCAAAAAGACATTTAATTAAAAAATTAAATTAATTTCCTCCTCTTTCAATAATTCCTTTTATTAGCTCACCTGGCCATAGACCATGTGAGCTTTTGTTTTGTCATGGCTAAGCGTCTGTCTTCCGTCCATCGTCATCCGTTAGCTTTTCACATTTAAATCTTCTTCTCTGAAACCACTGAACAGATTTGAACCAAACTTGCCAGAAATGTTCATTTGATGGTCCTCTACCAGATTTGTGTTTTTGGTACTGATTTGAAATTCAACATGGCTGCCAGGGTCCATAATGTGTTCTCATTGGCTTGTTGCTTCAGTATTCGTTTCCTGATCTTTTCAATTCAGGCATTCATATATTTATTTTTGGTGTATTAACGCCACTTTCAACTATATCATGGCGACCAGTTTTAGTGGTGGAGGAAGCTGAAGTACCCGTAGATAACCACCGACCATGGGCAAACAACTGGTAAACTTTATCACTTGCGGCTGCGAGTCGAGTGCACCCTTTTTTTTAATTTACAAAGGCAGGTGCGAACCCATGCCATATTAGTGATAGGCTTGTATGAGTTGTAGATCCAACGACCTAACTCATTGAGCCACTCGGGCCCCTGGCATTCAAATTTGACTTCTTGTGAAATGTTAAATATATTTACAAACCAACTAGAGTTATTTGATGTTCATTTCCTACGTTTAAGAAGCCTTTCTGAATGGGAAGAACTATCTGAAGAATCACTTTCCCAATCCGAAGGGAATCTTAAACGTAGGACAGGAACAGGCACATTCTGTAGATCATCTGGTCTCTGTGTTTCAGCATCACTGAAACTTTCCCCATTAATTGGGAACTGTGTTTCAGCATCACTGAAACTAAGACCAGTCTGATCTACAGGAAGTTGCCCAATAATGTCATTAACAGACTGCCACTGACTGTTATCCTCAGACTGTTCAGTTAGTGGAAGATCCATTAACTGTGACAAGTCATGTCCAGTGGATTCACTATCATTATAGAAATATTGTGAATCACTGCACAATGCATTGGGCAGATCAGTATCCCCTGAATCATTAGAAAAAAGACTGTCACTGTCATTGAAAGTATTTTGTCTAATTAATTCAGGGGATTCTACCTGGATATCATCCACCTGTATGTCAGATTCATCTGACCAAGTATTGCTTTCAGCAAATACAGAATCAGATGAATCTATAGTACCGGGACCAGCAATAATACTTGCATAATTTCTGCAGCAACAACAAAAACAACCTACATGAGAGTCTCTTGGATTCAAATGCAACTCAGCAAGAGTCTCAGGAATTGAGCTATCAGGGGTAATTTCACAATGTTCCCTCATAACAAATCTATACATCATGGCATACTTTGCATTGCTGAACAAATACAATTGGTGACTAAAACCACCCAGGGACCAGTTATCACAGCGAGCCATATTTCTGTAAAATTAAAACATTTATTTGTCTTTTGCCTTCATCCTAACATTAGTTCCATTATCATAATTATGATGGAAATAATACAATTCTAACAATGAAAACTTACAACTTTCCAAGGACAAACTATAAAATATCGTCTGACTGCTGTTTACTATCGGTAAATGTATTGGCTGGTCAATCTGAAAAAAAGTTAAATTTGTTAAAAACGATGGGTCTGTACCATTAAACTGAATTCCATATGCAATATGAAATAAAAAAATAAGTTCCAAAATAACACATTTCACAGTTACCAATAGAGGAGATCTATAAACTAGAGGCTTCCAGGAGCAAACCTTGTCATGATTGTAGGAATATAATGTTAGTATGGTCTACCAAATGATTATTGTGACCAAGATTGACTGATCGGTTTCTGAAAAGAAAATTTGCAAAGTGTTTTCCATAGGGTCCTATGTTAAACAAAGTCCCACAGTGGTGGCCATATTGGATGGAGGCGGACCTGTCGGATAAAAAAATGTAAATGGTCCACCAAAGGATTATTGTGACAAAGTTTGGTTCCATATTGGCTAAGTAGTTTTAAATAAAAAAGATATTTAACATATATATATATCCCATAGGGTCCTATGTTAAACTATGTCCCACGGTGGCCACCATCTTAGATGGCGGGTGCACCTGTTGGGTAAATTTTTTTAAATTGTCCACTAAAGGAATGTTGTGACCAAGTTTAGCTCCAACTGCCTCAGAAGTATCCGACAAGAAGATTGACAAAGTCGTTCCCATAGAGTCTAATGTTAAAATATGTCCCATGGTGGTGGCCATCTTTGATGGCGAGTGGACTTCCAGGACACAGTTTTTAAAGGGGACCACCCAAGAACTATTGTTACCAAGTTTGGTTTCAATTGGCCCAGTAGTTTCAGAGCAGTTGATCTTTGTACAAGTTTACGACGTACGATGGATGACGATGACAACGACGAGGACGGGTGCCAAGTGATAACAATACATGTAAACATATTTTCAGTTTGGTATTTTGCACTGACTGACCTAGTGACGTCAGGAGAACAATCACTTTTGATCGGTGACATCCAATATTTTCCTTTGTGAAAAAAAAAAATTACGGGAAAGGTTTAGATCCCTTGTAATGGCGGGGAACTGGAAATTCATCTATTATATCTCACATGGCCCATTGGGTCAGGTGAGGTAAAAAAAAAATTATGACAGACAAATTATATACTGAATATGTGTGCAATGTTGCAGGCTCATACAACTTCTGGTGATTTTCAGTCATCTTTTTTACACAGCAGTTATTGCCAATTGTAATGCCTGCCCATTTCTTTCAATAGAACTGCATACATTTCAACTTACATACCCCCCCCTTTTTTTTTAACACTACACATTAATGCCCTCTTCAATAAAACAAATGAAGTACAAGTATTTGTAAACTTTATTTTATTTCTTTTTAAGCATGTTTAAACCATTTTCATTTCAATATAATATAGGACCATTTTGAAACTGACTTTAATTAAAGTGAGATAAATGTGAGAATTATAAATCATCAAATTCGTGAAAACGCTCAACGGCCGAAGTCGGCAAAGTGGAACACTTTAATATCTTCTAGGAACAATTGCAAGGCTACAGAGATACATTCTATAAGTGGCTGATATTGATTCACTGTAAATATTAAGGTAATTTTGCAAAATTGAATGTCATACCACAGCTCCTGTGGTCATACGAGGATGAATGCGCCGCTTTCATTTTCAATTTTAACCTTTAAATCTGTTGTCTGCTATTTTTTTAAGGCTATGATAGTTGATTTCAGACCTCTCGCTTTTCATATGGACCAACTTTTACCTACTTTATAACGGTTTAGTAATTCCAAAACGTGATGTCACGAAGTGTCTCCTAAATAATTGGGTGCCACCCATGCATTCGATTCGTTAATCACAACTTCCGGTTTGTAGAGTTACTTCCCTTTTCCCGTTGTTGGACACCCTACATGTAGAACACAGTGAAATACATGTCTGATGAAAACGAATGACGTAGCCAGTGTTGTTTTATTTGTTAATTGACTGGAATGTTTCAGAGAAATTTGGGCTGGATTAGAAACAAAAGAGACCTTACTTCTAGTTCCACAAGACAGTTGCTGCAAAATAATATGGGACTGGCCATTTACCTTGAAGGGGGCTATGTCACGTTTTTTCGCCACAGAAATCATATTTTCTTATTTTCCGGCGAAGTGCCAATCTAATTAAAACAAGGTGAACTGTGATCTAATGCTCACTTATGATACCCCTGCCACTTCCCATGATATGGGGTACCTATATGAAGCTTGTGACCAAATATCAGATTTCTGCCATCAATAGTTGTTGAGAAAAATGTGCATATATGTTCAATGTGGATAAAAACCGACTAAGGGGGCAAACAGGAAGTAGGAATCTGATGGTTCCATCAATAGTTGCTGAGAAAAATGTGACGAACAATATTTTGGAAGGACGGACGTACAGAGGTAAAACAGTATACCCCCCTCCCCCTTCGGGGAGCGGGGGTATAATTAGATCTAAAATAGGGAGCAAGTGCGCAGATCTAATTTTAATTAGATTCGCGAAGTGCTGGAATAAATTTTTTTCTTCAAAATTTTGTATATGATTATACTGTGAAAATGGCAAGTATATGATTATACTGTGAAAACGTCAAGTCGGAATATATTTTTTTCTCCTGTCCAGCCAAATTTTTTTCTTCAAGATTCAGAATCAAAATAATTTTTAGGAAAAAAAACATAAAATTAAAATTGAATAGCTTGAGGGGTAAATTGATAAAAAAAAATTGCAAGACCAAAATGGTTCTCCCATATACCAACAAAAATAGGATGCCCCACGAGAAAATCTTTCCTTCCAAAATAAGACTTTTTTTTATTTCTCTAAACTGAATTTGTGCAAACTATTTCACTTATAATGAATTATATTTCTTTTTTAAATAGAGCTCATTTTTCTAGATGAATGTATAACCATCTGTCTTTACTCTGTTTTCATTAAATCTCTTGTCTTTATTACAGGACTTTGATCCGATTGTCCTTGATGAGGCAGTGTTGGGAATTGCTAGAATGTTTCGAGAGGAACTTGTAGTAATGCCCCATGACGAGGATTACAACAGATCCAATAGGTGTGCAGCCTACCGCCAGTATACCATTTGGCACATGGCCGACTTGGAGTTGGGGTCAGACGTGTGATCCCAAGCTGTTGTACTTGGAAAATTAGGGACAAGTATCCTGATCTATATGGACAATACAAGGGTTTCATTCCTAGATGATTTAATTAAAACTTGTTCATGAAATATTTTGTATTTTATCCCATATACCCTAATGATAAAGTTTACCACTTGCTTCCCTATGGTCGGTGGTTGTCCGGGTACTCTGGCTTCCTCCACCACTAAACCTGGTCGCCATGATATAGCTGAAATATTGCTGAAAGTGGCGTTAAAACACCAAAAATAAAAAATAAATCAACCCTAATGAGTTGTTAATTTCACAAGTTGGTCAGTTGGAATTGTAAATTTAATTTGAAAGTTTTGCCATCTTATTATTATTTTTTGTTCTATCAGCACTGACAACTCCTTCTAAAATGGACTGACAGTTTTTTATATAATTCAAAACCAAACTTGGCAGAGATGTGTTCTATGAGGTCCTACACAAGAGTTGTTACTTTTGTGCAGATTCGTCAAAAAACATGGCCACCATGTGACTTTGAAAATTCTGATTGGTCGATTTTCAAGAAACTTCTTCTCAAGAACCGCTGAAGGGATTGAATTGAAATCTGGTATATATGTTCCTATGAATGTCTTTAACATGTGTTGTTATTGTTTGCACCAATTGAAAATTCAAAATGGCCACCAGCGGAGGTCAAAGTTTGCATTGAAACCCTATGGGAAACAACATTTTCATCTTCTTCTTGAGAACAGCCGAACAGAATTTAACCAAACTTGGCAGATGTTTCTTGTGAGGTCCTAAAAAGTTGTCCTGGTTTGTACTAACTAGACCAACACACTGAGTGCTATCATTATTGTGCATTGGACAATTTGTAATGCCCATTATCCTGACTTGGGTACTTTTCTGCTCTAAATGTGCAGAACTTCTGTTAGACCAGGAAAAACAAAGAGTGACAATCTAAATTTATTTTATGGGACAATATAGTCAATTGTTTTGTCTTGGTCTTCAAATCTGGATTTCTGAGATGCTACAATATCATCCCGAGTTGGAGGTTGTGGAATTAGTGCAAGATGGACCGAGATTCTTCTGGGATCATCTACTTCCAACTGCACACGTTAATTCATTCCTTCATTATCTTGCAGTCTCATACAAATGATGACCCTTAATAGTCTTGGAACATAGGAATATGACTTGTCAGCTTTAACAGGCTGCACAGACCATCTAGCTGTCTTTTTGTTGTAACTTCTCTGCCACCTGAAGTAGAAAAATACATACAATGTAATTCACAAGAATAAAACAATAGAATTGAGATTATGATCTATGGAGCCCTAACCTTCAATTCAAGATGAATATCTCGAATGTATAGTGAATGACAAACTAAACATATCATTACAAGTCCACTTTATGAAGGATTTGAGTGATTTGTAGACAGATTTTAGGTTGTGGTCATCCCTCAAGAAGTTCTACGGCAGGCATCACGAGCTGGTCAATGGTTACAGGGTGTCTGTTACCCAAATCAGACCTGATCTTCATTTGTTGTTGATGTCTTTCCCTTCATCGGATGGGACTTCTACCGGATTTGACCATGGACAACGCAGCGGGTTTGCGACTTTCGATTGACCCTTCTGAAGCATATGATCAAATATCAGATTGCTGCCATAAATAATTACTGAGAAAAATGTTATGAACATCTTGGGACGAACGGACGGACAGAGGTAAAACAGTATACCCCCCCCCCCCCTCCTTCCAGTGGAGCGAGGGTATAATAAAGCTCCTATGACATATGATCATGCATGCTTCTGTTATTAGGACAAAATTTCAAGTATGTAAGTTACAACTGAAACATATGAAATTAACATGACAAACCTTAGAGTGAAGTTGAGGCTAGGTTCAAAATCTCCATCGTCAGAATCATCACCAACATCACTGCCCTCTTCAGTAATATCTATTGAGAGACTGTAAGAATAAAAAATAATTGTTTATTACAGTGTATGTGTATAATATTGAAACAAAATTTGTTATATGGTTCTGATGTGCAGCTGTATAACGAAAAAGCTTTTCAAAATAATATTAAATCTATATACATGTATCCAGCACACATCTACACAACCCAATGTAAAGAGACAAAATTACATCAAAGTTCCAGGAAAAAATTTGGTGCGCCAGACGTGCGTCAATTCTGTCCCAGTTTGGTTTCATTCCCGTAAGTAGCTAAGGAGGACTGGCCATTTCAGCTTGTGGATTGATGAAAATGTAACGATGACGCAGAAGCCAACATGATCCCTATATAATATAGCTACTAGTAGTATCACTATGCAAGCCACAATAATTAATAGGAAACTGTTATACAAGTGACTGTGTTGAACAATATTGACAATGTTACCTATAAACATAATGTAGAATATGTCTAATCTTTAACAAAATGAACATACTCAAATGGGTTCACAAATGAACTCGATTTCTCCAGTTTCATCCGTTTCGTTGAAATGTGATGGCTGCTCATTTCTTCTACTCTAGAATTACCTTGGTCAGAATATCTAAATAAAAAGTACAAATATCAATCACTACAAAATCACATTTGTCTGAAATTACCAGTTTTTGTAGTAATTTGCCTAAAAAATTTAGATAATTTTACAAAAACCTGCATGATTTTAACACAGACATGGGCCATCGGTCTACTGTTAAATTCACACACTGTGAAACATGCAAATTGCTATGGATCTTCACATTATTTCTTAAAAATCTTGTTTATAAATCATACTTACAAGATCCAAACTAAACAAGGGCAAAGCGTGGCGTATCCCCTCACCTAAAAATTTGACCCGGTGACCTTGACCTTTGACTTTGAAAATCAATAGGGTTCCAGATTCTCTTAAGGACTAAGTATGTACCAAGTTTGGTCAAAATCCATTGAAGGATGTTGATTCTAGAGTGTTCACAAGGATGTTATGCGGTAAAATTTTGACCCGGTTATCTTGACCTTTGACCTATAAGGCTATGACCTTGAAAATCAATAGGGTTTCGGTTATCTTAAGGACTAAGTATGTACCAAGTTTTGTCAAAAATCCATTGAAGGATGTTGATTCTAGTGTTCAAAAGGATGTTATGCGGTACAAATTTTAGCCTGTGACCTTGATCTTTGACATACGACCTTGAAAATCAATAGGGTTCCAGATTCTCTTAAGGACTAAGTATGTACCAAGTTTGGTCAAAATCCATTGAAGGATGTTGATTCTAGAGTGTTCACAAGGATGTTACGCAGTAAAAATTTGACCCTGTGACCTTGAAAATCAATAGGGTTTCAAATTCTCTTAAGGACTAAGTATGTACCAAGTTTGGTCAAAATCCATTGAAGGATGTTGATTCTAGAGTGTTCACAAGGATGTGACGGACAGATGGTAGCGTTACTATATCCCTTCGCAACTTCGTTTGCGAGGGGATAAAAAGCAGTTCAAATGACAATTCTTTAAATAGAAAGCCTTTATATGAAAAATACATATTGATTTCCCTCTATCATGTCTGTTGATAATTCTAAGATAGTAAAGTATAATTTTGGCTCCCTGAACTAAAAATTATGTCCAAAATTGTTGAAATGTAGTAAAAAACTAGTCAAGAAATAAACTTGGTTTGCATAAGGAAATTGAAAACGATTTTCATTTAGTCATAGTCTAAAATATGCAGTTCAGGACATTTCAGTAAAATTTTATAGTCACATATATAGAAAAGTTTCTGAAACTTGCAAATTTCTATGGATCTTCATATTATTTTTTAAAAACCTTGTTTATGTATCATACCAAACTAAAAATGCTACTGAAATGACACTTATTTAAATGGAAAGCTTTTTATATAAAAGATACATACTGATTTTCCACTATGGTGATAATTCACAGACAGGAAGATATAATTTTGGCTCCCATAACAAAGTGTTATGTTCAAACTTGTTGAAAAGTACTTTTAACCTTATTTATGTAATGTATTTCCAGTACCCAAGATATAAACTTGTTTGCATAAAGGAATTGAAAATGATTTTCATTTAGCCATGGTCTAAAATATGCATTTTAGGACATTTCTGAAATTTTCAGTAAAATTTTGTAGTCATATATAAAAAAAGTTCTGAAACTTGAAAATTTCAATGGATATTCATATCATTTCTTCAAAACCTTGTTTATAATTATATATTATACTTCTTGAATTTTTTCAATTTTTCTGGTATTGGTCTCACCACAGAAATGCCAAACAATTGGACAATAATTAAAATTACTCATTATAAAAGAAAAATATATAGTTAATCTACCTAATTTTGTTAAATGTTTACCTATACGTTTTAATACATTTAATTGTCTTGAAGCTTTTTTACATATATTTGAGATATGAGTGTTGAATTTTAGTTGACAATTTATTGTGACACCCAGCAACTTTACTTCTTTTTCACAATCAATTTTGTTTCCATCCAAATTAAAACTAATACTTTCATTTAAAGTTTTTGAACCAATGGCAATTGCCTGGAATTTATCTGGATTTGCTTTCATCTGGTTGTGGGAAAACCAATGGATTACATTTAAACTTTCCTTTTCCAAAATATCCACAACCTTATTCAATTCTGTGTCTGAGTATGACAATGTATTGTCATCAGCATAGTTATATAAAATACTTTCTTCTACAAAATTAAAAATGTCATTTAAAAATATATTTAAACAATACAGGGCCAAGTATTGAACCTTGTGGCACACCTTTATAAATATTTTTCCAAGCACTAAAATCAACACCAACTTTTACACACTGTTTCCTTTCAGATAAATAACTATGCATTAAATCTAATGCTGACTTAGACAATCCATATGCTTCAAGTTTTAAAATCAAAAGATCATGAGGTAGGCAGTCGAAGGCCTTCGAGAGATCCATAAGCACTGCAGCTGTATACTGATTACAATCAATGGCTTTTTTCCAATCTTCAATAATTTTCAACAGTGCAGTGTTGCAGCCAAAACCTGGTCTAAATGCAGATAAAGAAGGATGAAAAATATTTTCAAAATAATGTGAAAGTTGTTCATATATGGCTCTCTCGAAGAACTTTGACACCACTGGTAGTATACTGACAGGTCTATAGTTACCAACCTCCAGTTGGCTGTTCTTTTTATGGAGCGGTACAACCTGTGCCTCTTTAAGTTTGTTTGGAAATGAGGCATTTTCTATTGTTTTGTTTATAAGCATTGTAATAGGTTTACTAACAATCGGTTTTGCGATTTTCAAAATTTTTACAGAAATACCATCTTTGCCAGTGGCTTTGTTGATATTCGTTTTATCTATTTGTTTTTCTACGAATGAAATATCAATAGATTCGAACTTTAATTTGTTTTCTGAGTATTTATGTTCTGAAATTACCTTTACACTTGGAAAAAAAGTTTAAAAAATAGATCAATTGATAATTTAGAAACGCAAAAGAAATCTATTTCAATGAAAAATTCCCAATTCTTTGATTATTTACTCTATGCAAAATCGAAATAAACTTTTAATAAAATTCTAATAAAAAAATCTCTCTCTACGAAACTCCCGATGGAATAGACTGACTCAATCTGTCTCAATCTAGCCGAGGTACGAGCCAGGGGACAGAACTCGTCAGTTTACCGATGGAAGAGCGGCGTAGGTAAAATGAACGCCACAACAAATCGGCTACACAATTCATTCAAAATAAAAGATAATAGCCTCACCGGACGCAATTACGAACGAAATAAAAAGTATGTCTCCTAATTGTTCCTTCAAAACATGAATTAAAAAAATGCTTTTATAAATAGATACCCCGCTAAATTACTCGTGATTTGGGAGAAAATTATTCATGGGCAGTTGTTGAATGTTGCAGACGACGGGTTTTCATATTTGTAAACAGAAAACGATCGATGAATCTATCGCTAAAATTCATTGAGATACGCATATTTTGTTATCTTATGCCTGTAATTGGAAAGAAATGATCTCCTGGTTCTATGCATATGTAGAACACATTGAAATTAAAACAAAAACAGTCAATATAATACATTTTTCTTACCTTGATCTATCCCAAAATGTCAAAATCCGTGATGTACCTTATTCATTGAAGAGTCCAAGGAATTCCGAATGCAAACTGGCACACATTTATGGTATGAATAAAGGAAAGGTTTTTATTTCAGGTGTATTATACAAATGGATATGTGAACGTAAATGAATGAATGCTCTTTCAATTTTAACAGTTGTCATTAAATAATTTACACTAGAAAGGTTATGATGTCGTTCGAAATTGTGTCCGGATCTAGGTCACAGAGTGTCATGAAAATCTGTTTAAAACCCGTAACAATGCATTGAATAATATATGGGCTATGATTCAAAAGGAATATTGGTGTTTAATCTGAAATATGAACATGCAATCAGCTTCATCAATTTGGTCAAATTTATTATCAAATGTCAATATCATCGAAATTGTTCGTAATTGCGTCCGGTAAGGCTAACGTGTACGGATCATCGTATTATTGAAATTTTAGGACTTCGTCCTTCAAACAGGTTGCCTGTCTCATATTACAATAAATTTCTATTTATCCATAGACATCTTCCGTATATTTTAATTGATTTCAAGCATAAATATTTATTGTAAAACGACGTATTTTAAGCGAAGGGTTGAACGTCATTTTTCATCAAAAATGAAGCGAAAGTCACGTGACTGGGACTTGACTTTGGAGCTCTCCTGTCACGCTGGCTGTCCTACCGCTGATGGCCTGGCGATCTGCTGAAATAGTGTATCATTTTAAAATATAATTGTAGTTTTCGTTGAAGACTGAATATTGAGTGTAGGACGAATTTTACATTTGATTTATTTTACCATTAAAACAAATGGTCAGCTAATTTAGAAGAGTAACACGATGGGTGCCACTAGCGGAGCAGGAACTGCTATGCCCGTCCATAGCAGCCGGTATTTTTTGTGGGATTCGTGTTGCTCAGTCTTTCGTTTTCATGTGTAATTTTTATAGATTATTGTTTGTGCCTTTGTCCTTTTTCTTTTAGCCATTGTATTGTCTGTCCTTCGATTTACGGCGTCTGATTT
This sequence comes from Bathymodiolus brooksi, assembly GCA_963680875.1. Classification (NCBI taxonomy): domain Eukaryota; kingdom Metazoa; phylum Mollusca; class Bivalvia; order Mytilida; family Modiolidae; genus Bathymodiolus; species Bathymodiolus brooksi. The sequence continues at coordinate 19,242,358 of OY804587.1, read as the reverse complement.
TCTCTAATTGGTGGGGGGGGGGGGGGGGGGGGGGGGCATATATGAACTGACCGTACGGTACCTAACCCTTGCATTATTTGGCGGGCGTACAAATCATGCTAATTCATGCCATAAAATAGCTAAAAAATTGCCCACTTCGAGTTAAATGACCTCTAACTCGTGGTAATACGACTCGTGTGTCTATTTATAATATAAGGATAAATAAAAAATTAATTAAATTGATATAATCTGAAACGTTCTAGGTATTTTCATCCATTTGTTTGTGTCCTTGATATCGAAGAATAAGATATATGACCAACTTCCTTCATCTTTTAATATCTAACATTTAATATTTAAACAATTAACCCTCTTGATGCCAGATTTAAATAGTATGACGGTATAACGTCGACTTTGTATCATCCTATTTGGACGTCACCAGTGCCATGAATTCGTCTGTTTTACACAGTGACGTTAGCGTGCTCTGTTAGAGTCTTGTCCATCGGTTTTTAAAGTTCAATTTTTATATAAATGCATAGATCTTTTTCGTTTTAAAAATATTATCATGTCCAACAAAATGTAATGCATTTCCACGGGGAAATACATTTAATAATCAGATTTCCAAATAAAAAAAGAGCGATTCCCAAATTTTCCGTGTCTTGAAATGGGTCCTACCATCCATGATGAATATGTTGCGTTGTAATATTATTCTAAATCTAAGCAAAATAAAACTAAAACAATTTTCAAAAAGTGTCATTTCTTTTATTATAATTGTATTCAGTTCAAATCTACTTTTGCTAACAAATGTATTAGATATTTCCTTCTCCATTTTATTTTCCTCCATGAAATAAACCTTATGTCGATATTTCAATCGTAGTTTTTAAGATAAAAACTGTAGCTATTCCTCATACATAAGCGTGGTGTGATACTTTCTAAAGCATTGTCCTATACATAGTCCTAAGTTACCAACATTTCCCGTTACCGTACTTTACTTTATGGTAACATATACGCTTCCGTCAACGCTTTTGTAACTCTTTAAAACCATAAAATATTACCTTGGAATTGTATTAAGACATTTTTTCCATGTAATTTATCGTATCTAAGAAATATATGTTTGTGTATAAAATTTCAAATCCATGCGCGACGAGAATTTTTCATGGAATAAAATGTTTTCGTATTAACTCGGTTTTGAAGCATTCGAATGACGACTTAGTTTCTAAAGAAAAACTAAGTAATGTAATTATTATCAAATATGAATTGAATATATTTTTCGTATGTTTTCAAAGTATGGGTTTGCAAAACAATTAACGTTTAGCACATCATAATAAAAGCAGATTTAAATTTTTGAACCGTCTTTTGATAAATCGATCACCATTACCCAACCAACATGACCAAAAATTCAAGTTAACAATGTACATAATATCGATCCATTTTCTTACACTCTGTCATGTCTGTAATTATTTTTAGTTATTCAATTAAGAAAAATACTGCCGTAACCATTGCTGTACTTTGGTTTTCTATGCTCAGAGAAATAACAATAACAATATGTACGGGATTCTTTTTCTTTTCGGTTTTACATTTTTTTTTATATTTACCTTTTTATTCATTACACACTATTTAACAGTCCCATATTTGACCAGGCTCAAACTAGCGACCAATTTCTAGCGACCACTAAGCTAACGACCAATAAGGCGATATGTCTCAAAACCCCCAAAAAAAAACAAAAAGAGTAAAATGAACTTTTAAAGATTTCTAGCGACCAATAAACAATATATTACTGTAAAATGCATATTCAACACAATGAATCGAAATCGGGGCATACAGGAAATATTTCTATAGCCCCTCCCTCCCCCCACACACACACACAATACAAAGTTAACATTTGACACCCGACTGTGGACCTGATGTGCAGAATCCCACACAGGCACTCAGGTGAGTGAAAGACCCGGGAGATACAATTTACGTTTTATTTCACATGTTCTCCCGTACATAAAATATTTCTTTTCTTTACTGGACTAAATAACGAAGACATAACTATTTTTCGAATGGCGAGTTTACAAAAACACTTTAAATGCACACAGATTAAAAAAATAATTGAGAGATAAGTTGGTCACCTAGATCGACTCCACCAATAGTTTGATTGTATTTGTGAACTACTAGAGGTGCCTTTACAACTTTTCCTTTACTGTTTGCCTGCCTTGTCATTCTGAAGCGTACATAACATATGCCAAAATCTGAATGGAAAAAGACTAAACAGTGCTTCATGCATTTGTATTTTTCTTTTTTTTACCAACGAAGTCAGTAATATTCGAATCAGTTTTAACCTTTGACCTTAACCCTCTTGCTGCCGGAGGGACACATGTGTCCATATCGACTCTGCCGGAGGGACACACATGTCCAAAATCAATTGATTTGACAACATTTAGTTTAGCTAATAAAATATATCATATTTGACTTTGTGGTATCCTTAAAGACCAGGTAGATGTCGACGTCATACCCTTACGTCATTACGTGACGTCACGGGCAATAATAACGTAATTTTGCCCATTTCGACGTCACAAGTATTTTGCGGCAATGGCCCAAGCAATAATTCACGCCGTATTGGTGATAGGCTTGTATGAGTTGTTAGGTAATCCAACTCATTGAACCACCCGGGCCCCAAATATTGAATAACTCATGTTAGTGGATTTTAAAATTTGTACCCCTTTTGATTTTAATATTACAAAATTTTGCACACACCTAAATAAAAAACATATCTTTTATAGTCCGTTTTAAATGCGTTTGAAATTGGGTGTGTAGGTATGCAAAGGATCTTTGTCATGAAACAATTCGACAGACCAGACGTTTTTCACGGAAACTGCAGTGGAAGAAGGAGGGCAAATTATCTATAGCGGAGTTCAAAGGATTCCTTGCCGTATTTTACAACATGGGCTTAATTGGTAAAGTTTCCATTTCCGTTGTATGTTTTCGCGGAACAGATATCAAAACATTTTGAAATTTTTACACCTTGTAGAGAAGAAGAAAATTCCAAAACGTAATGACTTGTCTTACAAGCCATCTTTAAGATTTAAACCGTTAATCGATTTTGTGAATAGAAAATTTCTCCATTATTATAACGCTCGCCGTGAATTGTCAGTTGACGAATCTCTTGTCGGAACGAAAGGAAAGACTAGTATGCTGCAATACATTCCAAGCAAACGCTCACGATTTGGAGTAAAATTCTGGATGTTGGTCGAGTCCGTCACAGGCTACGTTTTACAGATGACTGTTTATCAAGGGAAACGTTTTGATCCTACCCCTGTTGGAACACTACAAGGAACGAACGTAGTTATGAATCTGATGATTCGCGACTTCTCGGAAAAGGGTTTCATGTTTTCGCCGACAGCTTCTTTTCCTCGTTAAATTTAGCCAATAAACTATTGTGGGAGCGTATATATTTAACCGGCATCTTAAGGAAAAATAGACCTATGCCACAAATGATAAAGAATGCACGTCCACAGGCGGGGGATGCTGTTTACGCACGTCAAGGACAGACTATGCCTTGTTGTTTCCGCGACCACAAGAGACAGAAACCAGTAACAATGGTATCTACTTTCTATAACCTACTAATACATTGAACGGGAAACCTAGGATCATATGCGCATACAATACATTCATGGGTGGGATCGATCTTAGCGACCAAATGATCGTAGCATATAACGATCACAGGAAATGCAGCAAAGTATGGAAGAAGATAATATATCACATATTTCACCGTATCATGTTGAACTCTTATATTCTGTATTGTCAGAACACATCACAACCGATTATGTCACGACTTCAGTTCACACAATCAGTAATAGAAAGATTAGCGTCTACTTATTTGACAAAAAGAAACGCCGGTAATAACGTGAATCCACAAGTAAGAGTGAAAAAACTTGACGGCCGAAAGGAACGGGATTGTGTAATCTGCTCAGACAGAAAGCGGAATATAAGAAGAAGATCGCGAACCTCATGTGCTCGTTGTACGAGGGGACTCCATGCCGCTTGCATGAATGCCCGTCAAGTCGCCCCCTTCTTCCAAGACAAGTCGCCCCCTTCTTCCAAGACAAGTCGCTCACTAATTTAAAAAGATCACGTTCACATAAAATTTCTTCATCATCAACAGTTTACTTGAACACCAAGATACATTTTTGAAAAAATATACGAAAATAAATATTTTTAATAGTTATTTGATACCTTTTACACACAGAAAACGAACTTATACGAAAATAAATATTGTTTAATAGTTATTTGAAAACGAACTATCATTCACGAATGCGTTTTTCGTAATTCACTGTCGGTCAATTGAAAAATTATTTAAAATGCATTATTTCATGTCTTTGATACAATGTACCTTTTACATAGCAAAAACTGAATTGTTCATTCACGAATGCGCTTTTCTTAAAAAAAAGGTTGATATTGCACATCTCCTTTTACGGTAGGTCTCTTTACCGCCGACCAATGGAAAAATTATTAAAAATGCATTTTTGTTTAAAATTTGTTTAAATTAAATGAAATTTAATGTTTTTGATATTATTTGATACCTTTTACATATACTGAAAACTGACGTGTTCATTCACGAATGCGCTTTTCTTAATTTAACAATTTACTGCCGACCACTGCCGGCCGCTTGAATAAAGGTTGAAATGCATATCTCCTTATTTTAATATAGTTGAAACGATATTTGAAATTAATCGTTTTAAAAAATAGTTGATGCCCTTGACATGAAAAACAGACTTATGCATTCTCGAATGCACTTTTCACAAAACAATAATACAACTCGACTAAAATCTATTTGTAATTAGAATCTTTTTTTATTTGATTATTTTATGTTTAAAAACCTAAAAAATCTTAACCAAAATTTTGTTTCTTAAAATAAAATCTAAAATATAATGGTTTCAAATGTAAAATAAGAAGTGTAATGTCAATTAATGTCAAAAACAATCAAATGGACACCGGACACAGTAGACCACCGACCTCCCCAAAATTGTGAATTTGCAACAAATTTTATGCATTTTTGTTTAAAATATGTTTAAATTAAATGAAATTTAATGTTTTTAATATTATTTATTTTACATACTGAAAACGGACGTGTTCATTCATATCCAGTCGAAAATGACATCAAATTACGAATGATATCTTATTTGGGGTAGATTAATTTCAGGGAAAGACACTAAATTATCTTCAATTTGTTATAGACTTTTGCATTAGATTTATTCATAACAATGTGTGTCTTCCTGGGGCCGTGTTCTCGAAAGTATCCTAAGATATGCCTTAGGACGATTTTTAGGACCATCTTAGGACATGTCCTAGGAGTGATCTCGAAGCTGTCTTAAGACTATCCTAACTTAGGATGTCTTAACTATGTCCTAAGTGTCAACACAATAAGTAAAATAATAGAAATATTGTGCACAACAATTATTTCCAATATTAATATATAGCATATCCTTGATAAAAATACGCATAATAAATTATAAAGATTTTTTTTTCAATTTCATTTATTTTTTACGCTCTACCCCATGAGCCCAGTGGCTTCAGTTTTGAAAATATATGAATACAGCATATTTTAAACTCTAAATGAAAATATAAATACATATAAAATAATTAAAATTAATTAGAAATAAAATAGACTTAAATTAGAATTTTTCCCTGCTATTGCTCAAACCCTTGAGCACTTTACAAAACTGCCAAAACACACATACACCAGACCAGAAGATGCTGATGTAACTTCTTTGTTGAATTCCATTTGCAATTTTGATTTTGTCGTAACCATTGTTATTGTTCAAATATGCCTGGCGTTTAAGAAAGGGCTCAGCAGATCACTAGATTTAGATTAAACTTATTTTATTGTTAACTATATAACATTTGGATCGGACACAAGTTATTCCAACTTACAAAGGTCCTCTACAAGATCACTACAAGAGAGATCACTTGACATAAGGCAAAGCCTTAAAAAGCGTAAATTTAATTCAGAGCTCACTAGACTGCAGAGCAAATGTTGAACAATTCAACCACCAGTGTTTTGAGGGGAGTGCTAAAATATGTGAACCGCTAGACATAGAGGCTAAAAAACCTAGAATATGCGGAAGACAAATAATGAGAGATAATGTTGAAGCAGTGTCCGGAAGACTACTTTAGGAAGTCAATAACTGTACCTTTTCTCGACTATGCGCTAAAAGAAATGAATACAAGGTTTACCGACCTACACGCCAGAACCGCTTTGGGACTACAGTTGGCTCCATCAATTATTGAAAATATTGCTCCATAACTGAGCCCCCCCCCCCCCCCGTCAACAGAGTCTCTGGATCCGCCCCTGGCAGCCTGTTTCTTGTTTTCTTTAATTTGCAATTACATGTATCTATATACGTAGTTCTGAGGTTCATATACGATATGGAACTAATGTGTAAAGCTTTTTTTTATGATGAAATACATTACCGTTATTTTTGTGTGGTTACTTTCGAGTGAACTGATTTCAAACTTTCAATGAATTCAGGCTTCTTTTTCTGCTGAATTTGGTACAGAAGTGCAGAATGTATTAAATGGAACAGCTACGTACAAAATAATGGACAAACAAAGTTTTACTTTCAATTTATAAAAAAATCTGCACGATTTTATTCTTTAAATCACTTTCATTGATATTATTTTATTAAATTATTATATGATTTTATTAGATTTTATACATTTCTTATCTAAGCATCACAATTAAATGAATGCAATATATAAATAAAATAAAATTTAATCTTATTAATTTATTTTTTATGTGATCTTTTGCGTAACACATTAATGTTTTATTTCAACTATATATGAGTTATTTCACTATTTTCTATCCATTGCAAGTTAGTTTGAACAATTTTGAGGTGTATGTCGACATTTTCTAGGTGTATTTCGGCTTTTACAAGTGTATTTCGGCTAATGACAGTGTATTTCGGCTTTTCGAGTCACCCCAGAGAGAAGAAATGCACATGAAAGACAACACAAAAACTAAATTACATACGATAAATAACAAAATACTACGTTAACAAAACACAAAGTATTGTAGATTAATATTAAGAAATATTATGTTTGATTGTATTTTATGTATCGTAAATATTATTTGATGTATGAAGCAAAATGTGTTGGTAGAAATAAAGTTGTCTATTTTTGATAATATTCATTGTATTTCGTGGCAAATGTATTGCATATAGATAGCACTGGCATCAGCAAGAGGGTTTCAACCACCAATCAATCAACTATCAGAATACAGAAAAACGGGAACGTTCAAATTGTTGGCATTTACCAACGTCGTTGCCAAAACGAACAGTGCTTTTTCTTGCTCCAAAACGTCAACAATTTACGACGTCAATATATTGTGGCGTACGCAACGTCGTTTGAAATTTGAATCTGGCAGCAAGAGGGTTAAGGACACTCAGCAGTATGGAGCCAAATTCTTAGGGCCACATTTCAATTTTCCGATTGGACAAAAATGATGCGTAATGAGGCGTGTTCGGTTAGACAACCTAAATAACAAATGCTGGCATTATAATGTGTGTTGTCACTTGTCAGATACAAACAAATACATTACTTACTGCGTCGGCCATTTATTTTTGAAATAGTACTTGTAATTATTGTTATTATCAAGAGCAGGAGCAAAGAACAATATGTATTATATATACCCTTCCGAAAAAATCTTAAGCATTGGTTGAAGTGCAAGATAAAAAAAAAAAAGACGTATTTCGCTATTTCTCGTTGTAGAAATGAAACATACTTTGCACTTCCAGCTGTAGTGAGAAGGGTGACTTGTCGTCGATCACTGTACAATACTGCCATAAGAGGCCCCTGTGACTTGACGAGAGTATCTCGTTTTGGAAGTCTGACATGTTTAAAGCTGTTTGGCAGTCCCTTCCGTGAATGGATAACTGTTCCCGTGGCAAAGGTGCCCCTGTTCCTCAGGTCATGCATCAGTTTTGGGCTAGTAAACCAGTTGTCCATAGTGACGTGGTGGTGATCCCCAAATGAGGTCTCATTAAATCCATTACTATTTGGTACCTTGAAACATATTTTGCAATATCAGCTTCAGATGCATATACAAGTTATTTGCGAAATACTATCTATGTCAATGTAATAAGCTCGGAAGATGTTTTATTTGAAAAAGTAACTCACAAGTAAATATAATTACAGGGTTATGATGATGAGTATGATTTTGGCAATATGTGAACTCGGTGAATATAACCTCTCGCAAAAAAAGGAGTTTGTAAATAACCCCTGCCCCTTTTACAAGAATCACCACAACGGAAGTATTCACTTTTACATTCCTTTTATAAACAATTTTCTAACTGAATGTTTATTGTTTTATCTACTTTACTTTAAAATGAAAAACTGAAATAATCAACTGCATATATATATATATATATATAAAAATATATATACGTCTGAAAATTAAACCAAACAGTGTTAGAATTAGATTTTAGAGCCTGTCAAATTTTTGTTCTTCCCTCGACGGGATTTGAACCCACACCATTGTTACACTGCAGCACCATTCGCTTAGCCTTACGTCCAGCGCCCTAGACCACTCGACTACATCCACTCCCTATATATATTAAGTATATATGTACCATCTACACACGCTTATACACATGTCTTACGCCTATCCCTAGATTTGCCTTACGAGACAAGGTAACACTACGACTATTGAAGCTCTTTTTTTAGGGAGTGGATGTAGTCGAGTGGTCTAGGGCGCTGGACGTAAGGATAAGCGAATGGTGCTGCAGTGTAACAATGGTGTGGGTTCAAATCCCGTCGAGGGAAGAACAAAAATTTGACAGCTCTAAAATCTAATTCTAACACTGTTTGGTTTAATTTTCAGACGTATATAATATTTAGTATTAACCTAGTATCCTTTAAAGTAACTTTGAGATCCAGTGGGACAGATATATTGTATGGTTGTCACTTGCTTCTAGACGTTTGTATAATATACTTTATTTCCTGTGACTGTATAATGAATAATTCTTCATTATCCTATCCAATATATTAAAAATTGCTGAGTTAGATTGCTGTCAAATTATAATATTAAGTATATATGTACCATCTACACACGCTTATACACATGTCTTACGCCTATCCCTAGATTTGCCTTACGAGACAAGGTAACACTACGACTATTGAAGCTCCTTTTTTAGGGAGTGGATGTAGTCGAGTGGTCTAGGGCGCTGGACGTAAGGCTAAGCGAATGGTGCTGCAGTGTAACAATGGTGTGGGTTCAAATCCCGTCGAGGGAAGAACAAAAATTTGACAGCTCTAAAATCTAATTCTAACACTGTTTGGTTTAATTTTCAGACGTATATAATATTTAGTATTAACCTAGTATCCTTTAAAGTAACTTTGAGATCCAGTGGGACAGATATATTGTATGGTTGTCACTTGCTTCTAGACGTTTGTATAATATACTTTATTTCCTGTGACTGTATAATGAATAATTCTTCATTATCCTATCCAATATATTAAAAATTGCTGAGTTAGATTGCTGTCAAATTATAATATTAAGTATATATGTACCATCTACACACGCTTATACACATGTCTTACGCCTATCCCTAGATTTGCCTTACGAGACAAGGTAACACTACGACTATTGAAGCTCCTTTTTTAGGGAGTGGATGTAGTCGAGTGGTCTAGGACGCTGGACGTAAGGCTAAGCGAATGGTGCTGCAGTGTAACAATGGTGTGGGTTCAAATCCCGTCGAGGGAAGAACAAAAATTTGACAGCTCTAAAATCTAATTCTAACACTGTTTGGTTTAATTTTCAGACGTATATAATATTTAGTATTAACCTAGTATCCTTTAAAGTAACTTTGAGATCCAGTGGGACAGATATATTGTATGGTTGTCACTTGCTTCTAGACGTTTGTATAATATACTTTATTTCCTGTGACTGTATAATGAATAATTCTTCATTATCCTATCCAATATATTAAAAATTGCTGAGTTAGATTGCTGTCAAATTATAATATTAAGTATATATGTACCATCTACACACGCTTATACACATGTCTTACGCCTATCCCTAGATTTGCCTTACGAGACAAGGTAACACTACGACTATTGAAGCTCCTTTTTTAGGGAGTGGATGTAGTCGAGTGGTCTAGGGCGCTGGACGTAAGGCTAAGCGAATGGTGCTGCAGTGTAACAATGGTGTGGGTTCAAATCCCGTCGAGGGAAGAACAAAAATTTGACAGCTCTAAAATCTAATTCTAACACTGTTTGGTTTAATTTTCAGACGTATATAATATTTAGTATTAACCTAGTATCCTTTAAAGTAACTTTGAGATCCAGTGGGACAGATATATTGTATGGTTGTCACTTGCTTCTAGACGTTTGTATAATATACTTTATTTCCTGTGACTGTATAATGAATAATTCTTCATTATCCTATCCAATATATTAAAAATTGCTGAGTTAGATTGCTGTCAAATTATAATATTAAGTATATATGTACCATCTACACACGCTTATACACATGTCTTACGCCTATCCCTAGATTTGCCTTACGAGACAAGGTAACACTACGACTATTGAAGCTCCTTTTTTAGGGAGTGGATGTAGTCGAGTGGTCTAGGGCGCTGGACGTAAGGCTAAGCGAATGGTGCTGCAGTGTAACAATGGTGTGGGTTCAAATCCCGTCGAGGGAAGAACAAAAATTTGACAGCTCTAAAATCTAATTCTAACACTGTTTGGTTTAATTTTCAGACGTATATAATATTTAGTATTAACCTAGTATCCTTTAAAGTAACTTTGAGATCCAGTGGGACAGATATATTGTATGGTTGTCACTTGCTTCTAGACGTTTGTATAATATACTTTATTTCCTGTGACTGTATAATGAATAATTCTTCATTATCCTATCCAATATATTAAAAATTGCTGAGTTAGATTGCTGTCAAATTATAATATTAAGTATATATGTACCATCTACACACGCTTATACACATGTCTTACGCCTATCCCTAGATTTGCCTTACGAGACAAGGTAACACTACGACTATTGAAGCTCCTTTTTTAGGGAGTGGATGTAGTCGAGTGGTCTAGGGCGCTGGACGTAAGGCTAAGCGAATGGTGCTGCAGTGTAACAATGGTGTGGGTTCAAATCCCGTCGAGGGAAGAACAAAAATTTGACAGCTCTAAAATCTAATTCTAACACTGTTTGATTTAATTTTCAGACGTATATAATATTTAGTATTAACCTAGTATCCTTTAAAGTAACTTTGAGATCCAGTGGGACAGATATATTGTATGGTTGTCACTTGCTTCTAGACGTTTGTATAATATACTTTATTTCCTGTGACTGTATAATGAATAATTCTTCATTATCCTATCCAATATATTAAAAATTGCTGAGTTAGATTGCTGTCAAATTATAATATTAAGTATATATGTACCATCTACACACGCTTATACACATGTCTTACGCCTATCCCTAGATTTGCCTTACGAGACAAGGTAACACTACGACTATTGAAGCTCCTTTTTTAGGGAGTGGATGTAGTCGAGTGGTCTAGGGCGCTGGACGTAAGGCTAAGCGAATGGTGCTGCAGTGTAACAATGGTGTGGGTTCAAATCCCGTCGAGGGAAGAACAAAAATTTGACAGCTCTAAAATCTAATTCTAACACTGTTTGGTTTAATTTTCAGACGTATATAATATTTAGTATTAACCTAGTATCCTTTAAAGTAACTTTGAGATCCAGTGGGACAGATATATTGTATGGTTGTCACTTGCTTCTAGACGTTTGTATAATATACTTTATTTCCTGTGACTGTATAATGAATAATTCTTCATTATCCTATCCAATATATTAAAAATTGCTGAGTTAGATTGCTGTCAAATTATAATATTAAGTATATATGTACCATCTACACACGCTTATACACATGTCTTACGCCTATCCCTAGATTTGCCTTACGAGACAAGGTAACACTACGACTATTGAAGCTCCTTTTTTAGGGAGTGGATGTAGTCGAGTGGTCTAGGGCGCTGGACGTAAGGCTAAGCGAATGGTGCTGCAGTGTAACAATGGTGTGGGTTCAAATCCCGTCGAGGGAAGAACAAAAATTTGACAGCTCTAAAATCTAATTCTAACACTGTTTGGTTTAATTTTCAGACGTATATATATATATATATATATATATTTAAACAAAGTATTGCAAAAATTTTCGACGGTACAACCGTCTTCGTTAGTTGCAAAACATAAACTGCTAAGAGATACAAAAAAACAACAAGACGTCATAACATCTAATCTTGCTATTATGACGTCGTAAAAAATTACTAAAAATGATCCTGAACATTATGAATAAATAAAATACACAAAGCTCAAGATCCAACTTTGTGTAATCTAAGACCTGTTAGACTAATTATATATTTTAATATTTTCTTCTCTATTCGTATCGACTTCTGTAAAATATTTTAATATTTTCTTCTCTATTCGTATCGACTTCTGTAAAATATTTTAATATTTTCTTCTCTATTCGTATCGACTTCTGTAAAATATTTTAATATTTTCTTCTCTATTCGTATCGACTTCTGTAAAAAAAATGTGAAGAAATGTTTTGTTTGAATGTATATAAGAAGAACAAAAATTTGACAGCTCTAAAATCTAATTCTAACACTGTTTGGTTTAATTTTCAGACGTATATAATATTTAGTATTAACCTAGTATCCTTTAAAGTAACTTTGAGATCCAGTGGGACAGATATATTGTATGGTTGTCACTTGCTTCTAGACGTTTGTATAATATACTTTATTTCCTGTGACTGTATAGTGAATAATTCTTCATTATCCTATCCAATATATTAAAAATTGCTGAGTTAGATTGCTGTCAAATTATAATATTAAGTATATATGTACCATCTACACACGCTTATACACATGTCTTACGCCTATCCCTAGATTTGCCTTACGAGACAAGGTAACACTACGACTATTGAAGCTCCTTTTTTAGGGAGTGGATGTAGTCGAGTGGTCTAGGGCGCTGGACGTAAGGCTAAGCGAATGGTGCTGCAGTGTAACAATGGTGTGGGTTCAAATCCCGTCGAGGGAAGAACAAAAATTTGACAGCTCTAAAATCTAATTCTAACACTGTTTGGTTTAATTTTCAGACGTATATATATATATATATATATAGATGTCCATTTTGTCAATAGTTTGTTTTCACAAAGAATATTTTATGACCTTGAAGGGCTTGAATAATAAATTTCATTTATTCTGTTATATATTATTGATGATTATAATGTAAATTAAAAATACCCTTGTCCATGAGGAAAACGAGGAGTATTCTGTTTGCCTTTATATATTTCGATCTGATGTGTGTAGCCACTATTTGATTCAGCAAGAACCCATGCTTTGACTCCCCATCTGTGTGCTTTTTTATTGGCAATGTACTGTTTTAGAAAATGTCTCCCTTTAAATCCAATCATCCGCTCATCAATACAAACATTTTGAGATAGCCTGAGTAAAAATATAATTGAATAATGTCAACTTTTAATTTGGATATCTAGGGTCGGAATCTTATTTTTATTATTATATTGAGAAATGTTTCAAAACGGCATGTTTTGCCGAGACAGAGTGACTCCTTTGAAATGATAACACTTTCTTGTAATCATTTGCATGGCTTTGAAAACAAGCTAATGGCACAAAGATTATTCCCTTTCAGAATTATAGACATTTACTGGAAAATATACCAAAGACTCTACCTTGCAATTTTAGCTTGCGTTGAAGAGCGTATGTAAAATTAATTTGTTATGATTATTTTACTTTGTTTGGATATGCCATCAATCATTAGGGGCATAAATGTAAATTTTTGAATAAGGACCATTAAATTGTTTTCTACTTTCATCCAGCGAGAACTTTTCCTTTGGTGTATGAAGGATGGTAATAACCTGATTAAAAAATACATGTTTAGTGAGAGGAATGGCTCGAATTATAGTTATTGAATAAATACTAAGGTTTTTTTGAGATAATAAAGTGACAATTTCAGATTATTTAGAACATTGTCAATTCACGGCTGGTAATCGGCACAAGCAGAACAGTTGGTTCTGCAAAGAAATTCGTGAGGATAACTTCCGGTTTTGGTGGAGGAGAGTTCACGAAGACGCTTCACAAGGTATGTACATGTCAAAAATTGAAATTTTCTTTTTTACTGCTCGAATATTGCAAAATCAGAGAATGCTATGCTGTGGCGAATGCTTTCACGATTAGAAACATGCATAGTTTATTCTTGTATATGAAGTGTAACTCTCGCAAAATCAATCGTCCCACGAAAAACATGACGAAAATTGTGACACTCTTACATTTCTAAGTTGTTCTTGACAAAGATGCAAGTTAAATTTTCAATATTTTTTCATCGTGGGAGTCTAAATGTAATCGGGGATAAATTCCGATTCGTCAGAAGTAAATTGAAGTCTAGATAAATCTACAAACTGTCAATTTTCTCGTTTTCCTGCTTGAGGAGATCGGTTCTGATAGAGCACATTGCGAATGCATGAGGAGATTTGCTAGTTTTGGTACGACACATGTAATCCACTGTATAATCACAAATTTTGCATGTCTGTCTGGTAATAAATTCACGAAGTATTGCCCTTCTTCCCGTCGGGTTTTTAAAAGTATAAAAGTGATATTTCATCGTTCATGGGCTGTCCACCTAGAAAGAAACATTTCATTTAAGGAATCAATTCATAATTGTAACTGCGGTTTCCCATGATTTAACTTGTCATTATTGATCATTTGTTGTTTGTGACAACTTCCATTGTGTATTGGATACACAAGATTAACTTCCATTACATTGGAAAAAATTGAAAATGCACTGTAAGATAATTTTATAATCAAGAATAATTAAACTTAATGTGAATCATATCTTTATAATTTCTAATACAAATGATACACTCTAAATCATACAGTTGAGAATAATATTAATTTGTGGTTTGTTTTTCTATTATGTAGTGTGTTATGTGTACATACTTGTAAATTAAAAAGATCTCTGTTAGTAGTGTTTACGGGGTCAAGTCATTATTCCGACAGCCCATTTCTCCGACAGCCCATTACTCCGACAGCCCATTTCTCCGACAACCCATTATTCCGACAGCCCATTACTCCCGACAATGACAAATATCTACATTAATTTTGTGATGTTTTTAAAAACCTGGCCCTGGCGCCATAAAACATGAGAATTTGCTTACATATGAGAAAATTCTCAACTGCCATGGTAACGTAGAAATGCTAACATATAATTGGCTGAGAATGAAAATTTCCATTAATCCAACAATGCACATTGTCAAATAGAAATACAACGAGTCCCACATACCCTCGGGTAAACGTTTTGGGTACTGTGCAATGGCGACAATCTGGATACAAAATGAGGATATGACATACTAAGGGCTCATTTATACTTCCCTAACGACGGTCGCCGGACGATCAGCCGATGGACGCGCAACAGTCGCAGGAATAAATTCAAATATTTAAATGACCATTACACAATGTGTTTTCTACGGCATTTCTACACAAATTCCTATACATTTTAATAATAAACAACAGAAAGTGCAAATCGCGAGACAATCGTCCACAACTTCTACAGTGAAAAGTAATATGTAGAATAAAATAAGATAAGAAAAGAAGAATTACATTTGAAATATACCAAGAAAAGTTACTCGGAGGTCACCCCTTGATCTGTAGTGTCAGTGGTCTTCAGATGACACGAAGTCGGTTTTAGCTCTCTTGCCAGCCATTTTTACTGTCTGTTCTTCGACCATTTGTCAGTCTGTTTACCATTCATTGACAGGACTATGTGAGATTATTTCATTGTCATCCCTTGGCGTCCGTCATCTATTAACTTTTCACATTTTCATCTTTTTTTTGAGAACCACTGAACAGAATCTAGCCAACCTTTACATAGATGTTCCCTATGAGGTCCAACACAAGAGGTTTTGCATGTACTTGTCGTATTAAAAGTCGTAAAAAATATTTCCGCCATGGGGCTTAAAATATTCTAATTGGCATTCTCAAGGACAAGAAATTTGGTATATGATTGGTTGATTGATTTTTGGTGTTTTAACGCCACTTTCAACAATATTTCAGCTATAACATGGCGACCAGTTTTAGTGGTGGAGGAAGCCGGAGTACCCGGAGAGAACCACCGACCCTGGGCAAGCAACTGGTAAACTTTATCACTTGCGGCTGCGTGTCGAGTGCACCCTTTTTTGTAATTTACAAAGCCGGGCACGAACCCACGTCGTAGAACCAACGACCTAACTCATTGAGCCACCCGGGCCCCTAATTTGGTATATGTGTTGCAATCTACATGACTAAGGTCTTTAACAAGTGGTGTTACTATCTGTATCATTTTTAATTTCAAAATGACCAAGCGAAGGTCAACGTTTACATTGAAACTCTATATGAAAGAACATTTTTATGTTTTTTTTTTAAAAAGTGGTGTTTTTTTATGCCATTTTGAATTTCCAAATGAGTTTTCATTGAAAATATATTAAGGATGGTCACTCCTGAATTTGGTTTATATTAAGGATTTTATAAAACCTGCGGAAATTGATAAAATATTATTTACTAAATAAACAGAAACATATAGGTCCGTGTGCTTATTTCCGAGATATAAGACGTTAAACATTTGGCGGGAAACCGAACTCCTCTAGATTTTACCTTAGACTTAACATGTGGACAGTTTTAAGTCTTAAAAACAAGGAAATTGTATCAAGAATTTAATAAATTTTTAAACAATGGTATTTTATCATCTAAAGAAGCTATTGCTGCAATAAAAAGTGGGAGTCAGTGTGCAAAATATTTGTTGCCGCTTAAATGGATAGAACAAGAGGAGTTCGAAAATCTGAGAGAATTTCAAAAACATGAGGAGTGACCATCCTTAATGGGAAAACAAATTTCATTGATTTTCCCTCTGTTTCCCAAATTTGGAGCTGCCTTGAAATTATTGTACATAGAGCTATTTCCTCTTCACTGGATGTGATTGC
Source organism: Bathymodiolus brooksi (assembly GCA_963680875.1). NCBI lineage: Eukaryota > Metazoa > Mollusca > Bivalvia > Mytilida > Modiolidae > Bathymodiolus > Bathymodiolus brooksi. The sequence goes on along the minus strand of OY804587.1, from coordinate 19,225,362 downwards.
CCTGTTCGGAATTGACCAAGAGCAACAAGACAAACTTGTGCAACCTTGTATTGCAGCAATCAGATATGCAGAAGCTGCGTGCTCTTCTGGAACATTTGAGTTCATTCACATTTCATCGTCAGTTCGTGTACCTCGTCGGCAAGATTTGCTGTCAATTGTTTTGTCGATTGTTGTTTGTTTTCCTGGCCCCGATGTCATAAAGAAAATTCTTTGCTGAGCAAGATTATTGGCTGTCGGAAATATGGGCTGTCGGAATAATGGGTTGTCGGAGTAATGGGCTGTCGGAATAATGCTACGCTTCCGTGTTTACAAGACGTAAGGCACTTTATCGATTTTAAGGATATGTCCACAGTTTAATTGACATCTTGTGTTTAATTTATTCATGACTACTAGCACTAAGTGAATGTTTATTTACGTTAGACCTATGCATGTGCTGAAATCATGTAATATTATAACTTGTGTAGATCTGCGGTGAAGTTTCCGTCATCTTTAGTAAAAAGGTTGCGCCGAATAGATGTGGAAAGTTCAAACCCGTTTGAAAGGATATAAATATTTTGAAATTGAAAGAGATTTTTTAATAAACTTCGTGTCCTGATTGATGAGGATTTTAAATTTGGTGTTTACTGCTACTTGTTTGTGTTCGTTTCCTTGGCGGTGATACAGGCAATCTATATCGAAATGTTTTTTTGTAAAGAGTCGATGTCAGTCCCCTTTTCCCCTTTCCCTTGAATCCTGGCATCTCCTAGTGAAAGTGGACAGAGAATAGATTATTTTGATTAGAGTATCTATCAGTTTTGTGTTTAAAAGTGTCAATTTATCAATTTTGCAGAAAACAATTAACAAAACTAGCAAATCTCCTCATGCATTTGCAATGTGCTCCATCAGAACCGATCTCCTCAAGCAGGAAAACGAGAAAATTGACAGTTTGTAGATTTACCTAGACTTCAATTAACTTCTGACGAATCGGAATTTATCCCCGATTACATTTAGACTCCCATGATGAAAAAATATTGAAAATTTAACTTGCATCTTTGTCAAGAACAACTTAGAAATGTAAGAGTGTCACAATTTTCGTCATGTTTTTCGTGGGACGATTGATTTTGCGAGAGTTACACTTCATATACAAGAATAAACTATGCATGTTTCTAATCGTGAAAGCATTCGCCACAGCATAGCATTCTCTGATTTTGCAATATTCGAGCAGTAAAAAAGAAAATTTCAATTTTTGACATGTACATACCTTGTGAAGCGTCTTCGTGAACTCTCCTCCACCAAAACCGGAAGTTATCCTCACGAATTTCTTTGCAGAACCAACTGTTCTGCTTGTGCCGATTACCAGCCGTGCAATTACAGAGTTACATTATGCTTGTTTTACAACAAAGTTAGAAAAAGTGTTACAATGTCAGCTATAATGATCATTGAACTTGTGCTTCAATGCGTGACATTACACTAATATAGAGGACAGCATTACTACGTATACTGAGAGGAGAAGGACCTTTTTGGGAATCCGGGATCGACCATTTTTTAAGTCCGGAATTTCGGGAGCTAGCATTATTATCGTCGGGATTTCGAAATTAGACATCAATATTTTACCGGGACTTCGGGATCATACATCCATTTTTAGGAAATCGGGATTGAGCAAATATAAATTCGGGATTTCGGAATCAGACCTCCCTCCTACTCCACCATACTGTGGTGTTTTTAAAGTTTGATTTACCTGTAATTATCTTCAAAAGTTCTGTTAAAAAAATATATAACCGGTTTCACTTTATGGAGAGGATCAAACCCTGGGTGTCCCCTTTCAACAGCTGTGCCGTTGTCATTACAATGTAAATATATAAGAATCAACTGAAATCTGCTCCTAGACATTATTTCTGCAAACCCTTGTGTTTCCGTGACATTTCTCTTTCTTTCCCAATAGGAGGCATAGGATGGTTTCTTAACAATCCCCATTGCAAACACCAAGCCAAAAAATGCCATCATTCCTGCTCTGGTGACGGGTTTCCAGTTGTTTTCTCTGGCATGTGGTGTGACACGTCCTCTAGCATTTCTCTGCCATGTGGGGTGACACGCCCTCTAGCATTCCTGCTCTGGTGACGGATTTCCAGTTGTTTTCTCTGGCATGTGGTGTGACACGTCCTCTAGCATTCAAAGCAGTTGCTGCGTATCTGTTTGTTTCATCTACCAGTTCATCAAAGATGTCTTCGTCATCTGTAGTAGTAAATCTTTTGAAATATTCAAATGGCGTCATGTTTGGTTGAAAATCAACTCAGTGGCCCGCTGTCTGCAATAAAAGTCGGTAGTCTGGCCACAACAAACGAGTGGGGGTCAACAACAGTAAAACAAGGTCCTCTGAAGTTGGCATTATTTCCGTTGTCTTCTGTGATACTTAGATAACTCAAGTTTATATCACTTTCGTCGACAGAGGACATTTTTCAGTGAAACAGCAAACCAGCTTTGCCTTGCCTATAACGTCATTATGACGTCATGGCAATGACGTCACATTTTCAACGTCGGCTTAGATGACCAACGGTCAAAATGACAGATTTTATGTTTTTCTTTAAACCAATACACAATATATTGAAGCCCTTTTTTCAATTAATATGCGAGCTTAAGCGAGCTCTTTATGGTATAAAATGTATACTTAGGATTTTTTAACAAACATGGCTGAACATATTGTCGAAGAAAAAAAAATTCTACGTTTTGTATTTGTTATTCGAGTTATCGTTCCTTACGTTTTGTAAACACCGGTTTCCGGGTAACACACTAACACACTCAACTAATGGAGATCTTCTTAACATAAAGCGCTAAGGTGATCCTGAAGTCTCGTACCCTCTCTCGTAAGGAACGATAACTCGAATAAAGGAACGACAGCTCGATTGAATGAGACTAGATTCGGCCCTAAAAAAAGTCGTCCCCAATATATCTCGGCCCAAAAAATCTCGACACTTTTGATGAAATTGCCAGATAATTTTCAGATGCGCGAGCATTTAAGGCCGTGCCGGTTTCATATTATGCGAGCTTAAGCGAGCTCTTTATGGTATAAAATGTATACTTAGGATTTTTTAACAAACATGGCTGAACATATTGTCGAAGAAAAAAAAATTCTACGTTTTGTATTTGTTATTCGAGTTATCGTTCCTTACGTTTTGTAAACACCGGTTTCCGGGTAACACACTAACACACTCAACTAATGGAGATCTTCTTAACATAAAGCGCTAAGGTGATCCTGAAGTCTCGTACCCTCTCTCGTAAGGAACGATAACTCGAATAAAGGAACGACAGCTCGATTGAATGAGACTAGATTCGGCCCTAAATAAAGTCGTCCCCAATATATCTCGGCCCAAAAAATCTCGACACTTTTGATGAAATTGCCAGATAATTTTCAGATGCGCGAGCATTTAAGGCCGTGCCGGTTTCATATTAATCAATGTATTATCTAAACGACATATATGTCGCCTTGACACCTACCCCAAAACGACACAAAAGTCGTATTGGCACTCTACTCTCGGACGACACATAAGTCGCCTTGGCATTAAGAGGATTTTAATATGAACACCGGAACTTATAAATCCATGGTTGTCAACGATAGTTAGTCAATGCATTATTGAGTTAGCTCCCTTATATTATTGTTAAGTAAATCGGTCAAACTTAACATTAGCTTGTATGGAGTAAACAAGGAATTAAACCATGGAAGATGTAAGTAACTAACACAATGTTAAATACTTTAAAGTTATCATAACATATCTGTTAAATTTAAATTAAAAAAAAATGAAAAAAAAATATGAAATTAAACAGGAAATTATGAAATCAAACAATAGTCAGTGTTTGCTTGGATACGAAAAAAACAAACACACTGTCCATGTTGTGTAATAGTTAAAAACTGTATTAATTAAAATAATAAGTATTTATATGTAGTTACCTTTGGAATGGGATGATTTGCTTGTGTTGCCTCCCATGTTTATTTTTATAGATGATGTTGTCGAGTCGCTTCCCCTGAATTGCATTTAAAACATAGATTCGCATGGTCGCTTATCTACAGATAACAACATTCTTTTTATATTTTTATAATAGAAAAGTTCAATGTAAAATATAAATAATCTGTAAAGCTGTGCATACGATGATCTTTATTTGTCAATCAAAATAAAAACTACCAATAGAACAAGATAATGTGTGGGATGTGGGACTTCATGTCACTGTGGATGAGCCACTAGAAATGTTAGCGACTTTTGATCTTAGAAAACATGAAAATGTCCCTAATTTCAGATACGTCAGATGAAATGTGTTAGCCCCTTCTTTTCATCATTTGTTAGTATGCACCGCTGGTGGACATAAGACTCCGAGGAAATTGTAGACGCAGTTGTCAAAACGAAATTGTTTTTAAGGAAATATGGGACTAGGTCATAAGAAAATACTTGAAAAAAGTGTGTATTTCACGGGGGTGTATATGATTAGGATTTTTTTTAATCTATGAATTTGGGGAGGGGGAGGGGGGGGGGGATGCCATCGAAGACTCAGCTGCACACCCGTCCCAATAAATTTTGGAAGTTACCGGCCACTAGACCTATTATGAGATTAAATTTAAAATGAACATTATCAAAGGAGCTCGAGGTTATGACAACACAGACAAACAAGCTTTCGTCGAGGTTATGACAACACAGACAAACAAGCTTTCGTATATAAACAGTTGATATAATATTACACGTAGACATTTAATCATTTTAAAATTAATATTGTACACATGAATGACTTGAAACCTAAAGCTACCGATTTAAATTTTTAAATTAAAATTGTTTGAAAAGTTTTCCTTCCATATCGAACATACAAGATATGATATTTTACGTATTAAACCTAAATATTACACCTGTATTTATAATGAGGTTCGAGTGGGGGTAATAATGCTATGTGACAAACAAATAGGACTTAAATATTTGAATCTGTACTTAACTGGGAATTTATGTCAACTTTGCACGACTTAAATAGCCATATAAAGTGTCAGAGAGGACACTTAATCCGATAGGCCTGTACGTGTATTGAATTATTCTAACTAGATTTTAATTAATCTTTCCCCTTTCTACACAACAAACAAATGTACCGTTATTCTATTGATCAATGAGAAATTATTTATCAATCCCCGTTGCGTGGATATAATTTTCTTATTGATGAATTTCTGTTTTGAATGAAGAATGATTGCAGTTGGGTTGTGTATTGCCTTTGACTGACTGTGTTATGTCGTGTCGCATTAAAAATTTATCCGTGTTATCCGATTGTTTTGAAAAATATATAAGGAACTAGAGCAGTAAAGCTCACGAGATCGGAAATAGCAGACGACTGAAAAAAATGGCGGTAAGTCTCGTGGTCGTATAAATATAATGAAATGACTATTTTAAATAATATTAGTTATTGGTAAATTTTAATAAATTAAATCGAAAGCGAGTTTCCGTCATGTTATTTCAAAAATGGAGAGGGTTCTAGTTGAATGTTTGACATGCAATATTTGCGGACGTTGTATAAAATCTGAAATATCCATGCTCTTCGTGGAAGAATAATTTTAAGTCATTTAAAAAAAAAACAAGATTCTATATTTTGTGTATTGTGTGTTGTGGTTGTTGGAGAAAACAAAAAAAAAGGGGGGGGGGAAATTCAGCCATGACGGCACTATAGGTAACATGCCACCCTCTTTCACTCAACTCAAAGAACAGGTGTAATGTATACACGAATACATGTTATATATCTTTATTTCTGGTAACCGTTGTTAATACAGATACGATATACAGATAACGAATTAAAGTGAAATAGTTTGGAAACGAAATTTCTTAAAAGGTAGATTAAATATCTATAGAGGTTTTGATAAAATCAATAATAGCAACAAGGTAGGTGATTATATGTGGACCTTATAATCATACCTATGCTACTCCTCACATTACAGCTTTTATGGTTAGGTTTTGGTTTATGGTGTTTAACACCACTTTCAACAATATTTCAGTTATTCATGGTGGTCAGTTTTATTGGTGGAGGAAGCTGGAGTACCCGGAGAAAATCACCGACCTGCCGCAAGTCACTGACAAACTTTATCACATAATGCTGTATCGAGTACATCTCGTCATGAACGGGGTTCGAACTCACAACTTTAGTGGTGATAGACGCTGGTTGCACAGGTAGTTGTAAATCCAACTACCATACGATCATGGTCACACGACGGCCCCTTGTTTAAGGTAGATCAAGCTACGAAAGAAGAATAATGAAAATATAACATTCCTTCTGCAAGTGGAATTATCAGAATTACTGAATGACAATAATTAGGGCATCAAATTAAAGATTAAAAGAATGATAACAAATCCCATCTCGTTGTCCCTCTTACTCGATCTTCAAATTTGAATTTGGATATGCGAAATACTTATCAAAATTATCAGAGAAAAATAGGATTAATTTATCATATATGAAATTCCCCCATAGAAACAGGAAGATGGGGAAATATTGTTATGAATGTACTTTTTGCAACGAGAATATTGGATATGAGTTTCATTACTTGTATATTTCCAAGCATGCATTAATCGCTGATTTAAGATCAAAATTTATCCCAACATATTTCACTTCAAATCTTCTTAAAAATGTATCCTTCTTAATAAGTAAACTTGTTGATTTTTTCTAAATTATGTTTTTCTTGTTCTCATAGAAATCCTTTTGTCATTAATCGTCAGTGTACCTATATATATTGTATACTTGATTATCTGCATTGTACCAATTGTAATCCCATGTTCATTCTGTCATATTTTTTCTTTTTATTTGTACATGTACAATAATGACCTCATGTTGCACATTTTCATGTGTCTGAGTGTACTAATAAAATCTTGAATACAATATACTCTAATGAACATTTGACGATAAATTTCTTGAATTAGAATATATGATATTAAATTAAAGAATGATAACAATATATTCTAACATGGAATCGTCCAACTTCCAGATATTTATGTGAACAAAACTCCACAGGCGCTCGTGTCACGGAAATTACCACCCCCTTTTTAACTTTCTGTTTACATATTTATTTTCAATAAAAATGTCTTTATTTCTTCATTATTTTATCTCTTTTTCCTTATTTTAACTTGTTCGTGTCCATATTCATACAATCTTAGGTTAACAACAACTTACATAAAGAAATATGTACAAATAAGGCCAAAAAAAAAAATATATGTGTGTTTACTGTCACATGCCAAAAAAATCTAGGGTCGGTCGGTCGGGATTAATTTTTTTTTTATTATTATCGGCAAAACCGGAAATAGTCGTTCCCGGTTCCGGAATCCGATTCCGGTATTTCATTTTCGAAATTTCCGGTAAAATGACGAATTATGCAGTTTTCCTACCTTCTTTGCTCTCAATTTCGACAAAAAAGCTAGATAATGGTTATCCGAATTCTGTGTAAAAATTCATAGGGTCGCTAGCAAAAATTAGGGTTGGTCGAGTGACCGTAAACACACATATTTTTTGTTTGGCCTGACCAATCGTTCAAAGGCGATAAGTACACACACAACTTGCAGTAGGTGCATTGAGTTTTATCACTTTTCGCCGGTATTTAGCGATTCCAAGGATACGAGTATAACCGGAAACCACCGAGTAAACAGGAACTTGAATTAGAAATAAATAAACTAATAAGCGAATCGTCAATCATAACAACACTCCCGAATAACTATCAAAAGTTTATACATTCTTTGGTGATAAAAACAATATACGTTTAAAATGCGTCGCATCGCCATGAGATGCGACGTGTAGCGATAATCTAGCAATTGGACAACAACACGCCATTTTGAATGATTTATGACTGGACATAATTAAAATAGGAATATTCCAACAATATGATCATTAAAATGATGCCATAATTAATTATTAAAAGATTTGAAGTTTCGCCGACGATCGGGCGACTATCGCTCGACTTCGCTCAAAGCGGATGCAAGTACAAATGGTGACATTATTTTGATTCCTTCAAAGATATCATAAAAAGCAGATTTAATTTAACCCTTTTAACGAAATGTTGAAAGTCATTTATAAAACCTGTTATTAAATCTATCATGTGTGATAAAATGTTATTGAAAATAATCTACAAAATATGTACATAAACCATTATAAAGGTATTTATTTTACCAGTTATTTTTACTACCTGAAATTATTGATATTTTACAAAGGGACGTTTAAGACTTTATGTGATATATTTGCACTGAGACTGTGGTGCAAGAAAACTTCATTTATATAATTAAATGATTGGTTGAATGAATTGGAAAATGTTCAATTGAAGTATGTGTTCAATGGTGCGTGAAATGAGAATTGGGAATTAAATCTCCTTTATGACAGTATAACATGCATCAAAGGAAAACACACAGATACTACAACGTTAAATTTGTTTAACCGGCATGATTTTTTTGTCAACAGATTTGTGTAACCAATGGCTTTCCCCCTTCTTTATACGACTAAATACAATTTGAAGATGGGACCGTACTTTGTCCAACTTTCGATTTCAATGACACTGTGTATCATTTGAATTCTTGTGACTTTTAATAAATGTGCTATATTAGGCCCAAAGTGAGTGAGTGAGTGCTGCTTATGACCAAGTGAGCAATTTTGCTGCCATATCACAAAGAAAACAAGTTACTTTGAAAGGGATAGTGTCTTCAATTTGGGGGGGGGTTCTGTTATTTTTCTTTTTGCAGTGAAACGATAACATAGACATCAAAAAGGAATATATATAAAGTTTAAAGACGCATATTGGTTGAAAATCGCGATATGATTAATTAATATTACTAATTAGAAATGCCCTTCCTTGGTATTGACCGAAATAAATACTGATAACCGTACTTGGAAAACTTTCTGCTAAAAATAGAAAGAGGTACGAAAGTGTTTATATGTTTATAGGTCTTGATCTCCAAACCATATAAACGTCCCTTTTCTCAATCATCGGTAGTTCTAGTACCCTATGTTGGTTCTTGTTATATTATAATCTTGACAAAACTTATTTTTTGTTGCCTTTTCTATCGGAATCCGTCAAACTATCACTCGGCCAACCTCGGATTATTATGAAATCTTTTGTGATTTAAAGTGCAGTTTCCCACTTTAACCAATTTTCAGTTGTAACGTGACTCCCAGACTCAATTGGAAAGAAAAAACCCGAATGCTTTAACGAATTGACAGATCACACCCGGTCATGGGGTAGGCTTAGGCTGGGAACATTAACGCTTGAGATGGGTATCGAAATACCACCGACAGTACTGTAAGACTTGTTGTCCGAACTTTATTGCCCAAAATGGGCCACCGAAACCCCTGTAAGCTGTTGTTGTCTGTGTTTACATGTTTCATGTTTTTCTCCTCTCTCAAGATACATAGTCTTAATTATGAATAAATCCATAGTGTGCATACCACATCTAGATACAGAGAGATAAAAATATATTGTATAAGTGAAATCGGGGATTCACAGAGTCTCTTTAAGAAAACTAGCATGCAACAAAATTCGTTTTTTTTAGCACATTCAAATTCAATTTTACTTATTTTTGTACTAAGGTTCTCATTGGAATGACACACTGGTCTCTAGAACGTATTAATTTATGTTGTACTTTTTTTTGCAGGTTGGCAGGAAAGACTGCAAAGTAGCGAGTGACTTTATCAGTAGCCGTGACGAAACTTCCGGTCTACCACATCTTCACATATCATATGCCATTCACAGCTTTGTACCCAAACGATATGTCGAGACACAAATTCCAGTTGCCACACCCACAGTAGTTGGAAGTTACGCGGAAGGCATGCGCATACCGCCCCTTGTTATTCAAAAATCTAAAAATACATTCGAAAAGAAGAAATTTATTCCAGACGCCGATGTTACGTTTCTTCATGTTAAAGATGTTAACGTTGCTTTTCCCGATTCAATTGACGCTGACAAGGCACATTACGTCATATCAACGGATAGCTGCCACGCTGGTTTCTGTCGACTTAAAGTGTTAGATAATGGAAACAATGAAAAATACGCAGACCTCCATATCGAAAATAAAGGTATAAAATATCTTGGAAGTAAGAAATCTGCGAAGCAATCTCGTAGCAAAATAGCAAAAAATAAAGATGCTATAGATTCTATGTTGACCTCTCTACTCAGTAAAGGTCATGGTTTTGACGTCAAATTCATGGATGTGTTTTCTGGAATTCCGGACGAATCGTTTGATCTACATAGACGACCGCATACGTCAGTAGGTATCACTGGCGTTTTAGTCAGCGCTCAAAAGGGAAAGAATAACAAAAAATCGTCTGATGGACTCATCGAAGATGTCTACCAAGATGAGGTGGACCATCAATTAGCGTTTCAGTACAAAGGCTGGCCGTCAATAGCAGCTGAATGGAAAACTCGAGAGAGAACTTTTCTGTGGCCTTCTCCGGCAACAATAGACAAAGTCACTCAATGTCCAGTTCATTTGTTACCAGTCTCACATCAAACGAGCAGTAACCCGGATATTGAATGGCAAATATCATTCGCCGTTGCCGAGAAACGATTGATAGCTGAAGAAGTTGGTGACACACAAAGACAAAGCTATCTAATATTTTATATGCTTTGTTTGTCTATAATGGCGGAAGGGGTATTGAAAATGTCCCATATAAGAGCAATCTTCTTTCACGCGTGTGAAAATTTAGAAACAAGGATGTGGCATAAAAACCCAGCTTTCTGCGTCCTATATCTTTTAGACCATTTAATCAAGGATATAAAAAAGAAACAGCTGACAAGCTATTTTGTAAAATCTAACAATCTGGTGGACCATCTAACAGATTTACAAATATCACAACTTGAAAGAAGATTGACCAACATAAGACGAAAACCTGTAGAAGAGCTTCTCACGCTCGGGGAAACGTACACAATTTTAGATGTTTTTCCATATAATATAAACGTACGAAAGTTATTTGCGCCAATTCTTGTTGATGCAAAATCGTACAAAGATGTCGCTCAAGCTTACCAATCGATCGCATATTTTATAAGTGCTAGTAATGCTGTTTGTAACGGATTTTACCACGAGTACGGATTCGATCATTGTGCATCAGTTTTTGAGGATGTAATTGACAATTTTGTTGAACCCGTATTAGGTAAAGAAGAAGCACAGAAACAGCGAGACTACATTCAGCATCTTTTGAATCAGCGAAATATTGAGTTCAGCAATGATCTTCCACCGGAGGAAATATGGAAGCCGATATCCTTCTGTAGATTTCTAATCTTACGATATGTCGAGGGTAATGGCGGTTCCGGTCTTTATGAACACTTAGCCTGTCTACACCACGCCGCAGCAAATATATTCAGAGATAAACGTGTGGAACTGCTTCGAACAGCTGATGTGCAATTTAAGGAAGCCCTAAACCGCGAAGGCGAAGGTCATGGCGCAGGACTGTTTGTGGATTATGCCCACTACCTCTGCACGTGCGAGCGCCACGGGGATGCAATTCCGCATATAATGAAGGTTATATCATTAGAAAAAGACAAACCGGAATCCATTAACTATTATGGAAGAATGGAATCGTTCACTTTAGATAGCTATCTACAGAAAGAGATAGCTACTTATGGTGGAATAGAACTGTTATCTGTTGTCTTTGCGTATTATTTGCTTGTCGACTGTTATAGTATTGCGAAAAAATATTCAGATGTCCAAAATGCAATTGAGGGATTTGAAAAATTGTGTGAAAAATGCCAAGATCCAAAGGCATTTAACCTTCTAGGCTATACTTATCTGAAATTAGGAGATAACGATAAGGCGACTAAAATACTTAATCGTGCCCAAAAAGAGCCTTCAAATAAGATTGTAAAACAATATCTTCCAAAATCAGTCAAAAAGGTGAAAAATGGGCAAAAAGGCTCCAGTAAATAGCGCAATACTTTAAGCATAAAGAACATAGTGAAGGATATGTAAATGTGTTAGAAATAACAATAGAATGAAAAACAAGAAAACTACCATAATATATGTGTAATTATATTAATTATACATGTGTATTTGTTAATGAAAATAGCAATGGATGTGATATTCGTATCGGTATACTTTTGTTTTTGCAATCACTTTGTTTCCGTCGCCACACCCTACTTTTTAGTAGTTTGTTTATCATGAATTATCATTCTCCTTTTTAGCTGCAGAACCATTTTGTAAAGAATCATGCAGAACAATAATGTTTCGTTGTTTAGCCCCTTCCGAGTGCTACATTTTTGGAGAAAACAGAAATCCAAGATGGCTGTCTTGATCATCAATTATTATCTCCGACTTACAACGTTTTAGTAATGTTGTATCACATCTCGCGCCATCAAAACAGATTTGTAGGTTGGTTTATGGTGTTTAACGCCACTTTCAACAATATTTCAGTTATATCGTGGCGGTCAGCTTTATTGGTGGAGGAAACCGGAGAAAACCACCGACCTGCCGCAAGTCATTGACAAACTTTATCACATAATATTGTATTTAGTACACCTCACCTGAGCGGGATTCTAACTCACAACGTTAGTGGTGATAGGCACTAATTGCATTGGTAGTCATAAATTCAACTACCATAAGATCACGAGCACGACCGCCCCTAATAATATATATATGTACGTGAAAATTGATCTAAAGCTCAAGTAATCAACTAAAGGGGATGAATCGCCGTTGATGTTGTGTTTATCTCAATGACACTATGTGGTCTTTAATAAGTTTGAAGATACCAAAGGGGTAATCAGAATCCGTAAATCGAAGAAGAACAGACAACACAATGGCCAAGCGAAAAGGGACAAACAAAGATATACAATGCGTACACATAAAACGACAGATCGAGTAACACGAACGCATGCATCACAGTCCATCTTGTTACTCGTACATTTTAGTTCGATTTGATACCAAATGTTGCCATATTTGCGGTCCATTGTTTTCTTTCTGCATGCAATATATGAATGTGATTTCAAACATCTGTTTATCACGTCCATTTTAGTATATTCCAAGACTTAATTGATCTATTGTTTTATGTGCTTGTGTCGACTGTATGTGGAAGGTTTGGGTTTATGGTGTTTAACGCCATTTTCAACACTATTTTAGCTATATCGTGTGGGTCAGTTTAATTGATGGAGGAAACTGGAGAAAACCACCGACTTTCCGGAAGTCACTAACAAACTTTATCACAAAATGTGCCATCGAGTACACCTCGCCATGAACAGGTTCGAACTCAAAACTGTAGTGGTGATAGGCACTGATTGCACAGGTAGTTGTAAATCCAACTATCATACGATAACGACGACGATGGTTCCTTCAATTTATTGTAGTCCAAGATTTAATTGGTCTATTGTATTTGTTTTCAATTACTCTCTTGACTTTGAAGTTTGGTGTTCCACGTTCGTCTTCCTTAAGTGAAGTTCTTGACAATCCTTTCATGTGTTGTTGCTTTTTGGAGGTATTAGAAAGTCAACAATGCAAGGTTAAATATTTATTGGAATATGGTCATCACTGCTAAATGTCTACGCGCGAACTGTTGTTTCAGTGAGCTAGCACTATGAAAATCGGACTAGTACAAGGCGAATATCATCATCACATTGAAATGAAACTTGTTCTTCCCATGATATAACTGTAACTACTCATTTGGCGTTAACAACAATTACTCACTCACTCTGAAACAACAATCCGCGAGTAGAAATGTCGTGCCACAAGGACACAATCATTATCCTGATTTTGAGAAAACCAGTATTTGCTTGTACTCCTTAATTATGCGTGTTTTGTACACAATCGACAAAAACCGATTTTATAGTCTTTGGTTTGATCCGACCAGGGCTCGAACTCACGATCTGTCGCATTTGAGTCGAACACGCTAACCATTGATTACACCACAGATTCTGCTTTATTGCATTGTATGACAAAACACGGACTAATATTGTAGACTGAAATAAAAAAAAGCATACGATACTCAAACGATGTCCATATTTGTTTCGGTTGAAGTCGTACAAATATAAACAGGGAAAAAGAAAATAAAACATTGAGACTGTTTTCGTAGTCGGTACAAGATACTAATACACGCCGGGTATTCGGATACTTGGAACCGGGTCGAACACTAAGAACCGGGTCAGACAAGTGACAACAACGTTTTCGGGTGAGTATGCTATTTTTATCCTCAGCGACCGTCAGCGATATTAACAACAAAAATAAATTGACACATCGTCTTTGCTATTAACGTACTAGCTTTAAGCCAAGTTTTGAGTATTATAAGTGGATAATAAATCGACAAGAACGTTTTAATATCGAAAGTTTCAGAAAAAATATGTGAATCTTTAACTTTAGTCGCTTATATCTACCCAGGGAGAGCGAGTTCCATGATTGTTTTGGTCAATATACCTCCCATAATCTATACTAGACTATTCATTAAAAAATAGGCTTTTGACTTGCGGTTTCTAGCGCAACATGTATCTTTTTATAACAACGGGTGCATGAAATCGGACACAAAGGACCGCGGGTAACCTTAAGTGAAAGATACTAAGAACCGGGTAAGACAAGTGACAACAACGTTTTCGGGTGAGTATGCTATTTTTATCCTAAGCGACCGTCAGCGATATTAACAACAGAAATAAATTGACACATCGCCTTTGCTATTAACGTACTAGGTTTATGCCAAGTTTTGAGTATTACAAGTGGATAATAAATCGACAAGAACGTTTTAATATTGGAAGTTTCAGAAAAAAATATGTGAATCTTTAACTTTAGTCGCTTATATCTACTCACGGAGAGCGAGTTCCATGATTGTTTTGGTCGATATACCTCCCATAATCTATACTAGACTATTCATTAAAAAAATAGGCTTTTGACTAGCGGTTTCTAGCGCAACATCTATCTTTTTATAACAACGGGTGCATGAAATCGGACACAAAGGACCGCGGGTAACCGTAAGTGAAAGATCTAAGAACGCGGGTGTCGGACACTAAGAACAAATCGTATGCAAGGACAGGTCGGGGATTTAAGCCGTGGATGGCCAACATAGGATTATAATCCGGCGGTCGTCAGGCGAGACTGTTAAATTTAAGTCGTTCCCTTATGAAATTTATTTAATAAGATGCCTGTTTTAAGGATGTTTGGATATGGGAAAATGTCCTAATTTATTTGAGATGGCTTGAATTTATCGCCGTTTTACCACGGGTCAGTCACCTTATTTCAAATATTTTAAAATATAGGCGTAAAGTGACTAACCGTGGTAAAACGGATGTTCTCTCAAACCCTTTAAAATGTCGTATTAGAATGGGTTATACATGTATGATATATGAAACAAAATTCAAGGGGACATGAGAATCATGAATAATTAGCTGTTGAACATATGAGGTTTAATCTCCTAACTTCTGTACAATACGCTCGTTCCTAGGGAATTACTCTACACTCAAAACAATTTTTAATTGTATATTCTTTTATGCCCAAAACCTACAAATGTAAGACTTAAAAATATAACAAAGCAGTACTATCATTAAAAAAATCAAAGTAAATTTTGTTGTACACTATTTACTCCACACCTCCGCTTGTGATAGTGCAATATTATAACCTATCTTTTCCCTTTTTCAAACAGAAATGTCAGAGGAACCCATAGATAATATTGAACTGGAGGAGGCGTAGCCAGTTGACGGGTCCTTTTTGGACGTATCTCTTGTAGAAGAGGTGAACTCAAATTCACAAGAGAACTACTGCTGCGGTGTTTGTAATACGGTTTTCAGACGTAAAGCCCATTTGGTACGGCACAGTTCACTTTAGATTTTAACGGATCAAAAAAACCTCTCTTCGACGTTCCATCCTAAACCTGTCCAAAGTTGCGGATCCCGGACATAAAGCGGAGGAATTTTCCATGAAATAATCGATATCCAATTTGCCAAAACTTAACGTTTTCGTGTCCATATCTCATATGTGTGGTTGAATCGCACGAAAACCATTCAACAATATCTAAGAAGAGAAGGTAGCATATGTTATGTAACGGAAATGTTCCGGATGCTAATAGTCCCATAAATTTTAAGAATGATTCTTTTTGTCCAACATTTTCAAAAGATTTCAGTACCTTAAGCAACAATTCAATCATGTCATTGATCTCAATAGATTCTGAATCGCATTAGGGTATTTCTTTCCCTGAAGGACAACATACTTCCATTTGAATTTCATCATTCTCAACGTCATTTCCTTCATTTTGGTTACTTTTCGGAGTTTGAAAAAGATTCTTACAGAAGTTCTCCTTTACTGGAGTATTCAGCTTCTTTTTGTTGGATTCCTTATCAAATATGTAAGTTAAACCATCATTAACGGTAATGCATTTGCCATATTTGGTTAAATTAGATGGTACTACTCCTTCGTGTATTTTTGTTTGATATCTTTGTATTCCTGTGTTTTCGTCTAATACCAGTTGCCGATATTTTAATGTTTCTTCTCCGTTGACAGTTTACAATGTTCAATAATACTCTGCAAGGGACTTTCTTTTATTCCACAATAATAACACTTGTACATGTTATCTTCGTACTTCAACTTGTTGATAGGTGAGAAGCGGCATGCCTTAAAATAATATATTTGGATAGCTAGTCCAACTTTGTTTTACGAGTTGTGTCATTTTTATATATATATAGAGTTTATTTTCTGTAAGATTTATTACGTTGTTAGTCTATTCAGCCTGCTACGTTGCTTTTTTGAAACAAAACTACAATTCCAATGTTATAATTAGTGAATGCAATCCACGTTCTTAGTATCCACGGACACACAAGATCCCGCGTTCCATTGTATCATAACCCGCGGTCCTTTGTGTCCGATTTCATGCACCCGTTGTTATAAAAAGATAGATGTTGCGCTAGAAACCGCTAGTCAAAAGCCTATTTTTTAATAAATAGTCTAGTATAGATTATGGGAGGTATATCGACCAAAAAAATCATGGAACTCGCTCTCCGTGAGTAGATATAAGCGACTAAAGTTAAAGATTCACATATTTTTTCTGAAACTTTCGATATTAAAACGTTCTTGTCGATTTATTATCCACTTATAATACTCAAAACTTGGCATAAACCTAGTACTTTAATACCACAGACAATGTGTCAATTTATATCTGTTGTTACTATCAATGACGGTCGCTGAGGATAAAAATAGCATACTCGCCCGGAAACGTTGTTGTCACTTGTCTTACCCGGTTCTTAGTGTTCGACCCGGTTCCAAGTGTCCGAATACCCGGCGTGCTAATATATCTTATCTGATGTTCTCGTGGAAAGTAGAATTTTGATTGGCTAACAAGGTACTTGCAAAACTTCAGGGAAGCAGTGCGGTGACAGAAAATCAATAATCTCTCTCACCTATGTGCTGTCCATTTACATTGTGCACAGCAGACGACGTCTCTCACCTATTGCCTGTGCTGTGTATTTCATACGGCACAGAAAAATCAATAATCGTTCTCTGTGACCTTTGTCAAAAGATACTCGTAATTTATGTTTTTCCTATAATAAAGACATACTTATTAATGTTGGAACATTCAGATAAAAATGTTATCAGTCTCGAGATGTTATATATCCAGTTTTAAAGGGCAGTGGTTTTGTTAAAAGGTTCGGCTGACGCCTCGCCTTTTAACAAAACCACTGCCCTTTAAAACGGGATATATAGCATCTCGAGACTGATAACGTATAATATTATAAAAAGGGACACAACTCGAACATATATTCTTCCTTGTTTCATGCTAATTATAACGTCGAACCTATCCTGTTCTTGTTTGCGGGCTCATAATTTCTTTATTTTTACACTTTCATAAAACTGAATGTCTCTCCACTAAATGATAGATACAAAATGTATATAAAGATCGCTTTTATTAGTAGGTGCTTATGACATCAATTAGTAAGTACATGTAATATAAATCAACATAACAACAATGCTTTTTTTTTATCTTTATGGTTTATGATGCATGGTGTTTAACGCCACTTTCAACCGAATATTTCAGTTATATCGTGGCGGTCAGTTTTATTGGTGGAGGAAACCGGAGTACCCGGAGAAAACCACACACCTGTCGTAAGTCACTGACAAACTTTATCACATAATGTTGTATTTTGAACACCTCGCAATGAGTGGGATTCAAACTCACAACGTTAGTGGTGGTAGGAACGCATTACATAGGAAGTTATAAATCCAACTAATACAATTTAGTTAAAGTTTTCATTAATTTATTAAAATGGTATCATTGTTGTTTCAAAGGAACGTCATCATCTATAAAAAAAAAAAAGAGAAAGAAAATTGAGAATAAGGAAAGAAACACGCGTCTCTGAGAAATGGATATGTCTAAATCCAAATATTGACACGAGTCGTTTGTACTATTAGCAGGGGCGGATCCAGGATTTCCAGTTAGAGGGGGGGGGGGGGGGGGGCGCACTTAAAAAAATTGCTCCGAGCGGAGGGAGTATTTCGTGTGAAAAATCACGATTTTACACCAAAAAATCGTATTTTTTCCAATTTTAGGGGGAGGGGGGGGGGGGGGTAAATCATATTGTAGTACGCTAACTTCCCCCTTTTATGTTAATTTGCTTCTATTTTCATAGTTAACATTTGGAGCATATTATGTGTAATTGGTTTAGCTACTTTAATGCATTACTGTCCCGGGAACATTTTGCAAATGGCGTTGTAGTTATTTAATATTATACTTTTTCTTCTCGCCGTGTGGGAAATTTAAAAACGCTCCTTTAGCGGTCACGTCAGGAGTTAACATGGATGTATTATAAATTGACCAATCAACGACTCAAAATTCAGCAGATAAGACAAGCATATATGATTGGGAACGCACCCGATGGACACCGAATGTATTCATGTTGACACCTGACGTGACCCATAAAGGAGTGTTTTTAGATCTCCCACACGGCGACAGTAAACTACCGATAGAAAATAGGGAGCAATAGCGGAGATCTAATTTTAATTAGATTGAAAGGAAAGATTCTGAACCAGAATAATTATTACATACGCGAAATATCCGGAACATGGCGCCAAGTTAGAACACGTTTTTCAGGTCAGCTCCTAAAAGTTATTTATTCATGCTGTTCTATTGCAAATTCACTGCTGAAAAATACACGTAAAAGACAATTAAAACCATTCTCGCTAATTTCGACAAGATTAAAGTGACTATTTTGAAGTAACAGAAGTATTACTCGAAAAGTTTGTTTTGGGGTATTGAAACTAGTCGAGCAGACCGACATTATTTACATCGTGTTTATATCTTGTAAAGCAATGGGAGACGAAAAAAGTTTCGATGACTAGAAAAATGTACACTGGTAAAGAGTTGGTTGACTGCTTTGCTAATTTACACATGACTATAAACAATGAAATAAGAACAGTGAAGCAGGAAATAAAAGAAACAAATGAACGAGTGGGTGTGTTGGAGTCGCACGCTGAGTTGGTAAATGACCTAATAAAGACATTGAATGAGGAAACCGTGCCTAATCTTGAAGACAAATTAAATGAGGAAGCAAACGAAAGAATCCGGCTAGAGTTATGGGGGAGGAAATGGAATATAGTGATCAGTGGTATAGAAGGAACATTGAATGAGACACCCCGAGTCACTGAAAAAAAGGTTATATTCTTTGAAACTGTGCTGCGTATGCCCACGGAAGAAACGAATTATGTTCTCCTCCAAGCAGTTCATAGACTTCCAGGTGGTACATATGAACAAAAACGTAGAATCGTTGTAAGATTTAATAGTTTAATTGTACGAGATGAAATATTGGCTGCGGCGATGAAATTAAAAAAAGGTTCAGGCTACAGTGTGGTTCCAGACGTCTCTCCATCTGTAACGGCACTCCGCTCAAAGCTTCTCAGCCAGCGTCGGGGAATGCCTCCTGAGGAACAAAGGAAAACTTTATTGGTTTACTTAAAAACCTACCCGTTTGTCGCGTTAAGGAAGAGAAACCAGTAGTCCGTGTACGATGATATGACTGGGGACAATAAAGATTGTTTATCTTTGTGCATTGTGTGTTTACAATAGTAAAAATTTTTTATTATACAGTTGATATACAAATATTTTGTTCATACAAATTAGCGGTATATTAGTTATGCATAAATATAATGACTATTGATTGTACTCAAATTTCAAAACTGCAAGAACTGAAGGTGTACGTCCCGAGATTCGACAGCATTACTTGGTACGTTTAAATTCTCCCAACCCACGGCTAATTTGTATTGAAAATGTGTACGTTAATGCGCAGGTGCGGATATGGTCTATGTCGATCTAAATAATGATCTGTGCTGTACAAGTTTGGAAGTAGCAGAGGTCTGTTGAAACTTATTGACAATATTCAATATAATAATAATATGGAGTAGGCATTGCCTAGATGCGAGCACAGCATTTCTGTCTGGCCAGTGTGTATATATTTGAGTGAAAGTTGAATATCACAACATAATACGAGTAGGCATGGCCTATAGAGAGGACAAAAGTATTTGAAATTAAATGATATCCCCTATGACATCCATTGGAAAGTTAAATGAAGTAGAATAGAAAAGTATGAGAAAAAAGTATGGAATCTTTTATTGTTGGACTAGGGACAGTGCAAACATTGAAGACTAACTAGTACTAGTACGCGGGTGGTATCAACCATCATAAAGCCTAAAGGGCCTATACCATGCTATGTACAGCCGATATATATTCATGAAGTGTAAATGATGAATGACGTACGGTCAGGGCCGTCTTGTCAGCAATATAGACCCCGGTCAAAGCAGTGCACTGAGGCCCATATCTATACAAACACTCGCAGAAATAAAATTATATATGGTCGATAAAATTAAACATATATTTCTTGTATTGATACTTCCAACAAAATCAATGTTTAAAAATTAAAAATTATGCCGTATACAACATACATAGATTAGCATGGGGTTCATTTGCTTTTGGGACCACCGGGCAACTGTCCATTGTGCCCATACATAAGACCGCACTGCGTACGGTTACTTTAATACTGATAATGTTCATTTCGACATTTTAAAGTATGTGTATTTGGACCAATATTATGCTATCTCCAAGTGAACAAAATAGTTTTTAATTTGAAAAGAATTATATAGGTACCGCTTTCACATACAAAATATTTATCAATATTCAATATTTTTTTATTGGAAAAAGCACAGTAGAGGCGTGATATATATATTAAGGCAATATTCAGTATCGAAATCATACTCTTTAAAATTATCTGTGACAAGATTATACAGACATATATTCCTTCTTGTGTTATTACCTTTTAAAGTTTCAACAACAAGCTGGTTAATAATTTTATAGCATTTATTTTAGAAAGACTGAGTTTAATAAATAATAACAGATATACATATCAGGGGCGGATCCAGGATTTCAAGTTAGGGGGGGGGTGCACTTAAAAAAATTGCGCCGAACGGAGGGAGGCGCGAAAATGTTTGGGGTATTTCGTGTGAGAAATCACGATTTTACGCCAACAAATCATATTTTTTCCAATTTTAGGGGGGGGGGGCATGAACGGCATAATTAATAGTTAAATAAATAAAATTCATTGTGTCTTACTATTCTAAACCATTGTCGGCAGATGTTGGTAGTATTCAAATATTTTGTAGGATCAGACTGACGGAAAATTTAAGATGAATAAACAAATGGGTACTGATAGAAATAATTAACACTAACAGAAATAAGAAAAAAAGTCATGCGTTCCTTGTTCCTTGCAAGCACATCATGGTTAGAAAATGTTTGTTACTTAGCCAAAGAAATAATAAATGCAAAAATTGTATGAAAATGAAAAATGTTAATGT
Source organism: Bathymodiolus brooksi (assembly GCA_963680875.1). NCBI lineage: Eukaryota > Metazoa > Mollusca > Bivalvia > Mytilida > Modiolidae > Bathymodiolus > Bathymodiolus brooksi. The sequence continues at coordinate 19,203,616 of OY804587.1, read as the reverse complement.
TCACCACAAAATGAAAAATGTTAATGTTCACCCCTATCTTTTCTTATCAGAGACATATGAGCCGGTGGCAAGGGGCACATGCCCTCTCCCCCTCCCCCTTTGGCAAAATTTTAAAAAGCTGGATTTTTAGTATACTTCAGGATTTTTGTGATATTTATTTGGAATTACCATTATTCAACACAACTAAACCGTACGAAAGGTAGGAATTAAGTATAAATATGAACAGGTGTCATCCCTTGTGATATTTTAGTACCGCACATTGATAGTAGGGTTAAAATTATTGATAACGAAAGGCCGGGAGCAGGTCCCTGTGATCTCCTCCTAGTTATTGTACGTGTACTATAGATGCGTATTAAAAAATATTGATGACATTGTCATCTTTGCGTGTCAGTTGTGACCCAAATACGATTTCAATGCTGACCTTTACTTGTTGCAACGTAAAATATGACGTGATAAAAAAAATATTAACATGACGATGAATGGTGGCCAGATTCGTTTTTATTTACGCATTTATTGTAGAACTTTAGGAATATTGTGGTACATGTACAAATAATCTTGGAGACAGGAATTGTGTTTGGATTTCTTTTAAACTGGTAAGTCATATATACAATAACGAAATGTCAATATAAATCTGGAGTTCGACAGTGCAATGCAGTTGGGCGTGACATGAAATGTCCATACGTCAAAAAATGACCAGATTCGTGTTGTCTTAAGAGTCATTCACAGTGATAAAAAAATGAACAGTTGTTGTCCTTAACCTGATAGTCCATGTTAACATAAAGTCCTTTCCGTACGCCAGTGTTGTATTAATCAAAGTTTTGATTGATCCGAGTAAATATTTAGACCACCCGCGTAGATTCTGCAAAAAATAAAACAAAACTAAAACACACCAAGGCGAGTTTTTCTACATCGGCTGCAAATGGTCCAAAAAATAAATTTGATATTTTCTGAAAATATTTTAGTTCAAAATTAAGTCAAATTTATTCTATAATTATCTTTTACTAATCCGTAACTAGAAAGGTTTGTATCTAATAATCTGGACACGCTTGAAAAAAGTGCTGTGTTTGTTTACATGTTGTCACGATTTACGGAATTGACGCAGTTGCAAATGAAATAGATGTCGTTTTGAAATTTGTTGACTCGGGAATGAAAATACAAGATTTTAATTAAAATTCCGCGAAATGTTGTTGACGACTTTGGCCTATGTCTATGAATAACATGACGTCATGACTTTGATAGCGAGATGTCATTCTGATTAATTTAACAATGTAAGCACCTTTTATTGTCTTTTGTTACTTAAATACCATTTTTTAGAAGTTCATGATATCATTTTAGTTTTAAAATCATTTATTGGAGACTTTTTATTTTATTTTTGGCATTCTCTCCGAGGCTGCCAATTTTTTTTATTAATATCCGGACGAAAGGATTTCAATCTCATCATAAGGAAGATTGTGTATTCAATGCGCATGCCCATGTTACTGTAGAGCTCTCTGTGCTCGCTATCAATACAACATAATGCATTATGTTCATACTTGAAAATTAATGTGCACTGTAGGTCTCTTTAACTCTAAATCTTAACAGTGTAAACTGATACTACTGAAATAGGGCACAGTCACTTGAAGTTTAAAAAAAAAAAATCTCAAAAATCCCGAAAAATGTTGGTCATCTATAATAAATAAAGCCCTTATTTATTATAGATGACCAAATTTTTTCGAAGTTTTTCTTATATTTTTTTAATTTTTGAAACTTCAAGAGACTGTGACCTGCTTGTTTGTCCTCACATATCGTCACGGTATGTGTTTTCGTATGTCATGTGTTTTCGTATCATCCATTTTATTTTGATTTCCACAGCGCAAGCATTATTTTTGACGTGTCTTCCGGTTTCTATTTATGGAACGTAAACAGGACTACAACGTGACATCTGTTAAAAATGTTAAAGTTTGCTTTTAAAGACGTAAGTACCAAAAACAGTGAACCTACCTACTGAACCATACTTTTTGTAATGCTAAAAATTTACTTCATTTATAAAGAAGCTGGAAAAAAATCCAGAAGGGCTATATAAAATTGAACTATGTCGTCTGCCTCTCAGACACCGGCTCTTCCTGTCATATAACTGTCATGGGGTCACTGATCGTACTTGTAAACAAAAGAGCTGACTGAAATGTGCCTGTTTCTTATGTAAAATACATGTAACTTTGCAGTTCATTGTGGTTTCAGCACTAAAAAAAACATCAAAATTAAACACAATTTTATTTAGATGTAGTATGATTTGGTAGATGGCCAGAACCATGAAATTTTAAACCAGCCATTTCCGGATTTTATATTCATTTCCATCCCGTATATCGGCCCTGTTTTTACTTCATACGAAAACAGATGATGCCATTTTACTGACAACAAAAGTTGCTAGATAATCGAGAGTATATTAAAATACAAGAATGGCTTTAAAAACAATCTTATGTACAAAGAAATATTTAACTAGCCATTCTTTGAAAATTCCAATCGTCATATGAATGAAGGGTTAACACTGTTAATCGCTATATCGGAAAATCGATAATAGTACGAAAACCCACAACACGATGCTACTCGTCAACATGAACATGCCTTACATGGTCCGCCGTACCTGCCTGTCGATCGTTTAATTTAAACTGTAAAGCTACGAAGTGTTGTGAAGTGTACGTTTTTAGTAATTTGAGTCTATATGTGCAGTTGGCTGTGCGTGGTAGATTATGTTATAAATCATATACTATAGGGACCGGTGACATCTGGCTGGCTGGGCCCCGAGTACATACTTATATATCCGTTATGTATGTAGTCGGGCAAGGTCGGTCAGAACACCCTGTGTTATAAACCATGCATTACATTTACAGTATTTACACCCTGGATAACCGGGTCTGCCTCATATTTTGATTTCATGGTGATTAAAGGACCCCTGTGGTCTGGCTGTTACATTGTACTTTGACCTAGACTTTGCATTTTACTGAGAAAAGCATACTTGTACGCAAAACGTACCGCATAGAGGTGGTCGGTAAAACGTGTAACCCGAACCCGAAACCGAATCGGAAATTGACGGAAATGTCCCGAACCGGAAATCTTTTATTGTTGATATCTTCTTTAATGTTACGATGTTTTTCAAAAACTTTTTCATTTGTTACCGTGTCCCCTGTCACATTTGGTGACATGGCTTTGTGAAGGTGGGGAACACGGTTCTGAAGCGGTGGTTTCAGGTAAGTTGGTGTGAAATCTTAAATTATAGCATTATTACAATTATTTAAAATATATGACTTATTTAGCGGAACACCAGGTTCATTTCAGGAGATGTTGATCCCATTTTACCCACGTTATTCGTCCGGTATATAGATGAACAGTTCTGCAATGTATGACGAGGGTGGTTAAGTCTCCGTCAGATTTTAGCTAATTTCAGGCTCGATGCACATACTTTCAATGACATATGTTATCTAAAAAGCCGTCCGCGTTAAATGCAATCATTATTTCAAACCATCAACGCAATATAAGAAGCATACGATCGAATTTTCTCTCGCGTTAAATTGTGGCGTATGGGGGTAAAATATTTGTGACGCCAGGGGATAGGACTCGTATTTTAAAAACAAGGATAATTATGTATATTACCCTTTTTCATGAAAAGCAAAGCAGCCCTCATGTAATAAAAACCACAATTCAGGGCACGAAGGCACGTGACAATTATATTTAATCTTATTTTGACCTTATTTATCATATGGATGTACGTTTTTAGCTCACCTGACCCAAAGAGTCAGGTGAGCTTTTGCCTTCACTTGGAGTACGTCGTTCGTCTGTCGTCCTTAAACTTTTATAAAAAGATCTTCTCTGAAAATACTGGGCCAATTTAAATCAACGTTGGCCTGAATCATCTTTAGGGGGTCTGCTTTAACAGTTATGTCCGATGACCACGACAACCAATCAACATGGCCGCTGTTAAAGGTTAAATAGCTGCCAAACTTTGGAAAAATTATACATTAATGATCACCTTTATGAATTATGGTTGATCAACCCAACCGCTGTCAAACATGGCTGGCAACGTTACTAAAAATAGAAAATTTGACCAAAAATCGTCACGTGAAAATCGTTAACCTTTATAAAAATATCTTCTCCTCTGAAACAACTTGGCCAATTAAATATGATTGATGTCCACAGTTATGCACCACTTCAGGGACCAAGTGCACTTGTACATATAGATCTGTTTAGAATCTACATGGCATATAATATAAGCTGCTTAAAGTCTTATAATGCCTGGTTTATCATCAATGAATGAATATTGAGTCACATCTGGAATAAATTGCTCTCTGTGAACTCATGTTCAGATCTTGGGCCGGTAACTAGAAGCTATCTTACGACTTATACATGTTTTTCTCCGTTTAATACAAGTCTTAGCCCTAAGATAGCTTCTAGTTATCGTCCCCTGGACCCAATATTTGAACAGCAGTCATAAGAATTTTAAGTAGACAATCATGGTATCTGTGAAGTATGTAATGGCAATATTTAAAATAGTTTAGAAACATTATAAAAACCAAGCGCCAAACAATCGTGATCCTTTAGACTTTGACTGAAAAATTAAAATGGGATGTCATGTATAAATATATTGGATTGAGGAACAAATGAAATCTGCTAAAAAAAAACAGACCGACAGACTAATTACTATGCGAGTTTGATACAGAAGAAATATGCAGATCTGATCCAAACTGTTTTACACAGAGCACAATATACAAGCTGAGCATAATTTAGACAAATTGAATTAAGAAAATGTATATAAATTACCTTCAATGCCAAGCAATTGAAACTATTTTGAAATTCAAAATTTATTACATAATTCAGTGTAAACGTAATAATATTAAAATGTGTTATCATTTATAGTTGTTAAATTAATATATTATAAAGTCTTGTATGGGATATGCCTAATATTGATGGGTCATTCTATCAATCGATTCTATTTCTGAGATAAATGAGCATTCATTCATTCATTCATTCATTCATCCATAAACAAGATAAATGAATATAAATGAATTCTGTATCTACAGCAACAAGTGTCCCGGTCGCTTTTTAGTATGACCGTGCCAACAAGACCAATCAAAATGAGGCAGTGGTGGTATAGCTGTCTATTTGATGTATATATATACAATTGTACATGGATTGTTGTTCATTGTCAGTTACGGGTCCACAGACTAGCACAAGTCATGCCATATTAATCAAGCGGTACAGTAAACATTATCGACAGAATGTCAAGTCACCATATGAATGTTTCATGGATCAAAATGGTGTTCATGGTTACTGAAACAACAAAGTATTATATTGCCATTGGCCGTCGACCTTGGATATTAAAACATTTGTCTGTTCTAAGTACCTCAGGAAAATATATTCTGTTTCGGTAACTGTCCTACTACATACAGAATAACAGATTTCAGTCTAAATAAAATACTGTTGACTTTTGAAGTGTAAAATTACGATTACAGTACACAATGTTCTTTAACACAATCCCTCACTGAAGTATGTACTCTGAAGTGATTATTCATTACAAATGTGGGATGTTTTGTTGTTGATAAAAAGGATTATACATAATTATCCTTGCTTTTAAAATATGAGCCCTATCCCCTGGCGTCACAAATATTTTAGCCCCATACGCCACAATTTAACGCGAGAGAAAATTCGATCGTATGCTTCTTATATTGCGTTGATGGTTTGAAATAAAGATTGCATTTAACGCGGACGGCTTTTTAGATAACATATGTCATTGAAAGTATGTGCATCGAGCCTTAAATTAGCTAAAATCTAACGGAGACTTGTGATCATTTTCAATTTTGACCAACCTCGTCATACATTGCAGAACTATTCACCTATATACCGGACGAATAACGTGGGAACAATGGGATCAACATCTCCCAAAGTGACGACCGTTAAACTTTCGAAATGATGACTTCAACGTAACCCCTGCGAACCTTGGTTCAGGAGCTTCCGAACAATGCTGATGTAATATTGCTACATATAAATGAAAAGTTCACAATGACATCATTGAAATCCTCTCTTTTGTTGGGAAGTTTCGCTTTTAAAGAATAGGACATCCACTGATTGTCCAGAACATCATTTAAGTTCGAAGAATAAAGCAGACATGGATATGCTCTTAAATATGTTTTCCTTCTGAAATTCTCAAGAGCTTGTATCTTGTACTAATTGAACGAAATTGAAAAAAAAAACACATTAACAAATTAAATAATTTTACTTCCAATAGTTAGCAAGCATTCGTGAAATAAACACAAAATTGGAAAACGCATCGGTAATGTAATTGATACCACGTGGCATCTAACACCACCGGAGTCAAATCAAAGACTATAAATTTTACGGGTTGCTTCTCCACTAAGTACACATTATTAAAGAATAATTGCAAAGGGTGGCTCGCTAATTATTAAAGGGGTCGACATTGAATATAAATAGAATTAAAAAAAAAGTGTAATCTCGTTTGAATGTCAAAATTGTTCTGAAGTCCTGTTTTAAAATTAACTTAATCCTTATGATTATGCTTGTATTGATATTATGACATTATTTGATCAATACCTTCAACGAGCTCCGGTTGAAAATGTTTCGTCAACTTCGGAAAAGTTATACAGAGGTATTTTTGAAGAAGACATAGCCGATTATATCGCTATATATTGCATTTACGAATGAATGAAATGTTGCCAAATTAGAAATATGATTGATGAATGATTTATTTTACTAAAAATATAATTTCTTCGAAGAAAAGTCAATTAATAGCCTTAAACTTGATGTTTTTAAATTCCTGCTCTGTCCTATTGTAAACATGTATATGGAAAAACCGGAAGGAATGTACATAAATACGCATTATTTTTCACTGTAGTAAGTCTAAAACTATTCATGGTAGCACACTAGTGCAAATTATCATTTATCTAAGCATTACAAAGGGTCTGTGTGCTTTAACTATACATATAGACTATCTTTTCATATCATTATTTGATGATTTTAAACTCATTATTAGCATTTGTCATTGTTTTAGTCCATCATTTTATCCATATTTGAGTAATCAATGAAGATAACGACATCAACAAATAGGTAAAAACAAACAAAACATAAACGACTGATAACGACATCTTCTGGATTCAAGGTATAATAATGTTATATGATCATAATTTTTTTTGTCGTCATTTGTATGTCAATCATGCTGAGCTGACATAACCGGAAGCTGACAAAACCTTTTCACCGCAGCTCTTTGGCAACAGTGGTTACAGCACAAAAAAGGAAAAAGGAGTTAATATTACATATGAGCGAGTGGGTCAGTGATTGTCGTTTAACGCCAATTCAGCAAATTTTCAGCTATATCATAGCGAGAACATGTTCATGTTCAATTAGATGATGATGAGGTCCGCTTTGTACTAGACCAATGCGCTGAGTTGGATTTTTATATTGCTAGCTCACTGAACAGTCCGCGGGTAGACATGTTGCTCTTCTCGGACACATTAGTCTGATTCCGAGCCAACCAGTCTTTGCTGTTTCTCCTTAATGCTGCGTGTTTAGCAGAGAAGCAACACGTACCAATTGTATAGCCATTGATTTCACTCGATCGGGGCTAGAACTCACGATCTACCACACTCGAGGCGAGCACGCTAACCATTACGCCATCAATGCGGTAATATTGCATATGCATCAATACATTAAATATGATGTAGCTAATTCATTGTTTTTAAAAACTATTAGTTGATATTTATTGACAATCTATCAACATGGTGACATTGATCAGTTACTAGGAGGATAAAGAATAATAATTCTACCAAAACATACACAATAGTTTCCTGTATACAAATGTATTTCTGTAGAACACAAATTCCTATCAGAGTAAGATAACATCTCTCACTTGCTATCCGTTATTTACATGTCTTGGTGTGATTTTAATCAGATTGCAAAATTCCAAACACAGCTAAATTCAAAGTAAGATACGATATCTTTAATACTAATTGTCGTTTATTAAAGTGTTAGGGGTTAGGGTTGTGGTGTTTAACGCCACTTTCAACAATATTTCAGTTATATCGTGGCTGTCAGTTTTACAGGAATGTCAACATGCATAATTTATAGTGAATTCTAATATGACGTCCTTCGAACGCTTGGAGTCCAAACCCGTGGTAAAAATAATATTGATATATGACCGATTACGTCATAGATAGACGTAGTCTGTGCTTGTAAAGCGGCTGTTCCATGACACTCCCTTGTAAAAGATGCACAATGATAAGTATGCAATACATAAAATAAATAAACATTCGTTTTATTGGAATTCGGCTCAGGCGATATAGAAAACAGACAGGTTTTACAAACCCGTATCCCTTGCGAAGATCCAGAATAGCATATAGTATTCTTGCACATCCCCGGGTCTAAAAATCGCATAAATTAAAATCCGCGAAATGTTGTTCATGACTTTGGTATATAAAAGACATGACGTCATATGAACTTCCAGTTTAGAACGTAAAGATCCTGACGTTTTTTGGCTTCGTGTACGCCTCCTTGTCAAAGTGGAATTTGCAGTATATTTGTAGCATTTAATTGTGTCCTCTAGTTCAAAGTGTCCGCCGGACACTTTTACATATGTTATAGTGTCCAGCAGACACTATTTCATATCACAATCTCTATAAAATATTGTCCGGGGGGACACTTTAACATAGTACACTATTATGTCTTACATATTCCCTTTCTTTTGAATTGATGTTCATAAATAACAACATTTAGTAATCTGAAAACATATATACCATCGGCATTGAAACACCTTTTCGGTTGTCATTTCAAACATCTTTGGAAAAAAAGGAATATTATTGCAACATTTCAGTCGGGTCAATTAGCGGAACAACCAAAAACACTGGATGACCTAGGTCGTTTCGATTTGAAAATTTTCCGTAATTGTCCTATTAGAATCGAAATAATTACCGGTAGCCATATATTTATATTGTTTCTACCACGGGTTGTCATTTTATGCCTTCATTTCAACCATCGCTATCGCTCGGGGTAAGATATTCTGCATACAGTGCCAACCCTTGGTAAAAGCAATATAAATATATGGCGACCGGTAATTATTTCTTAAATATAAAAGGCACGTGTATTAATTGTGACACAGATGAGGCTTACCGAGCCTTCCTGTATGTTTTCGATATATAGACATAAACTTTACATGCTATAAACATTACATTTTTAGACAATAGACATAAACTTTACATTATAAGACAATAAACATAAACTTTACATTATAAGACAATAGACATAAACTTTACATTATAAGACAATAGACATATACTTTACATTATAAGACAATAGACATAAACTTTACATTATAAGACAATAGACATAAACTTTACATTATAAGACAATAGACATAAACTTTACATTATAAGACAATAGACATAAACTTTACATGCTATAAACATTACATTTTAAGACAATAGACATAAACTTTACATTATAAGACAATAGACATAAACTTTACATTATAAGACAATAGACATAAACTTTACATTATAAGACAATAGACATAAACTTTACATTATAAGACAATAGACATAAACTTTACATTATAAGACAATAGACATAAACTTTACATTATAAGACAATAGACATAAACTTTACATTATAAGACAATAGACATAAACTTTACATTATAAGACAATAGACATAAACTTTACATTATAAGACATTAGACATAAACTTTACATTATAAGACAATAAACATAAACTTTACATTCTAAGACATTTGACATAAACTTTACACTTTAAGACAATAGACATGCACTTAATATTTTACGACAATAGACATAATCATTACATTCTTAGACAATAGACATAAACTTTACATGTTAAAACAGTAGATATACACTTTACATTTTCAGACATTTGACATAAACTTACATTTTAAGACAGGAGACATAAACTTTACATTTTAAGACATTTGACATAAACTTGACATTTAAAGGTAATGGGCATAAACATTATATTTTAAGACAATTGACATAAACTTTCCATTTGAGGAGATAGACATAAAGTTAACATTCTAAGAAATTTGACATAAGCTTTACATTTTAAGACAGTGTACATAAACTTTACTGTAAGACAATTGACACAATTTAACATTTTAAGACAATAGACATTAGCATTACATCTTAAGACAATTAACATAAACTTAATTTTTTTTACGACAATAGACATAAACTTTACATTTTAAGACAATAGACATAGACTTTACATTTTAAGACAATAGAAATAGACTTTACATTTTAAGACAATAGACATAAACTTTCTATTTTATGACAATAGACATAAACTTTACATTTTAAGACAATAGACATAAACTTTACATTTTAAGACAATAGACATAGACTTTACATTTTAAGACAATAGACATAGACTTTACATTTTATGACAATAGACATAAACTTTCTATTTTATGACAATAGACATAAACTTTACATTTTAAGACAATAGACATAAACTTTACATTTTAAGACAATAGACATAAACTTTCTATTTTATGACAATAGACATAAACTTTACATTTTAAGACAATAGACATAGACTTTACATTTTAAGACAATAGACATAAACTTTACATTTTAAGACAATAGACATAGACTTTACATTTTAAGACAATAGACATAGACTTTACATTTTATGACAATAGACATAAACTTTCTATTTTATGACAATATACATAAACTTTCCATTTTAAAACAATAGACATAAACTTTACATTTTAAAACAATAGACATAAACTTTACATTTTAAGACAATAGACATAAACTTTACATTTTAAGACAATAGACATACACTTTACATTTTAAGACACTACTTTAATATGGCTTTTATCCAAGAGAAAAGATGATGGATCTGTGATATCATAAATTTCACACTTGGTTAGTAAGAAAGGATATGGATGTAGATGCACATGATAGATTATCCAAGATGTACTTAAATGATTGATTAATGTATTGTGTTATAAGGTTTACCAGTTGCTTGCCCATGGTCGGTGCTTTTCTCTGCGGGTACTCCGGCTTCTTCCACCACTACAACTGGTCGCCATGATATAGCTGAAATATTGCTGAAAGTGGCGTTACACACTAAAAATCAATCAATCTATCAATCAATCAATCGATCCAAATATAGTACTTTTTAGTTTTTTTGTGGTGTTGTCCTATTATGCGTCTTTACGTTCTGGGTACCGTGTTGTAGTGTCCGTTGTGGTTTCCACATGGAAACTATGTTCGGCTCGTCTTTGCCTCCGGTTGTTTGTAGGAGGACTCGTGTTTTATTTGCATTATTTGTGTTTGGTTGCGTGTAATGGTGTTCCACGCATATTTTGGTATGTAGCCGGTTTCTCTGGATTGTCCATTGTTGATTGCCCCTTCTGTATTCTCTAACGTTTATTTTATGTGTTTATTCTTTACACATTCGCATTAAACATTAAATGCTATGCTCCAGCACCAAGGTAAATGGGCCATGCTTTATATTCTCCCATGACAATTTGAAAGAATGAATATGTCTTTGACTTTCACTTCGTCGATTTAAGATTACATTGTCGCCATCTTTCTTTATAATGGGACGCTGAATTGCTTACCTCGCTTCGATAAATTTGTCTCTACATTTTCAATAACAACTTTCTGTTTATCTGATGTTTGTTTTTGAGTTGAATACGACAATGTTGTCTTGCATCGTCTGCACATCATTGGGCATTCATTTACCTACAAGCTGAGATTAAGACGAATTCCGAGGACACCTGACCAAACATAGCCACAAATGAGGGGCAATTTGTTAATTTACATATCTAAGATGACAACACCAGGACGTCTGCACTTTTCATATGATCTATATAGAAGATATATATATTTTGCTGAACTTGAAAATGATACATTAAATCAAGCTGAATTCAATGAATCTAAGAATTAATGAAAGCCATGAAATAGTCGATGTTCCTGGACAAAAATTAAACTCCAAGGAGGACTGCTCCAATCTTGCCTAAGAGTATATGTAAAAATGTCTGATATACATGAAATTAGCAGAGTTTACCAATAAATGTGATATGGTGGCGCATTTTTCTGAAATTAATTTGGATTCCTCGATCATAGATGCAATTATGTTGACTAATCTTATATTTCTAGCTTCTATGCTCGAGATGCCCACATTAAATACAAAATGATAACTTTTGCATCCACCCGACTTCAAAGAAATGGCTAAAATCTTTAGAAAACAACAACAGGCGGAGGGGGATAGTTCCACCTATGTGTCACTTCCGACATTAACAATGACTGAAAAGTTCCATGTTGTATCTTCTGTGGTATGCGAATAAGCACATACAATCAAAGCAAATCAAACAAAGAAAATATCACTAGAATTTAAGTTGCGTGGAAATTAATCTCTCAGATCCACTGTAGTTTGATCCCATGCGGTAATTAGTTTTAATTTTTTACTACCCTTCAAGTCCACACTTTCCAATATGATTAAATACAACTATCGATTCATTTGGCACAACAAATTGGTGAATTTTCAAATTATTTTCAGAAAAAGACCGATTTATTGCAAAAAAAATAAAATAAAATTATCCTATTTGTTTGACAAATATCGATATCCTGTTTCGATGATATAGTTTACTCTTTAGCTTTCTCGCTCTATATTTACCACTGCCCTATGTTTATTATTTAAAGACTGAATTTAGAATATTACAACATTTTTCCATTACAGAAACAGTGCAATTATTTAAGGTTATCGAAGCAAACAACACTCGCTGCTAAATAATACCGGTAAACAAAGTTAGATCTTTCGATGCTGAAAAAAATCAAAGTTGACACAGTCGGTTTTAGATAAAATACAAAGTTTAAAAAACAAATCAGTATTCGGTACCTACAAGGTAATATGTATTATTTATGGATGCATCTGTTTTGATTGTAAAGTCATTGACCTTCTATTTGTGACAATACCACAGTTGAACACAGTGACATGTACTTCTAAAGAACAGATCAATAATATTACCAGCCTTTTATCACGCTGGGTGAGTAAGAATCACATCTATGTTCCTCACAATTCGCTCGGTATATGTATACATCCCTAGAGCAACACGTTATCATCAAATTGGATCGATAACATTCTCAATAGTACACGAGTACCTACATAAATACAAAATATAGAAAATGAATCAATCCATATGTGCAAGAACTCTCCCTGATAATTAAGAGATACAATTTAAGTAATCCAAAAGATTTAGCAAAATGGACGCCAACTACACATCACAAATACTTAAAAATGGTAAGCTACCATTACGTTTATTATAAATTCTACAGCACATCAGACATGTAAAACGCACTAGATATCATAAAGCATTTGGCTCATCTTTTTCAGTCGGGAAGCCACACACAGATTCCGTACCTCCAACAATGCAAAGTCAAATCCCGAAATCAAGGGACGTAGCTCTATTTTTTTTTGGACATGACGCTTTACAAGTGAGCGGCCATGCATTGTTTACGTCGACACCCCATGTGTTTTTACTGAATATCTTCATAAATAAAACTGAAAGAAGTATTCATTTTTATTGAATCCATTTTTTAAATAAAATTGTAACGTGACTGACGCGTGAATACGTGTATTTATGATATCGTTTGCTTGAAATCAACGTTGGAACTCGGGATACCGCTGCTGATGAAATGTTGTAAAAAAAAAATGGCGCTAAAATAGACTCTTTATCTAAGTGGAACAATTGCATCCCATTGGCTGTTTATTAATAAATTTGGTAAAAATAGCTAGAATCACGTATTAGAGTATGGACTATTTGCATATTTCCCCATCATTCGTTACTAGAATTCCAAATTTGGATGTAAACAAGAAGCACTATATTTCGAGATTCTAACCAAATGTTTCTGTTTTTTTCATAGATTGATCGATCTATTAGGATGAAAATGTGACTGTTTCTGTTTAAACACGAAAGAACCACTTGACCAATCATAGTCACACATATATAGAGTCATTTTATTCCATTTTTAACAACAAATCTTTCATTTTCGTTGACTCGTTCCATGGCATTTATGGACATGTCAAAATATTGACATAATTAATAAATACATTTTAGAAATAAAAAGGTCTGCATTATAATGTATGATCTTGTCATGCAGAGAATGGTGAAAGATTATGTTAAATTCACTCTAGATTAACATGGCATAGCATAAGGCTACATATTTAGTTCATGTCAAGCATTTACACCCCCCCCCCCTTTTTTTTTCATTTTCAGTCTGTTTTCCTGAAATACTTATTGATGTGTGTACATGCTACTTTTCAGTGCCAATAGTATTGACAACCTCCAGTTTTAGTTAGTTTTAGATCATTGTAGGTAGATATATATATATAGACTGGACATGGGATGTTTATTTTTTTTTAACAAGAGTCTGAAGATACCAAAGGGGCAAAGTTACAGATTCTATTAAATAAAATGGATGTTTATTTTCTGTTAGTTTCAGATTCTATGAGTATAAATGCAAAGTTTCCTGTGATGTTTATTGGTTGAATATTTGAATAAATAAAAATAAGAATATATGATAAGTCTTATGTATATATTCATACAGGTTTGAAAATCAATATATATATATATATATATATGTTTTTTTTCTTCTAAAATATCCATGAAGCAAAATAAATGGACCAGCATTCCTATTATTTTTAAAGTACATCATCAAACAAATGCCATGAGTTTTCAAGACACCTTGTGTCATAAATTATAATAAAGTCATTCAGAAAAGAACTTTTTGATTGTGTAATTTGTGTAATTTGTGAAACTTCATCTGAAAGTCAAAAGGTTTATTTCAATTTCAATTGAAAACCAGGACTTGTTTTAAACATTTCAAGAATGAATTAAATTTCTGTAAAGAATTTGGCTCAGAAGATAAATTATATTGTGGTACATATTGTTATAACAGTTGTAGCACATTTTCTAGGTCAGAAAGTGGAGCTGAAACAAGATCTCAAACTTTTCAATTTCTTATAGATATATTGAACCAGAACCAAGTTGTTGAACAAGTTTCTACAGACATTTAGACCTGTATACACTCCAACATGTTGTTGAATTTGTTATTCATGCTTTTTTTTTAGATGAAAAGGTACTTATGTTGCCTGTTGTTTATGAGAAATATAATTATCTTTTATCTATGAATATTAATGCCGAAATTTATAAATTTTCTTTTACAGAAAATAATTTTTCAAAATGTGCCCATTTATTAACTTTTTTCCAGTCATTGGAACAAATAAAATAATTTTTTTAACTTCAATTTTAAACAATATTAACCAATACTTGGTTATTTTGCCAACAGAAAACATATTCATTCTATTCTAGTCATTTAATTTACTTAGTGAAATTTGGAATTCTGGTTTGTCCTTTCATGTGAATGCAAGTATTCTGTTTGTGTCTTAAAATTATGTGAATGGTAGTCATTCAATATGCTCTTTTATGTGAATGCTAGTTATTCAGTATGTGTCTTTTATGTGAATGCTAGTCATTTTGTGTCTGTCTTTTATGTGAATGCTATAGTCATTCTGTTTGTAAATGTCATGGTGGACAAATTATTGCAATCTAAGTATCCATATTTGTAAATGCTGGTAATTTTGTGAATGTCCCGGAGAAAGAATTATTGCAAACTAAGTACCCATATTTGTAAATGCTGGTCATTTTGTGAATGTCCTGGAGAAAGAATTATTGCAACCCAAGTACTCATATTTGTAAATGCTGGTCATTTTGTGAATGTCAAGGGGAAAGAATTGTTACAACTTGGCCACCCATATATGTTATAAAAGCTAGTTTGTAGTTGTGTCAAACACATGAATATTCCAAATCCATTGATATTTACATTGTGAGATAAACATGAAACTTGGTAGCTTTCATTCAGATAATAACATTTCCTAATTTCAAGAAAAATATTTGCTTACACTGATTTTTTTTTAATTTGCCTTGATATAATAGGAAGGGTTAAGATATCTGAATACAATTTTTTATGCCCCTTTTTGTCTCAAGGTTTCAATTTTATTTTTTTTTAGATTTTAAGCAAATTATAAATTTTTTTACATGTTTTTTTTTATAATATTTTCATATTATTTCAATTCGCTTAATTTTTGTTTACATGCTTTTATTTTTTCCACACATTTATTTATTTCGATTTATCTTGTACCTGTTGTATTGAAATTAAATTAAATTGAAATTATTAATTGTTGTACATTCCCTGTGCAAGTCTAGTATCATAGATGATTTTTTTTTTAATTTAAAGTGATAATAAATAGTAATTCCCCAGTCTAAATTACAAAATGCACAATGTCTAAAACAATATTGCAATACAAATAATTCAATTAAACTGAAAAATACGGTATTAATACAAGAAAATTAAAAAAAGACATATAGACACCCCTTTCCCAAATGAAATATACTCTTTCGGATGTACGCTTAGGTGTCGTTTATTGTTGATGTTAAGAAACACCACCGATGTGTTCCGAAAGACAATGAATTTCGATGTTTGGCAAATGGTCGATCCGATCAAGGTGGGTGTAGGGCTAAGTGGAACAATTGCATCCCACAAGACATTGACACTAGTTGTCGGTATGACAATGATCCTAGATGATTTCCTCAGGCAATGTATGTTACAGAAAGCCATCATATTGTTTTAATTAAATTTTCTCTTTTAAATAGAACCACCTTGACATTTGTTTTGAAATTGAGTCCACTTCAAGTAGCAAAATTCAATGTTTGTACACAATATAAATAAAAACTGAGGTGATACAATACATTTCTATTTATCCATAGACATCTTCCGTATATTTTAATTGATTTCAAGCATAATTATTTATTGTAAACCGAAGTATTTTAAGCGAAGGGTTGAACGTCTTTTTTCATCAAAAATGAAGCGAAAGTCACGTGACTGGGACTTGACTTTGGAGCTCTCCTGTCACGCTGACTGTCCTACTGTTTTATATTTTTGTGTTATTCTATTATGTGTTTTTGCGCTTTGAGTTCCGTTACGATTTCCGCATAAAAACGATGTTCTGTTCATCTTTGCCTCCAGATGTTTGTAGGAGGGCTCATGTCTTATTTACGTTGTTTGTTTGTGCTTGTTTGAGCATAGTGGTGTCCAACGCATATTGTGTTGTGTTTCTGCTTTGTTTTTCGTCATCTTGTGTGCCCTATGTTTTCAGTTTCTCTGAATTGTCCATTTGTGATGGCCTCTACGGTATTCTCTAACGTTTGTTGAATAAATTAAAAATAACGAAAATGACTGTAAGTATATCCTTCATTTGGTCCCATCATATAGCATTTACATTTCTCAGTAGATTCATTTTGTACATATTTGCAATAATGTGCCTGACTTCAATGGCCGTAGTCTCGTGATAGCAGAAAAAACACCAAGGATACCGTTTTAATAAAATTGTGTTACCCCTATGAAGATCTCGTATATACATGTACATACAATTCTATGTGCAGAGATCTTATCATAAAATTTCCGAGCTGCTCCGGTGGTGTAATGGTTAGCGTGCTCGTCTCGAGTGCGATAGATCGTGGGTTCGAGCACCGATCAGGTCAAACCAAAGACTATTAAATTAATATTTGTTGCTTCTCCGACAAGTACGCATCATTAAGGAGAAATTGCAAAGACTGGTTGGATCAGAATCAGAATAATGTGTCCGAGTTGGCTGACATGTCTATTCGCGGACTATTGTTTCAATGCGCTAGCACTATTAAAAGCCAACTAAGCGTGTTGGTCTAGTACAAAGCTGACCTCATCATCATTTCATTGAAAATCAATTTGTTCTCGCCATGATATAGCTGAAAAATTGCTAAGTTGGCATTAAAGAACAATCACTCACTCACTCAGCGACATTTCCTTCCCATGTGTTTATGGCAACGTATTAAGCAAAACTAAAATGGTAAAATCTGACATATCTAAACTTGGAAAATCCATGGAAAATCTTTTTCGTAAAGGCTATGACTTAGCAATTATAGTTCACTCTTTGAAGCAGGTTTACTTTGCTAAACATATAGACAATTTGCTAGTGCAATTAGCAACTAAATAAGTACATTTATGTTTCATCTCGTATTATATTACTATTGTTTTGTTCAATATTTTATTTCTATTTATTCTGGTGTCCCACGATTTCCACTAATTTCTTCTTATGTTCATGACTAATTGATATTAATTCTGTTAGAAGTATCTGTATGATTTTTGTTGTCTGAAGAGTAATTGTAGCTAGTAGTCAGGTAACTATGAGCATTCATTGACCCTCCTAGTTTATGTTGCCCTTCATCTTTGTGATATTATGTGGACTTTTTGTTGGAAGCGAATACGTGCAATTATTTCATCGTTTATTTATATATTTATTGTCGTTGAATATCCAGGTATTAAGAGGCCATGGTTGGTTTCCCATTAACCAGATTAACCCCGCCACATTGTTGCGCCAGTCCCAAGTTCGGATTTCAAAGGTCATATGTCGTGTTCGTTTTTGTGTTCAGTGATTTCACTTAAGATAAGAGGTGATTGTTTGTTTTGTTGAAATTGGTGAAACTGATGACCATCACTGTTTAATCTTTCTTTTCATAGTTTTTATAGAAATATCGACAAGTAAATCAAAAAATGAAATTTAAAAAATGTAATTTATTGTCTTTCTCGAATTGAACTATGACGAAAAGAATTAAACTTTAAATGACTATTATAATTTATACATTATCAGATTGCTATCTGAGGTTGTCGTGGTCGTGATCATATGGTAGTTGGATTTACAAGTACCTGTGCAATTAATGTCTTGCATCACTATAGCTGTGAGTTCGAACCCCGTTCATGGCGAGGTGTACTCGATACAACATTATGTGATTCAGTTTGTAAGTGACTTGCGACATGTCTGTGGTTTTTTCCGGGTAATCCGGTTTCCTCCACCAATAAAAACACGACTGCCACAATATAACTGAGTTATTGTTGAAAGAGATGTTAAACGCCAACAATCTAAACCAAACCAGATCGCTATGTTTGTTTTTCCGAAAATCTAATTTCCACTGTCGTCATTATATAATAGTATGTCAAATATCTAAATATAACACTACTGTATATGCTTCGTATGTTGATTGTTTTTGAAATAATAACGAAATTCAACATTAACTTGCTTTAAATTTATTTGAATAACCCCCTCTAAGGAGCCCCTGATGAAACACAGAGGTGATGAAATCAGACATGGTTCCTTCGGGGATACAGTTCCTCAAAAAGGAATAACCACAGATTGTGCATGATGAATCTAATACACAACTATGGACGGACGTGAATGCTTAGAAAATGCCTCTTTTGTTCTGGTGGCTATCAAGACACATTATATAAGTCCATCTACAACAATCTGATATTCAAACAAATAATACTGATTTGTAGCATTGCATTGATAATTAATAAAAAGCGAAAAACGAAACTTACTACATTGTTGGAACAATTCCCAAGACTTATGAAATATTTTAGAAACAAAGGCAAAAACGACAACCTTCACACATAAATACATGACCGCTAACTTTCATACCTTGGTACGTACATGCACTTCAATAAAGCGTGACGGTGTTAAACTATTAATTTTATATTAGACTGTGCATAAGTGTAGTTAACAATGGTCAAAAAGACAAACAACAATGACCACCAAAACATTGTACAGATCACTAAAGATTGAGCAACACAAACTCAATAAAAACAACCTATAAACTCATGTGCTCTAGAAGGGAAGCATTTATAGGTCCACTTGTTGCATATGTTGTGCTACATTTAAATAAAATAAAAATGACATAAAACTTAATTGCAACACAGTATTTATTTATTCAAAAAACAAAATACAACTGTAAATATGATGGCTAGTGTATTGTGGTATAACATGTATTTCCATTACTGAGCTCTTCTTCAGCAAATACATTATTTAGATATTTTTTCTACTGAAATAATTCATGGAAGCCATACTATGCATTACGTTTTAACATGATGGAATTCTTTTCGCTATATTTTAGGAAAATAATGGGTTGTTTGTTTTATATGTTTGCACATAGTAATGTCCAATATTTTGTCCTATCAAATGTCATTACGTGTTTTGTTCTGTGTTGTGATGTCCGCTACGATTTCCGCATAAAAACGATGTTCGGTTCGTCTTTACCTCCAGTTGAGTAAATGAGGGCTCATGTCTTATTTACATTATTTGTGTTTATTTGCTCCTAGTGGTGTCTAACACATATTGTGTTGTGTTTTTTGTTTTATTTGTCTTCCTCTTGTGTTCTGTGTACCCAATGTTGCCAGTTTCTCTGGATTTATCTTGATTGTCCCTTCGGTTTCCTCTAACGTTTATCTACCCATGATTAAACTACATACAATCTATGACTTCCATGAATTATTAATTAATTGAATAAATTTACACTTACACAAAACAAACGTTATATTAAATACATTTACATACAAAATTGAAAGTGTAAAAAAAACATCTGGACATGCATACAACACTTACATATATTGTATACATCTATCACACAATATCACTATATACAACACTTACATATATTGTATACATCTATCACACAATATCACTATATACAACACTTACATATATTGTATACATCTATCACACAATATCACTATATACAACACTTACATATATTGTATACATATACCACACAATATCACTATAATACAACACTTACATATATTGTATACATATATCACACAATATCACTATAATACAACACTTACATATATTGTATACATATATCACACAATATCACTATAATACAACACTTACATATATTGTATACATCTATCACACAATATCACTATAATACAACACTTACATATATTGTATACATCTATCACACAATATCACTATATACAACACTTACATATATTGTATACATATATCACACAACATCACTATAATACAACACTTACATATATTGTATACATATATCACACAACATCACTATAATACAACACTTACATATATTGTATACATCTATCACACAACATCACTATAATACAACACTTACATATATTGTATACATCTATCACACAACATCACTATAATACAACACTTACATATATTGTATACATCTATCACACAATATCACTATAATACAACACTTACATATATTGTATACATCTATCACACAACATCACTATAATACAACACTTACATATATTGTATATATCTATCACACAACATCACTATAATACAACACTTACATATATTGTATACATCTATCACACAACATCACTATAATACAACACTTACATATATTGTATACATCTATCACACAATATCACTATATACAACACCTACATGGGCGTTTCTCAACAGTACTTTTGCTAGTTTGCCTATGTCTTC
Organism: Bathymodiolus brooksi; assembly: GCA_963680875.1. NCBI lineage: Eukaryota > Metazoa > Mollusca > Bivalvia > Mytilida > Modiolidae > Bathymodiolus > Bathymodiolus brooksi. Next base: position 19,182,208 of record OY804587.1, on the reverse strand, counting down.
CACGTCATTACTTGCGTCTTCTTTATTTACGATGTCTTTTGTTCTTAGATATATTTTGATCTTCACAATACCCTGCGAATAAACACATAGAAAATGTGTAAATGATTAGAATAATCAAGTTTTCTTTACAACATCAAAAATCAAATGAGTCTCAAAATTTACCAAATTGCAAAGAAAAAAAAGAATAAATAAAAAACAAAAGTAAAATATAATAATACAATTTCAGACTCCAATGAGGATTGTATACATTTTCTTAACTGTTCGCCATTTTTTTTGCTATTTTCCTAAGGATGAATAAATTGCTACCAATACACATGTTCTTGGAGATAATTTGTGATCAAGTTCTTGAATAAATGAATACAAATTCTGGGGAAAATACTGTTTATGTAATGTTAACTGCTGTATAGAAGTATCAGATATACACATTTTGCTCTAATACGAGTAACGGTTTTTAACCAATAGATTCTCCCCTCCTGGTTGGCTTTCCTTTCGTTTGACGATAAGCGTACCCGATGAAGGTTTTCTAGAAATAAAACATTGTGCACATTGAATTATACATCTACGTGTTTATTGGAATACAGAATACAGCGCAGATATAAAATCATTTTGTCTTAAGTGTGAATTAGTGCGTACCATATCCTGGCATCTCCTGCAAAAAGAGAGCTAAAATACTGTATGCACAACGTATATCATGTTATGTCAAAACGAGGATTATAATTATATATTGTCTACGATACGATTTCTATCCGGCTGATATATATATATATGTCCTGAATCTCACGTAAGTTTGTGGATTACCATATTCAAATAAAATGCAGGAACTGCCTAGCCTTCACGGCCACCTTGGTTCACCCCCATGTTTTTGGTAGGGTCCGCTCATAATTTTAGTTTTCTGTGTTGTATTGTTGTGTTTGTCTTCGTTCTGTGTCTTGTGTCTATTGTTGCATGTGTCTCTGTATTGTCCGTTCTTGATTGCCCATTCGGTTTTTTCTAGCGTTTATTTACTAAATGCTAATCATTCGGAACATTACCATTTTATCCATTAATGGCATGATAACATTCACAGAGATATGTCCACATGGGGTAAGGTTATGTTTATGTAAGTATGCAACTGCCTTGGTCGTATGTGTGAGAACAATATATATCTCCCGTGGCTTAAGCTTTCGAGTTTTGAGCACCTCCGTTAGCTTAGCGCTCGTCAACAACAAATCATCTACAGCGAACAAAAAATCTACCAATAATTCTACGTCCGGATCTGCAACGAAAAACATAATTAGCACGAAAACTTCACTTGATAAGGTAATTTAGAATTGTCATTCTGTACAGATAATGGAACACCACTGATGTTGTGAGTGCGAATCGTGATCAGGGCGAGTTGTACAACATTATGTGATAATGGTCAGGCAGTGACTTGCGACAGGCGAGTGGTTTTCTCCGGATCTTCCAGGTTCCTCCACCAATAAAACTGACCACCACGATATAACTGAAATATTTTTGAAAGTGGCGTTAAACATCATCAAATAAACAAACAGATTATGGAATGAATAAATCTCTAATTAAATTACCAACCATTTTCTTAATATCCAAAGAAAGGAGATGCTGGCATTTTTTTTATCTACAAACTATCTCCTGTCTGGCGAAAACAAATCGAATGATTCAATAACAACACCTTTTTTTCTCTAAATGCGATTTGTAAATTTTGAAAAACTTAGTCATGTTAACTCAGAGACAAAGCGCTTAATCTGATTAAAAACATGTCACTGAACCCCTGATAATAGTGGTGTCTAATTCATCCCAGCTAAATAGAGGTAAATATTGTATTGATTCAGCTGAAATTAAATCAGAATCTACAACAACATATTTACAGAATATCTGATAGAACTACATAGCAATCAGGACCAGGATATGTTTTATAAATACATTAGTAAGACAGGGTGTAAATGAATGAGATTATCCAACTTTACTCTTAGGCTTAAATTAAAGAAAGCAAGTAGCGGTTTTATTGCTGTCCTACATTTTACAGTCACAGTAGGGTCTTTGATAATGCGAATAACTCTTAGCCTAAAAGAAATATGAAAACAGCCCCAAGTCTGCAGTTGATCGTTAATGCTTTGTCGTTTCGATATTAGTATACTGCTGGGTTGTTTTCAACAAGAAAACAAAATAAGGGTAACAGAGTCATTCAAACTTCGCTAGAATTGTGCACGACATCACATCACAGCTTTATTCTGTTATATATTCCCATTGGTTCTAACTGGTATCACTTACAATAAATAATCACGAAGCGAACTACATATCGACATCGGACAAGCGTTCTACAACAAAACATTATGTTCTCAAAACAAACACTTTGACTACAATAAAGCAAATTGCCTTCAATATTTGTAATACTTTCAACGAACAGTGGAGTCAACCATTTTTGGAGTGTTGAAATGCTTGCTGAAGGTCTAGGTAAACTTCGTAGTTTGATTCCATTGACAGTTATGACTTTCCTACCTTGTATACCATCCTACCACATAAACTTATCAAACACAAGTTTTCCTATTTAATTAAATGGTCATTCTGTAAATGCGGCTGTGATTACATATGCTGTAACGATTATAGATCATTTTGTCAGTGATGATAATAGAGATAATACTGTAATTGGACTGGTGAGGACATGATTTATGCCACCATTTTTTTCCTAGACAATATTTTTTTTCATTTTGGAAGTAAAGCGTTTCGTCCAATTGTTGAAATTCCAATAGGAACGAATTGTGCCCCTCTCATTGTTGATTTGTTTTGTTACAGTTATGAATCTCAATTTATATCTAAGCTGAAAAATATCCTTCTAAGCACTCATTTATAGATTTATTCAGCAATAACAATAGATACTTAGAAGATATCATAACGGTTAACAATCCTAATGTTCTTACGATTGTAGAATAAATTAATCCGAAGGAACTTCCGTTGAATAGGGTTAACATTACTAGCGAATTTTGTCAATATCTTTATTTAGATATTTTCCCTTTTTCAAGGTCACTTTAACACACAAGTATATTACGTCTTGTTTGTATTCAGCAAGTGACGGTGAGAGGTGATTGTTCGTTTTGTTGATATTGGTGACCAACACTGTGTAAGAAGAGTTTGAAGATATCAAAGGGGTAATCAGAATCCGTATATCGAAGAAGAACAGACAACACAATGGCCAAAAGAAAATGAGCAAAAGGACAAACAATGATCTACAAAACATATACATAAAACTAAAGATCGAGTAACACGAACCCCACTAATAACCATGGGTGAACTCAGGTGCCCCGGAAGGATAAGTAGTTCCTGGTCCACTAGTGGCAGCCGTCGTGTTTCTCTAGTTACAAATCCGGTGATAAGTGATGAATGAGGAAAGTGTTTACGACAAGTGGAACATATCCGTGGTTATTTTTTGACACAGATATTCCATAGCGGTCAACTTTCTTTTCATAACAGTATAATCGTATGAGCATTACTTCTACTCGATCGCCAATGTTGTTTGTGTAATAATATATTTGAACATTTTCAACACGACATGACAATGTGAGTAACATGAGGAGGCTTAAGCCAATAAAACAAGCTTAACACTGTAACTTTTTTTTTATTGTAGTGTGTTAACCAAACCAGTTTTTGTACGATTGAAAAAATAGTACCAAAACTGGTTTGGTTAACACACAAGATTTTGAAACTATTTTGACGGCGTTTAAATTTCTGTTGCTGGATCTTTAGTTTTCTGTGTAATGTTTTGTACATTGTTGTTTGTCCTTTGGTCCCTTTCTTTTGGCCATTGCATTGTCTGCCCTTCATTGATTTACTGATTCTGATTACCCCCCCCCCCCCTTATCTTCAAACGGTTCTTATATTTATATAAAATATATTATATGTCCAAAATAAATATTCTTTTAACATCATTCAGTCAATTGTGTAGCTGTGTGGTCTTTCAACTATGTTAGCATTTATATATTTCTTTTTAAAACAACTATATTTTTCATCCAATCAGAAATGATCAAGCATTTACCTCGTTTTCTTCTCTTTGTATTCAGCTTCACCATTGTAGAATCAATTTTCTAAAAAGAATACAAACGATCATATATTCAGAGTGCAATTATTGATATTATAACAGTGTATAGACATACAAAACAATTAACAATAAATATATAGTAAATAGAAAGCGACTCGGGCTGATATGAGGGTCTCGGGATGATGCCCAGGCTGATATGGAAAAGTTCATGTATTATTCTCAATTTATTATCTAAAAATAAGTATATATTCTATCGAAATTCACGACTTTAACCATTCGATAAAACCCATCTGATACAAAACCTTATATCACACATATATACGATACTAGATGTATTTTAGTCGGTTCTACTTTCGTGAAGTCATCAGCTTGCAATGTGGGGAAATCCACAATGACGTCGTCGTTAATGAATACAAAACGCTATTAAGGAATCTTTATACGTTCGTTTCATATGGCAGAGAACTGTAGCATCAACAGCTACACTTCAGGCCAAAATTTCACCCAACTTCTAAAAATATGCGTGAACAACAGTTGTGTATTCGAACAGTGGCAGCGATTGATGAATGAAACGTTTGAATAAATTATGTCACATTCATAACTATTTTGTATTTCAGAATTATTTATTGAAAATGTAAATGTATTATTGAAGCCTTACAGTATTACCATCTTTTGGCCTATGATAATTTTAGATAAATGAATCATATGCATAAATGGGTTGGTACAAATGTTGGAATCATATCTCGTCAGTTGCATAAACCACATCACTACTCGACGCTATGAACCGCATCGGTGGCGTAATGGTTAGCGTGCTCCCCTCGAGTGCAATATATCGTGGGTTCGATCCCCGGTCGGGTCAAACCAAAGACTATGAAGTTGGTATTTGACTGGTTGGCTCGGAATCAGAATAATGTGTCCGAGTGGTGTGACATGTCTACACGCGGACTGTTGTTTCAGTGAGCTACCACTAAGCAAATCCAACTTAGTGTGTTGGTCTAGTACAAAGCGGACCTCATCATCATCCCATTGAAAATAAACTTGTTCTCGCCATGATATAGCTGAAACATTGCTGAATTGGCGCAAAACAACAACCGCTCACTCACTACTCGACGCCATGTGCCTCGTAGTAATATTGTTTACACAGGTGACTCGACATGATACAACTAGCTAAATCAACATAATATGCATATAATGTGCATACAATGTAGATCAGTGTCCTATAGGGATTTAGGAACGTGGAAATGAACCTACCTGTTTTCGTTTATTGTTTTCAAATTGAACAGATTTGTTGACTGACTTTTTCTTGATGTTATTAAATGTATATAGAAATGGATTCAATGCTGCATTCACTGGTATAACGAATACTGCTACCCATGCATAAACATCCAAAGGAAAAAAATGACCACTCATCGAAATCACACCTGTAATAATATATATATTATCCATAAAATGGGAGAAAAAAGTGTCACAAAACAGTTCCATAATCCAACCTCAAATTCGGGGAAAGAGACAAATCAATACCCATAACACACAAATACATGTGATATTTTGCATTCCTAGCTTGGTACAGGCACTTCAATAAAAAGTGTCGGTGTTAAACTAGTTTTATGGACTCGAACTTCCCTAAACATGAAATGATGTGGTCATCTAAATGCAAAATCATAATGTTTTGATATTTATTTATATTTCAATATAATGAATAACACGTTGAATGCTATACTGTTGGAAAAATATATTATATTAACACAATCTTCATAAGACTATTAACCGTGAAATAACCGAAGTATTGCTGAAGGTTGAGCTAAACACCGTAACCCTAACCTAACATAACACATGGTGAGAAGAAATAAATTCTCCACAATAGCATTTATGAGAATTAAACATGTTTTTAATTATCTGTGCTGATTAATCATAATTCGTTCAAACAAAAACACTAAGTATTACATATACCCATTACTCCTATAGGCATCCAGCAGAGGAAATCAGTAATGACAACAAGAAATAGCTTTTTGGCCATCTGCAGATCACGTTGACTCTCTGCAGGTATAATGCGACTGGTACTCTTGGCTGTTTGATAAATAACACACTGACATGCTGCTATCACGATAAATATTACCATGTTATAAAACACAAATATGGCGGAAGAAAACTCCCACCCTTCTAGCTGCGCAGGTGCGAATGGAAGTGCTAAACATAAACCAGTGTTCGTGTAAAAACTTGCTGAAAAATAATCGACAAAGACAACTGGTAGTATCGCTAGCAACATAACAGCAGTCCATGTGACAAATGTTGTAGCTATTGCTATTTTCTTGGTTATTTTTATGTCACCAAACGGGAATTTGACAGCAAACAACCTATCAAGGGTAATTAAGAGAATGAAATTCACGGATGCTTCGCTTGAGATTGTTGCAAGTATTCCGGCCGTTGTGCAAAGTACACTTTGGCGCCATTTCTTTTCATGCAAGAAGTATTCGTTCTTATATAACAGGTCAGCAATTGCAATTATGCTTAGGTAAATTCCTGTCATCAGATCGGATACACTCAAGTTGAAAATCAATATTACGTGTGGTTTTGAAAATAGTTTGCGTTCAATCATGACTCGATACAGGATTACTCCAATATTACCAGTCAACGCTGCAATGCCAATTATCCACAGAAATATGCGTAATATATCATTCTTCATCAAATCAGAACACGAGGAAAATGCATCCTGCTTAGGTTCACAATTTTCTTCTTTGACCAACGAAGGTTTGATACAACACAATTTATATGAATCTGTGAATAGTTTCTTTAATTTGTTAAGAGTTTCGAACATATCTAAATCAAATGTTTCTATATTGTTAAATGAAATATCCAAATCTGTCAGATTGGTTAATCCACTAAAACAGTCTTTTTTCACAATTGTTATTTTATTTCTGCTTATATTCAAATACTGTAGCTGGTCTAACCCCTTAAAGGTGTTCGGTTTAAGCCTGAATATTTTGGTTCCAACAATTTCTAAGCGTTTTACATTTGAAAGTGAAAGGAATGTTCCGGCTTCCAAGGTTTCCAGGAAGTAGTTTCCCTTCAGATTTAATGTTTTGAGTCTGTTTAATCCAAAAAAGACATTACGGTACAAAGTGACCAGTTTGTTATAGCTTAAATCTAATACAATGAGATTTGATAAAAAATGAAATGTCATATTATTAATATGTTTTAAGTTACAATTTGCTAGTATAAGTTCAGCTAAATGAGGAAAGTCGCCGATAAATAGAGTGCTGTTATCAAATTGCGAAAAGGCCAGATTTAGCTTTCTTGTACTTCTCGGCATTTGTGATAAAATTGTAGCAATTTCATCATGTCTGCAGGTAAACACTGCTCCATTGCAAGAACATTTATCTGGACAGGTAATATTACATGCAACCTCATCATCTCCACGTGGACAATGCAGCACACCATCACATATTGCATTCAGACTCAAGCAGGTGGTGGACCTATGGCATCTATACAAGCCTTTACATGTCATACTCTCTACAAATCGAACATATTTATACAAAACAAAATTGTAATATATCTCCGCCCATGTGTGTCAGAATTAGTTTTATGAGCTAAGAATGTTTTTGTTCTCCCTAAACGGCATCCGAACTCACACCTTTGATACACTACAATATATATATATAGCCAAGACTAATAAATGTATAATAAGAAATATCTGTATTTCGATATCATCGCGTTTGTTGTATGTGGAGGAATTCAGTCTTCCATTTCCAGTTATATAATGAAAATATCTTTGTACGTTGCTTTATCCAATTCTTTTAGCGATTCTTCGTATTCAAAATATACTTATATCTAGATAGGAAGAAATAAAATGAAAAAAAAAACAAAAAAACATTCCACTCTACTGGAACAATTTCAAAATCCAATATCAAAATCGTAAAAAGAGGCAAGATCGATACTCATAACATACTAATACATCACCACTCAATTTCATGGCTTGGTATATTTTTCACATTGCAATTACAAATCTTAATCGCATCCATTGTTCACCGTACATTAGAAATACAAATTATTATCGAATCTATTTTTCGTCTAATATTACAATAACAAATCTTTCTTGAATCTATTTTTCATCTAATATTACAATAACAAATCTTTCTTGAATCTATTTTTCATCTAATATTACAATAACAAATCTTTCTTGAATCTATTTTTCATCTAATATTACAATAACAAATCTTTCTTGAATCTATTTTTCATTTAATATTACAATAACAAATCTTTCTTGAATCTATTTTTCATCTAATATTACAATAACAAATCTTTCTTGAATCTATTTTTCATTTAATATTACAATAACAAATCTTTCTTGAATCTATTTTTCATCTAATATTACAATAACAAATCTTTCTTGAATCTATTTTTCATCTAATATTACAATAACAAATCTTTCTTGAATCTATTTTTCATCTAATATTACAATAACAAATCTTTCTTGAATCTATTTTTCATTTAATATTACAATAACAAATCTTTCTTGAATCTATTTTTCATCTAATATTACAATAACAAATCTTTCTTGAATCTATTTTTCATTTAATATTACAATAACAAATCTTTCTTGAATCTATTTTTCATCTAATATTACAATAACAAATCTTTCTTGAATCTATTTTTCATCTAATATTACAATAACAAATCTTTCTTGAATCTATTTTTCATCTAATATTACAATAACAAATCTTTCTTGAATCTATTTTTCATCTAATATTACAATAACAAATCTTTCTTGAATCTATTTTTCATCTAATATTACAATAACAAATCTTTCTTGAATCTATTTTTCATCTAATATTACAATAACAAATTTTCATGGGATTCGTCGTGGTCGTCATCGTATGGTAGTTGGGTTTATAACTACCGATGCAATCAGTGCCTATCACCACTAACGTTGTGGGTTCTAAATTCCGCTCAGTCGAGGTGTACTCAATACAACATTATGTGATAAAGTTTGTCAGTGACTTGGGACAGGTCGTTGGTTTATTCAGTACATAATATATAAAGAAGAACGGGAATTTAAAGGATCGGATCGGATCGGCTTAACTTTCAATAAGTAAGTTCAATATGACTTAAAACTAAAGCACTTGCGACGGTTCCGTTATTTCCCCCTGCGTTCTCCTGTTTCCTACACCCATAAAGCTGACTGTCACGATATAACTGAAATATTGTTGAAAGTGGCGTTAAGCACCATAAATCAAGTCAAATCATATCAAATTTTCATCGAATCCTTTTTTCACCGAACATTGCAATTACAAATCTGTCTTGAATGCATTTTCCACCTAACTTTGCAATTACAAATTGTTATCCATTCCATGCAGTGTATTTTTTCACATGGAAATATGACAGAATGGACAGAGATATACACATAATATTGAAATTGTTCCTGTAAATGAACAACATTGAACCAATTATGAAGTAGACTGATAAATCGCTTCCGTGGATTGGTTCGTTTGCAGTACGGTGAATTTAATATTATTTGTGGCTTATCCATCTTTGGTGGATTTCGTGGATACCATCAAACCACATTATGAATTTAAAGAATATATGTTAAGGAAGATGACTTACTTAATAAATACAAATATATAAGAAATCGCCATGTCTACATTAATCTAGATCCATTGACAAACACAACGGAGTATACTTACCACAGTTAATTTCGTCATCTCCATCTATACAATGCTTGTGACCGTCACACACCAATTGTGGGGCCAAACAATGTCCTTCGGTGCATTTAAAATATTCATTTGGACAAGGAAAATCCTCTGAAATAAGTTCAAAGTGTAATAGGTGTCATTTGTCAACCACTACATTCCGTTTAATCTTATCAAAGACAGTAGAGGGGGTAATGGTGCTTAACACCACTTTCAACAACATTTCAGTTATATCGTGGGGGTCAGTTTTATTGGTGGAGTAAACTGGAGTATCCGGAGAAATCCACCGATATGCCGCAAGTAACTGACAAACTTTATCACATATTATTGTATCGAGTGCACCTCGCCTGTGCGATGCTCCAATTCACAACGTTAGTGGTGATAGGCACTGATGGTCCTTAAAGATTAAATTATATAGCAAATAGTTCATGGCATGAGGGTTATATGGCAGTATATGAACCGGTCCATATACTGCCATATGACCCGAAGTGACATGACCTATTTGCTATATTATACTTGTTATCTAAAATAATAATGCAGGTACCGTTCCGGAACCGAATCGAAAACGAGGCTGTCCAGTCCCGGTCCATATAGCGTAATATTGACCGGCTGCGCTAACAAAGACAAATAGGGAAAATAAAAACGTAAAGTATAATATTAAAATCTAGTATATTAGTAGCCTACACGACCTTTTTGCACTCAGTACTTTAAATGGGTTTTTAACGGAATGAATGTAATGTGACAGGAAACGTATTCAGTTGTTAAGCACTTCATTGTAGTTTATAGGACGCTTGTTTTTCAAGGGAGCTAAGCCAGTATTTGTATTTTATATTTTTTTAACGCTTAACTGTTTTACAACAAAATGTACAATCTGTATAAATACGATCGTCACCGAAATTGAAATATTTCTATGTACAGAAAATAGCATTCGGTATTTTAAGCGTACCTGATGAAGGTAATTCCACTAAATTTGATATCTACGTTTTTATTATAGTTAGTTAGTGATTGTTGTTTAACGTCAATTCAGCAACGTTTCAGCTATATCATGTTAATTTTCAAAGAGAAGATGATGAGGTCCCCTTTGTTCTAGACGAACACGCTGAGTTGGACTTCCATAGTGCTAGCTCACTGGTTTGACCCGACCGGGGCTCCAACACACGGTCTACCGCATTACGGCACCGATGCGGTTCGTTTTTATTATATGTCTTAGACATAGATAGAGCCATTATATGCCCAATGTCAAGCACTATTGTGGAATATAGTATTTAATATTTAAAATCTAACGTATGTTACAGGCAACTGTTTATCCTTCATAAGCAGAGAAGTTAATCCCCAGTTTTTTTTTAATGTAAGAAGAAAGTCTAACAAAAATAGAATGTTTTACATGTCAGAAAAAATCACTTACATTTTGAACGACGCCACAATATAGCTGAAATACTGCTAAAATTTGCGCTAAACATCAATCAATCAATAGCACTTTTAATAATATTTGGTCAAAATTCTAGATTATGATGTCTAAATGCAATTCATTTAGAGTGATAACATATACCAAACATTTATGAATGGAATATTGAAATATATGTTTGCTAATATTTAAATATATTTGAAATATTACAAAGTGAAACAAATGTTAAATGGTAACGGTATGCTATGGTATTTTTTACGACATTTTTCAACAATATTTCAGTTATATCGTTGTGCTCAGTTGTATTGGTGGAGGAAACCAGAGTACCGGGAGAAAACCACATGCCTGCCGCATTTCACTTGCAAACGTTATCACATAAAGTTTTATCGAGTACACCTCGCCATGAGCGAGATTCGAACATGCAACTTTAGTGGTGATAGGCACTGACTCCACATGTAGTTGTAAATCTAACTAACATACGATCACGACCACTGCGTTCCCCAAATGTTAAAAGACCTCCATAATTATCAAATGTTCCAAAAAATATGACCACAAAATTAAATGTACATGTACACCTTACCATCAAAATAGGAGTGAAATAATATTTTTGTTGTGTCTTGCCGTTTAGTAGTTTCAGTTTAAACATATTTTATTTGCCAATTAAATAGACAAAATGGATTAGACACAAGTTAAACAAACTTATGAAGTCTTCTCCAAAATACAATTTGTTACATTAAATAAGTACGTAAAAGGCATGCAATTACTATATATAGCATTAATAACGAATCAATGATGAATATTCACAAACAGAAGGAAGAATACAATTAAGATGGATTCATTTGATGTACATGTTCACCCAATTCAATTCCAGTTATACGATAAGGAATCGTTTTGAATATTTGATATAATCAAAAACATATTTAAATATAATACCATTTTGTTTTTGTTTAGTACACACAAGGGTGAGTATTAAAATAGAATAATAGTACTCCCACATTGAAAGTGACATCTTTTTCTAGAACTCCTGGGGACAGTATCTTATTCCGATCCGCGATTTTGACAAATTCGGTCTAAAAGTACTCTAACAACACACCATGGAGGCACTGTAGCTGTATCTGGATTGGACACATCACTAACCTTAATATCAATCACTCGAAACATTTAGAATCATGAAATTATTGATATTGAAAATGTGATGAGATGATTGTTGCTGTAATGGGGATATCAGATTCGTTACGAAATACATAAATTAAAAAAATTGAATTATAGACATATGTTTGGTCGTGCGCTTTCTACGATCATGTGATAACACCTTAATTCAGAGCCCCACAGATCGTTCACCACTGCATGAACAGACAAGGCGCAAATGTTGACTCTCTGAAAATACTGTTATTTTACAGCTTTTTGGGACATTACATTTACATTTTGGTATTGTTTCATTGTCATTACTGTTGTTGATTACATATCTCCTTCGTCAGTTTGGTCATATCAGTGAAAATTGACTGATTCTAAATTTCTGTCCAATCTGACCTGTACATGCGAACAATCAAGAGGATTCCGAAAGGCAATGGCGAGTGACGAGAAACCCACATACAGGAAGTAAACAAACTGGATAGTCAAGACAGATGAATTCCGCTGTTTTTCCAACTGTTTAGGTGAGTTTATCTTATCAGAGTTGGTTAAATAAGAAGACACCATGCTTCTACTTTCTCCTGTATTTGCTTTCATAGCAATTCAGCTAATTGCAAGAAGTTTAGACCTCACCTTGCATAATAACCAAATGGACTGGTGACGAAGAAAATATCGTTGAGCATAAACAACATCATTCATCTTGGCTACGGCTTGCTAGATTTAACAGTTTCAAAATATCAAGTTGTACAGCAACTCTTTACTTCATCAGATATATTTGCAAAGTAAGAGGGAAACTACAATCAGACAAACTAGTCCTTCTATACTTATGTGCCATACTCTTGTCTCATTCATATGCTCCTGAACCAAACCCAGGACCAAGAACACCTAAATATCCATGTGGTATATGCAGCAAAGCAGTTACGTGGACGACACCGGCCGTATGTTGTGATTCCTGCAATGTTTTGGTATCACAAGGAATGTATGGGTATGCACAGCCTCGCATGCAAAGGCCTGCACAACATCTCATGGTATTGCGACTTATGTGGACAACCAAAATTTTCATCAATTTATTTGATACAACTAGTTTTGAAGCCACAAACAGATTTGACATCTTTAATGGCACTCCAATTAGTGAAGGCAGTTTTGGAAGCCCAACAGCAGCATCCTCACCTTTAGATAAAACACCCAAAAGATCGAAGGTTAAACGTGATGACAAACCACTCAGAGTTGTAATCATCAACTGCCAGTCAGTAAGAAACAAGAAACAGGAGTTGGAAAATCTAGTGGAAAGTTCTAATCCAGACATCATTATTGGGAATGAGTCCTGGCTGAATAAGGACATACAGTCATCAGAAGTCTTCCCAGAAGGATACAACTGCTACCGTAAAGATCGGAAGGATGACACTCATGGAGGGGTATTCGTGCAGGTATCAGACAAGCACCTCTCTACAGAACCATCATAATTCCGAGTAGATGGGGCATGTGCATTACTATGGGTAAAACTACAAATACAAGGATTACCAGATCTACATATAGGAAGCTTTTATATACCTCCGAAAACCACAGATGAGGCTTACCTTACAGCTATGAAATATTCAATCAGCAAGGTCGTATACAACCGAATATGTAATGTATAGCTAGGAGGGGACTTCAACCTTGGAGGTATTAACTGGCAAAACAGCTCAGTATCAACAGGGGCAAGGAACTCAAGAAACTGTCAGCAACTTCTTGACTTAACCAATGACCATAGCTTAGAACAGATGGTAAAATCACCAACTCATTATACAGACACCACAGAAGCCATCCTTGACCTATTTCTTACCAACAATGCCACATTAGTCAACAAAGTGGAGGTAATACCAGGAATATCGGACCACGAAGCAGTTTACATCGAATCAAGCCTAAGAACAGACAAGATTACAAAGCCACCAAGAAAAGTTTTGAAATACAACAAAATGAACAAGCCAGAGATGATAAAAAAGCTACAAGAAACCAAGATCGAAATGAACAACGACCACCAAAATATGACTGTTGATGAAGTATGGGACATATTCAAGAATAAGGTATTGGATGCAGTAGACCAAACAGTACCATCCAAGATGATAAATAACAACAAGAAAAGACTTCCCTGGATAACTAAGGAAATAAAAGCACTAATTCGAAAACGCAACAAGCTTTATCAGAAGAAAAAGAGAAACAAGTGCACAAGAACTACAAAGAAATACCATGAATGTAAACGGACACTACAAAAGAAGATGAAACAAGAGTACTGGAAATATCTGGAAGGAATAATAACATTTTACACAACAGATACCAACTCAGAGAGACCTCAGAAGCAGAACAAGTTCTGGAGCTACATTAGAAATTTGAAGAAAGACAATACAGGAGTAGCCCCATTAAGAAACAAAGGATTCTTAATCAATGACTCCAAACAGAAGGCTGAAGTACTGAGCACCCAATGCCACTCGGTCTTTACACCGGAGGATGACAAACCAATATCTGCATCTTTAGAGGATAACTACCCATCAATGCCGGAAATCAATGTCACCAATAACGGAGTAGAGAAACTTCTGAAAAACATCGATGCTAGCAAGGCCACTGGACCAGAGGAAATCTCAGCAAGAATCCTGAAAGAATTTGCGCCCGAGTTGAGCCCATTATTAACTAACATCTTTAATAAATCCATCCAAGAGGGCAAAGTACCAAAAGATTGGAGGCAGGCAAATGTCATCCCCGTATTTAAAAAAGGAGAAATATACCTTGCCAACAATTACAGACCTGTGTCACTGACATGTATATGCTGTAAGATCCTCGAGCATATAGTTGTGACAAACATCTTGAACCACCTTGATGAACATAAGATCCTAGTAGACTGTCAACATGGATTTCGGGCCAAACGTAGCTGCGAGACACAGTTGTTGACTCTCACATGAGCTGGTAGAAAATCTTCATTAGGGTATCCAGACTGACCTCATCATATTGGATTTTTCCAAGGCATTCGATAAAGTGCCCCATAGCAAACTACTGATGAAAATGGAGAAATATGGAATAAGAGGTAACACCTGGAGATGGGTAATATCCTTTCTGTCAGACAGAACTCAACAGGTTTTACTGGGTGGTGAAAAGTCAAATCAAATACCATTAGTCAGTGGAGTACCACAAAATAAGAATTGGGACCCCTTCTGTTTTTGATATTCATCAATGACCTTCCAGCATCAGTTTCATCTAAAACTCGACTTTTCGCAGATGACTGCATACTGTACAGTAACATATACACAAAGGAAGACTGTAAAGTCCTGCAAGAAGACCTACATCGCCTTGAAAAGTGGGAGAAAATGTGGGTATGGAATTCCATTCGGGGAAATGTAACTCGATGTCTATTACAAGAGCAAGATCACCATTTGAACGTCGTTACACTCTCAAAGGGAATATATTGGAAGACGTCAAAGAAACAAAATATCTAGGACTCGCGTTATCGAGCAATCTAAATTGGAACACCCATATAGGAAACATCACCAGTAAAGCAAATAAATTACTTGGATTTTTAAGAAGAAACTTGAAGATAAGAAACGAGTCAACGAAAGAAAATGCATATAACGCAATAGTTAGGATCAAACCTAGAATACTGCTCAACAGTCTGGGCACCACATACAAAAAAGAACAAAGATGAAATTGAAAAAGTCCAAAGGAGAGCAGCTCGTTTTGTCACAGGAAGATATCACAATACTAGCAGTGTATCTTCCATGATCGACCACCTAAACTGGGAATTCCTTGAACAAAGACGTCCAAAAGCAAGAGCCATCATGCTTTATAAGATCATACACAACGAAGTAGACATCAACCCTCAGTCGTATCTAAGAAAGCAAGAAAGAGCTACACGATCGGCTCATCCATACCAGTTCCAAACATATAGTCCCACTACAGATTATTTCCAATACAGCTTCTTTCCGCAAACAGTATGCATCTGGAACTCCTTACCAAACAGTATGGTCGTATCAGGTCAGTCTCTGGATCAGTTCAAAACTCTGATCCAGGGTTACAAATTCTAATTTTCTATTATTATGTACAGTGTATATACATGTTGTTATTTGATCAATTTGGAATTTTTAATCTTGTCTGTTCGCACCGATGTATAATCATCACAAGTGATGGAACATCGTAGGAAGTAGAAGTAGAAGCTAATTACTATGTGCGTACACTTCATTTTACCCTGGTAATATTGATTTGTGTCATGACAGCCCCCTCCACCCCACCCCCACCCCCATAATGTTTGCTTTAAAGTGTTAACTCTTTTTATTTGTCTTGACTATTTCGTACACGTGCAGACATGCGCCAAATATTTAATTTCACAAGTAATGTAATATTGATACTTTTTAATACTTATTTTGAAAATTGGTTAATTAACATTCGGAACAGAATGACATAGTTGCTAAAATCAGATAGGTTGCTATATATCGCTAAGAACAGGATGAATTTGTGTCTTCCGATTACCAACCGCATCGGTGACGTAATGGTTTGCGTGATCGCCTCGAGTGCAGTAGATCGTGGGTTCGAACCCGAATGGTTCAAAGCAATGACTATTAAAATGGTATGTGTTGCTTCTCCGCTACGTACGCAGCATGAAGGAGTAAGAGTAAAGACGGGATGGCTCGGAATCAGAACAATGTGTCCGAGTGGAGCGACATGTCTACCCGCGGACTGTTGTTTCAGTCAGCTAGCTCTATAGAAATCCAACTCAGCGTGTTGTTCTAGCACAAAGCGGACCTCATCATCATCATCATGTCATTGAAAATTAACTTGTTTTCGCCATGATATTGCTGAAAAATTGCTGAGTTGGCGTTAGACAACAATCAATCAATCGCTCTTCCGATTTCCTCTGTGGTGTCTTCAAACTTTTTCAGGCTTCTCGGTGTCACTTGTCAAGATGCTTTATGTCAATGATCTTACCACATTGTTGTAGATGTGACATATCTCGACAGTACTTTATATCACCGTATTCATTCACGTCTAGTAAGCATCTATGTCTGGCATCATGCACCTGGCCATTATCGCAGGCCAGCTTAGCATTGCGTGGCAATTCTGAAAAATCAATGGAAGACATATACAACAGACGTACATCGTCGGAAAATATAAAATTTATGTGTACGAGATTTAATAACAAATAGAAAAGCGAGCATTTAGCGAGCCAGTTTAGCCTGTTTCGCATCGAGTGTAAATTGATATTACATTTAGCGAGAATGTGCGTATATTGTGTTTATCCTGCAATATCAAAAAGACCAAAACAACTGCCAAATTGTCTACAACAGCTGAAACAAGCGTCTTTCTAATCGCTTTCAATTGTCATATGTGACGTCAGCGCCTATTCTGTTTCCGTTTCATTCTGTCGCTATACATGAATAAGTTACCAGCAATGCTTTATTAGGTCCATGACTAAATAATACTGAAGATTATTTTACCCCCTTTATCAGTGCTCAAATCACCCAATTGCAGGATAAAACTAATTTAACTAAAGGTGACCAGTCATAATCAATTGATCTATAAAGGATCATGATTATGAATAATCCAAATTTAAAATTCAAGAAATAATTGTTGTGTGTTTTAACATGGGTTGGCGGTTATTAGTATTTTATCCCGAGCTGTATGGCTTCCATGAATCATTTCGATTCTGATATGTATAATAGTACAAATACAGTAGTATACTTTGAATGGAAAGACGGTAATTAATATTTATGTTTGCGGGAAATGTCGCACACAATTTATGCTGGCAAATTCGAGCAGACGATAACTCATTAACATGTGCATTTACGACGGGAAAGTCAGTCTTATTGATGGAGCATCCACAACAATACTAGTGTGCACGTTTTAATTGTACATCACATATTTATTAATTTTGGATATGTTGATCATTTTCAGTGAATATAGATGTTGTAAAACGCTAACAACTGTGTAAATAATTTTATTTTGTGATTTTTATCACCTGGCTTAAATGTGTGCACCGCGCATGTGCTAATAAGAGTTTGCAATCTAAGTAAATCGCTCGTTTGTTTGCAAAATGAAAAAAGGACGTCATATTAGAATACAAAATAATACATGGACGACATAGTTCGTATGTAGTTTTAGCATGGGTAACAACATCTTCGCAAAATCTGCAAAGACAATCATGTTACGCATGCTAAAACGTTCTACAGACTGTGGCTTCCATGAATGATTTCGAAAACAAATAACTTGTTTGTTGAAGAGGGGCCGTCGTGTTCATGATCGTATGGTAGTTGGATTTACAACTACCTACGCAAGCAGTGCCTATCACCACAGAAGTTGTGACTTCGAAACCCGCTCATGCAAGGTGTATTCGATACAACATTATATGATAAAGTTTGTCAGTGACTTGCGACACGTAGGTGGTTTTCTCCTTGTACTCCGGTTTCCTCCAACAAAAAAAACTGACCGCCAAGATAAGCTGAAATATTGTTGAAAGTGGCGTTAAACACTATAACCCATAACCCTAGTTGATGAAGTGGAAATCAGTAATGGACATGCATGTCATAACATCCATTAACTGTTATGTTTACATTTGTTTTTCTACATAGATAAATAAACTGTGTTGAAATGAAATTACTTACATATTCAGATTTGATGGCATTTTGATCTCTATCATTTTAAACCAGTAAATTACCACAGCCGCTCGTGGCACGGACCTACCACCCCCTTTTTTTCTAACTTTCTGTTTACAAATTAATTTTCAATAAAATTTCTTTATTTCTTTATTATTTCATCTCTTTTTCCTTATTTTAACTTGTTCGTGTCAATATTCATACAATCTTATGTTAACATCAAATTGCATGTGTCGACCCTATATAGATACTAATAATCCACCAGGCATGCAACTCGGCAGGTTTAAAAATCGTACCCCTGCTCGCTTCGAGTACATTTATTGCACCTTATTTCCATTATGTCATTCAAACTAGGTCATTCCTAAAAGACGCATCTTTTTGCCCCTGTTTTTTTTTGTGCACACGATAGCTCAGTTCTCCAGAATTTTAAGATTTTCACACATTTATTGCCACATTTTTCGCAAAAAGACCCACGGCTGACGGAAGTGACGTAACACTGCATTAACTTCAACGTTAGGGTCAGAAACATTCCAAACATTTAAATAATAATTTTTGGGAACTTTTCTGACCCTCTCGTTGAAGTTAATGCAGTGGTACGTCACTTCCGTCAGCCGTGCGTCCTTGTACGAAACATTTGGCAATGAATGTGTGAAAATCTTAAAATTCTGGAGAACTGAGCTATCGTATGCACAAAACAAAAACAGGGGCAAAAAGATGCGTCTTTTAGGAATGGATACATGTCCTAGTTTGAATGACATAATGGAAATAAGGTGCATAGGTAGTTGTAAATCAAACTAGCATACGATCACGGCCACGACGGCCAACTATTGGATATTGGAACTTTTCCGACAGTGTGATATTTTGTTTTCTTGTTTTTCATTTTGTTGTCATTTATTTGATGCTTAAAATATAAAATATTAAATTAAATAAGAGAATAGAGGAACATAGTTTTAAATCTGCTATTCTCGTGGACCATAACATGGACTAAAACTTGTAGTTGATTCTAGATACCACGCACGTGATATAGTATTCTAGAGCTGACAGCAACTCACGTGGCACATAAAGCACAAGTCATGAGTCATTACACTCTTAGATGGTTTCCAAATCAGGAAAAGAGTATTTCGGAACGATATGAATCAGAAAAATTCATATGGATCAAATAATGCTCCATTATGATAATAGGACAGCTACAGCTGAGATTAAAAAAGAGTAGCACCATACTAGGCTTATGGTGTTTACGCCACTTTCAACAATATTTCAGCTATATCGTGGCGGATCGGATTTTTCAAGATGTGAACACCTTGTTAAGAAGTATTTTGTCACTTCTAGCACCATGCTTTAAGGATACATACCAGCTGTACAAATGACAGGTCCCAATTGTATGTCAACGAATGCTTCATCTGTATAAAGGTCAGCTGTGTAGGCCATTGGCACTAGCGGTATTTTATGTCCACGCAGTTCCGTAGACGATGTTACTATGTCATTTACTGGTTGCTGACTCCAATCGGTAGAATTCGAAAAACTAAAAGAAGCATAATTTAATTCCAAGGAGTCTGTATTCGCTCATCTGGGTTAACATTGTTGACTTCTTATGCTTACAGAAAATGGTGTATGACAAATAATTTTGAAAGTGGGCCAACCAAAGATCATTGCAGGTCAGATTTCTATGCAGATAATATTGATGTGATTTCTCCCCACCCGCACTCCCTCCCTCATATGCTTAATCGGTATAAATTAGCTGAATTAAAAAAAAAAAAGAAGATATGTAACAATTAAAATTTGAGCTCATTTCGATTTATAATCAAGCAGAAATAAACAATTAAATGGGTTTATATTTCTAGTCACGCTCGCCATCTTGGATAGAGGACGGAGCAGTCAGACACAATTTTGAAAGGGGACCATCCAAGTACCATCCCAGCCAATTTTGATTTAAATTGGCTAAGTGGTTTCAGAGAATATGATATGCCTAATTTGCATAATAGGTAAAAATTGGCTGAGCGAAATTTTCACATAAAATCCCAGAATATATATTGAACTAATCATTGCCGTGTAGCTACGGTTAAAGTGTGACTTCTTGTAAAGCAGCTATAGATAACTAATAAAATGAACTATTTTTTTGTAACACCAGCCATCTTGAATCTGACACAATTTTTAAAGGGAAGTATGCAAGGACTATTCCAGCAAAAATTTGGTCGAATTTAGATCAGTGGCTTCAGAGAAGTTTAAATGTGAAAGCTTACGACGTATCGCGGACGAACGACGGACACCAAGTGATGGCAGAAGATTTCATGGCCTTTGGGCATGTGAGCTGAAAAGCTACCTCATATTATGCAATAAAGACAAGGCGACGTAACATTGTAGAGCATATGGTTACTTATGAAATTAAAGGCAATATTCCAGTAATTTAAGATGGAAAGTAAGATATTAAGAAAAGTTATAAGATACCGACAAGGTAGCCAGAAACCGAAAAACAACGAAGGACAGCTAATAAAATAGTCAGGTCAAATGTTATTCTTTTTATACTAAAAATAGCATAGTCATAGCATATGGACGAAATATAAGAGTCAACATTGTATCAAATAACAAAAAATGCTACCACTGATTCTCTTTCAATGAAAACATAGAGCACCACAGATAAATTAGACTCCCTTCTGAGCAACAAGAAATATACTAATCTTCAATTAAATCGTCAATAAATGTTAGCAAACAAATGAATACAGGTCACAGCGGCACTCACATGGTTTATTAGATATAGTTATTACTGAAATTTACAGTTCTTAAAAATGTAAATATTAATAAAGCTAATGTTGTCCTCCCTCAGGGATAATATTGGTTATCATATTAAGGATAAAACAAATTTAACTAGGAAGAACTGTTTTAGATACCTAAAACTTAATGTGGCCATCTGTACAACAACCTATCTCGAAAGACAAAAATGTTATGGCCCGGACAAGAAAATACTATTTAAAAAACAATTATCTGACTTTAAGGTCAAAGGCCAAGGTCCCACGAAGGCCATTACGGTATGTGACACACCGCCTTATGGTCATGCACCCACATACCAAATAAATACTATTTAATTTATTTTTATTTGACATTGAGGTCAAAGGTCAAGGACCCACGAAGGTCATCACGGTGCGCGACACACCGCCTTATGGTCATGCACCTACATACCAAATATCATTGACTTATCTCGAAAGACAAAAATGTTATGGCCCGGACATTAAAATGCTATTTAAAAAAACAATTATTTGTCTTGAGGTCAAATGTCAAGGTCCCACGAAGGTCATTACGGTACGCGACACACCACCTTATGGTCATGCGCCCACATACCAAATATCATTGACCTATCTCGAAAGACAAAACAGTTATGGTCCAGTAGTATATGGGTACGGACAAATTAGTATTTGAGGGGGATCGAGGGGGATCGGACCATTGTGCATGCTTGACCAGAAGTGACGTCACCGGAAGACACGCGACTTTTCCCCTTACTTTTTTTTCCACGTACTTTTTTTCCCATACTTTTTTTTCCCGTACTTTTTTTCTCGTACTTTTTTTTCCCGTACTTTTTTCCCCTTCCTTTTTCCCCGTACTTGTTTCCCCCCGTACTATTTTCCCGTAGTTTTTTTCCCGTAGTTTTTTTCCTGTACCTTTTTCCCGTATTTTTTCCTCTCGTACTTTTTCTCCTGTACTATTTTTTTCCCGTACTTTTTCAAAAGTCGCGACGTTTGAAATCCAACGTTTTAAATTATCAGTTGGTTGTTTTTCTAGTACATGTCGTTATAGCACAGTTCATGTTCCTTGCGGAATAGCCATTCAAACGTCACCCGTAGGGCTTCCCCTGGACGGGTGGGGTGCGCGCATGCGCGTCTGGAGGGACAAAAATATTTATTTATTTAACCTAAAAGAGGATTGAAATGTTTTATAGCACCAACCAATCATATCACTGGAAATTGAACCAATCAGAAGTCGCTATTTCCGGCCGATTAGCCAATCAGAAGCCAGGTAAAAAGAACTGATTAGTAGTACAAAATGTTGGTTGGGGGTGTTCTCTACGACGTCCACGTCCTATAACTTTCTACGAACTAGCCCTTTAATGGTTATCTGCCCTTTACCCGCCATTTCCATATATTATAGTGTATATATATATATATATATATATATATATATATATATATAGTACTCCAAGGATGTCCGAGTCCTATAACCTTCTACGAACTAGCCCTTATCATTATTTGCCCCTTTCCCGCCATTTTATTATCATGCCTTATTATTTTCTACGAACTAGCCCTTTTACTGGTTATCTGCTTCTTCCCTGCCATTTTATTTTCAATATCCGCGTCCTACAACCTTATTATTTTCTACGAATTATCCCTTTCACTGGTTATCTGCCCCTTTCCCGCCATTTTATTTTCATAATTACATTATTTATTTCAATAATTACATTTCTTACAAAAGTTTACCACCACCACCCACTTTTCTTCCGTATTTTCCATATCATTTCACAATTTTCTTCTGTATTTTCCAAATCTTTTCACTATTCAACTTGGGTTTCTTCCATATTTTTTACTATCTTTTCACTATTCAACTTACATTTCCTCTGTATTTTCCTATCTTTTCACATTTCAACTTACTTTTCTTCAGTGTTTTCCATATCATTTCACTATTCAACATACTTTTTCTTCCATGTATTTTCCATATCATTTCACTATTCAACTTGCCTTTCTTCTATATTTTTCATATCTTATCACTATTCGACTTGTCTTTCTTCCATATTTTCCATATCTTTTCACTATTTTCTTCCATATTTTCCATATCATTTCACAATTTTCTTCTGTATTTTCCAAATCTTTTCACTATTTTCTTCCACAATTTCCCTATATTATCACTATTCAACTTGCCTTTTTTCCATGTTTTGCATTTCTTTTCACTATTCAACCTACTTTCATTCCGTATATTCCATATCATTTCACTATTCAACCTACATTTCTTCCATATTTTACGTATCTTTTCACAGTTTTCTTCTGTATTTTCCATATCATTTCACTATTCAACTTCCTTTTCTTCCCTATTTTCCATATCATTTCACTATTCAGCTTACTTTTCTTCTCTATTTTCCATATCTTTTCACTATTCAACTTACTTTTCTTCCATATTTTCCAGATCTTTCCACTATTCAACCTACCTTTCTTCCATATTTTCTAAATCATTTCACTATTCAACTGACTTTTCTTTTTTCTTCCATATTTTCCCTATCTGATCGCTATTTTCTTCTCTATTTTCCAAATCATTTCACTTTTCAACTTACATTTCTTCCATATTTTCCATATCATTCCACAATTTTCTTCTGTATTTTCTAAATCTTTTCACAATTCAACTTATCGTTTTTTCATAATTTTCATATCTTTTCACTATTTTCTTCTGTATTTTCCATATCTTTTCACTATTCAACTTGAATTTCTTCCATATTTTTCATATCTTTTCACTATTCAACTTACCTTTCTTCCATATTTTCCATGTCATTTCACAATTTTCTTCCGTATTTTCCAAATCTTTTCACTATTCAACGTTCTTTTCTTCCAAATTTTTCATATCTTTTCACTATTCAAGCTACGTTTCTTCTGTATTTTCCATATCTTTTCACTATTCAACTACCTGTCTTCTGTATTTTCCAAATCTTTTCACTATTCAACTTGGGTTTCTTCCATATTTGACATATCTTTTCACTATTCAACTTACTTTTCTTCCATATTTTACATATCATTTCACAATTTTCTTTTGTATTTTTCATATCATTTCACAATTCAACTTACTTTTCTTTCCCATTTTCCATATCTTTTCACTTTTGAACTTACTTTTCCACCATATTTTCCATATCATTTCACATTTCTACTTGAGTTTCTTCCATGTTTTCCATGTCTTTTCACTATTCAACCTACTTTTATTCCGTATATTCCATATCATTTCACTATTCAACCTACCTTTCTTCCATATTTTTCATATTTTTTCATTATCTTCTTCTGTATTTTCCAAATCATTTCACTATTCAACTTACCTTTCTTCTGTATTTTCCATATCTTTTCACTATTCGACTTGGGTTTCTTCCATAATGTCCGTATCTTTCCACTGTTCATCTTACTTTTCTTCCGTATTTTCCATATATTTTCATTATTCAACTTGCCTTTCTTCTGTATTTTCCATATCTTTTCACTATTCAACTTACTTTTCTTCCGTAATTTCCATAGATATTTACGTTAATGTGTGATATTTTCATAATGTGGTTCGTTTTGTTTTTGTTTGTAGTGTGTTTTGGGTGGAATTTCAACGATATGGCTGCTGCTGCTGCTGCTGCTCTGGGGTAAGTATTTATGACTGCTGCTGCTACTGCTGCTGGAGTAGGAGGACGAAGGTAGGAGGAGGAGGAGCTCCCTTTGTGTGTAATGATGACTAGCATAGACATCTTCCATGTTTTCCATATCATTTCACTATTCAACTTGGCCTTTTTCCATATTTTTCATATCTTATCACTATTCGACTTGCCTTTCTTCCATATTTTCCATATCATTTCACTTTTCAACTTACTTTTCTTCCATATTTTCCCTATCTTTTCACTATTTTGTTTCATATTTTTCATATCTTTTCATTATTCAGCTTATCTTTCTTCCATATTTTCCCTTTCTTTTCAGTATTTTCTTCCATATTTTCCAGATCATTTCACAATTTTCTTCAGTATTTTCTAAATCTTTTCACAATTCAACTTATCTTTCTTTCATAATTTCCATATCTTTTCACTATTTTCTTCTGTATTTTCCATATCTTTTCACTATTCAACTTGAGCTGCTTCCATATTTTTCATATCTTTTCACTCTTCAACTTATCTTTCTTTCATAATTTCCATGTCTTTTGCCTTGAGTATTTCCCCTTTATCTATATAATCCTTTTCCAGGTTTATTTTCCTAATTTGTTTGCCTTGAGTTATTTCCCATTTACCTATGTAATACTATTTCAGGTATATGTTTCCAAGTTGTTTGTCTTGGTGGTGGTGGATATACCCTCTTTTCTTCTGTATTTTCCCTATCTTTTCACTATTCAACTTACTTTCCTTTAATATTTCCCATATCTTTTCACTTTTCAACTTACTTTTCTTTCATATTTTTCGTATCTATTCACTTTTCAACTAATTTTCTTCCATATTTTCCATATAATTTCACTATTCAACCTACCTTTCTTCTATATTCTCCATATATTTCCACTATTCAACCTACCTTTCTTCCATATTTTCTAAATCATTTCACTATTCAACTGACTTTTCTTCCATATTTTCGATATCTTTTAACTATTCAACTTATTTTTCTTCCATATTTTCTATATCTTTTCACTATTCAACTTATTATTCTTCCATACTTTCCAAATCTTATCACTATTCAACTTTCTTTTCTTCCATGTTTTCCATATCTTTTCACTATTCAAGATACTTTTCTTCGATATTTTCCCTATCTTATTTTTATAATGCCAAGTTTAAATATAGAATGTCAATAACAACCGACTCACTTATCAGTAAATAGGATCAACAGTTATGTATGATGAGATATTGTTATAATATATTGCTATGAAAAAAATTTCATAGTTTCTAACACAACTTTCATACTTTATTTGAAGAAAGAGAGCCAGAACTGACAATTGAAAATGTGTAAAATAATGTCGCATCATAACGTCTTTTCTCGAAAATTGTAGTTTACACACTGAATAGCTATTGCTATCCATCCTCTCCGTTTAAAGGTTAGCGATCAAATGATTTTTATTATTATTTGTATTACTTTTGCCTTTTCTGGGTCATCTGAAGTAGGGGTTTACACTAACATATGCTTATAGTACATGAGTATTTATCATTTCAGGTCAAGATAAATGGTCGGTGTGTTATGCTCAGAGTTACTTCCCTTTGAACATACACATTGATTTATCTCCCTCACTCTCATCGAACATCATTATCTCTCCAGAGTTGTCGTTCCTGCTACGCTACACAACATCTCTGTCAACGCTCATTTTACAAGAATTTTGTACAATTTAGAAACTGTAAAAAAAAAATGTACTTAAAATTATTTTAATTATTGCTTAAATTCTCTGCATTCATGAGCAAAAATGGAGAATGGTGGGCTCGGAAACACAATTATAGGTAGTATTGGAGACGCATGTCTATCTGAGGACTGTTGTTTCAGAGATATAGCAAGTTTTCATAAAAATAATTATGCAATTTGTTTATTTTTAAAGAAAAGCAGAGGCAAATACAAATACAGAAAAAAACTAAACAAATTGCATAATCTTTTTTATAAAACTTGCTATATCACTGAAACAACAGTCCTCATATAGACATTCGTCTCCAATACGACCTATAATTGTGTCTTCGAGCCCACCATTCTCCATTTTTGCTCATGAATGCAGAGAATTTAAGCAAATCATTTTTAAGAGAGCATTGATTTGAAATGAGTGATCGGTTTTAGCTTTATTGATATTTACAATAATTAAAATAATTTTAAGTACATTTTTTTTTACAGTTTCTAAATTTTACAAAAATATTGTAAAATGAGCGTTGACAGAGATGTTGTGTAGAGTAGCAGGAACGACAACTCTGGATAGAGAATGATGTTCGATGAGATTGGGAGAGATAACTCAAAGTGTATGTTCAAAGGGAAGTAACTCTGAGCATAACACACCGACCATTTATCTTGACTTGAAATGATAAATACGCAAGCTAAGTACTTAACAGTGTAAACCCCGACTTCAGATGACCCAAAAAGGCAAAAGTAATACAAATAATAATAAAAATCATTTGATCGCTAACCTTTAAACGGAGAGGATGGATAACAATAGCTGTCCAGTGTGTAAACTACAATTTTCCCGAAAAGACGTTATGATGCGACATTATTTTACACATTTTCAATTGTCAGTTCTGGCTCTCTTTCTTCAAATAAAGTATGAAAGTTATGTTAGAAACTATGTATTTTGTTTTATAACAATATATTATAACATTATCTCATCATACTTAACATTTGATCCTATTTACTGATAAGTGACTCGGTTGTTATTGACATTCTATATTTAAACTTGGCATTATAAAAATAAGATAGGGAAAATATCGAAGAAAAGTATCTTGAATAGTGAAAAGATATGGAAAACATGGAAAAAAAGAAAGTTGAATAGTGAAAAGATTTGGAAAGTATGGAAGAAAAATAAGTTGAATAGTGAAAAGATATCGAAGATATGGAAGAAAAGTCAGTAGCATAGTAAAAAGATTTAGAAAATATGGAAGAAAGGTAGGTTGAATAGTGGAAAGAAATGGAAAATATAGAAGAAAGGTAGGTTGAATAGTGAAAAGATATTGAAAATATGGAAGAAAAGAAAGTTGACTAGTGAAAAGATTTGGAAAATACGAAAGAAAATTGTGAAATGATATGGAAAATATGGAAGAAAAGTAAGTTGAAATGTGAAAAGATATGACAATGCGGAAGAAAAGTAGGTTGAATAGTGAAAAGATATGGAAAATATGGAAGAAAAATAAGTTGAATAGTGAAATGATATGGAAAATATAGAAGAAAAGTAAGTTGAAAAGTGAAAAGATACGAAAAATATGGAAGAAGAGTAAGTTGAAAAGTGAAAAGATATGGAAAATAGGGAAGAAAAGTAAGTTGAATAGTGAAATGATATGGAAAATAGGGAAGAAAAGTAAGTTCAATTGTGAAATGATATGGAAAATACAGAAGACAACTGAAAAGATACGAAAAATATGGAAGAAAAGTAGGTTGAATAGTGAAATGATATGAAATATACGTAATGAAAGTAGGTTGAATAGTGAAAAGATATGTAAAACATGAAAAAAAGGCAAGTTGAATAGTGATAAGATAGGGAAATTGTGGAAGAAGATAATGAAAAGATATGGAAAATATGGAAGAAAGGCAAGTCGAATAGTGATAAGATATGTAAAATATAGAAGAAAGGCAAATTGAATAGTGAAATGATAGGGAAAATACATGGAAGAAAAAGTAAGTTGAATAGTGAAATGATATGGAAAACACGGAAGAAAAGTAAGTTGAATTGTGAAAAGATAGGAAAATACAGAGGAAATGTAAGTTGAATAGTGAAAAGATAGGAAAAAAAATATGGAAGAAACCCATGTTGAATAGTGAAAAGATTTGGAAAATACAGAAGAAAATTGTGAAAAGATAGGGAAAATTGTGAAATGATATGGAAAACATGGAAGAAAATAGTGATAAGAATTGGAAAATACAGAAGAAAATTGTGAAAAGATATGGAAAATATGGAAGAAAGGTGAGTTGAATAGTGAAAAGATAGGTAAAATATGGAAGAAAATTGTGAAATGATATGCAAAATACGGAAGAAAATAGTGAAAAGAATTGGAAAATACAGAAGAAAAGTAAGTTGAATAGTGAAAGGATAGGGAAAATGCAGAAGAAAATTGTGAAATGATATGGAAAATATGGAAGAAAATAGTGATAAGATATGGACAATATGGAAGAAAGGGAAGTTGAATACTGAAAAGATATGAAAAATATGGAAAAAAAAGTAGGTTGAATAGTGAAAGGATTTGGAAAATACAGAAGAAAATTGTGAAATGATGTGGAAAATACGGAAGAAAAGTGGGTGGTAATGGTGGTGGCAAACTTTTGTAAGAAATGTAATTATTGAAATAAATAATGTAACTATGAAAATAAAATGGCGGGGAAGGGGCAGATAACCAGTGAAAGGGCTAGTTCGTAGAAAATGATAAGGTTATAGGACACGGATAATGAAAATAAAATGGCAGGGAAGGGGCAGATAACCAGTAAAAGGGCTAGTTCGTAGAAAATAATAAGGCTATAGGATGCAGATAATGAAAATAAAATGTCGGGAAAGGGGCAGATAATGATAAGGGCTAGTTTGTAGAAGGTTATAGGACTCGGACACCCTTGGAGTACTACACAACATATATATATATATATATATAAATATATATATATATATATATAAATATATATATATATATATATAAATATATATATACACTATAATATATGGAAATGGCGAATAAAGGGCAGATAACCAGTAAAAGGGCTAGTTCTTAGAAGGTTATAGGACGCGGACGTCGTAGAGAATACCCCAACCAACATTTTGTACTACTAATCAGTTCTTTTTTCCTGGCTTCTGATTGACTAATCGGCCGGAAATAGCGACTTCTGATTGGTTCAATTTCCAGTGATATGATTGGTTGGTGCTATAAAACATTTCAATCCTCTTTTAGGTTAAATAAATTAATTTCTTTGTCCCTCCAGATCGCGCATGCGCGCATCCCACCCGTCCAGGGGAAGCCCTACGGGTGACGTTTGAATGGCTATTCCGCAAGGAACATGAACTGTGTTATAACGACATGTACTAGAAAAACAACCAACTGATATTTTAAAACGTCGGATTTCAAACGTCGCGATTTTTGAAAAAGTACGGGAAAATAGTACGGGAGAAAAAAATACAGGGGAAAAAAATAAGGGAAAAAAAGTACGGGAAAAAATTTACAGGAAAAAAATACGGGAAAATAAAATACGGGAAAAAAAGTAAGGGGAAAAAGTACGGGTGAAAAAGTATGGGGAAAAAGTAAGGGGAAAAGTCACGTGTCTTCCGGTGACGTCACTTCTGGTCAAGCATGCGCAATGGTCCGATCCCCCTCGATCCCCCTCAAATACTAATTTGTCCGTACCCATATACTACTTGGTCCGGACAAGCTTCGCTGAGAAGAAGCGGAAGAAGCGGAAGCGGAAGAAAAAATCAGACTAAAACAATATGTCTCCCTTCGTTCGAAGGGGAGACATAATAAAAGTTTAATTGATTTTCCGGAATTGAAGCCGTAACGGTTTCTGATATTATCATCTCTGATTTAGCAGAGGAAAAAACTTTTCTCCCAGTCAAAACCCTGACGTTTTTAGGGATAGAATTCGACACAGTTGCGATGGAGCTGAGACTTCCATGCGAGAAATTAACTGAATTAAAGCAGCGAATAAAACTTTTATTGGACTGCAAGAACACCACTTTGCGGGAGATTCAGTCAATAATTGGCTTGTTAAATTTCGCATGTCAAGTTGTAGTTCCCGGTCGAGCCTTTTGTCGACGATTTATTGATGCCACTTGTAAAGCTAAAAAGTCTTGGCACAAAGTTCGAATATCAGTTGGTATGAAACAAGTTTGGTTAAATTTCTTAGACAGTTATAATGGGGTATCAGTAATGCTCGATCATTTTTGGACTTCAAATGAAGCTTTAGAATTTTAGTCGGACAGTGTTGGCGGAACAGGGTCCCAGAGGCGTTTCGGTATTTATTTTCAAGGCAAATGGGCCCAGGGTTCTTGGCCTTTAGACTGGACAAAAAATGATATTCTTCGGGATATTACGTCTTTAGAACTTTTCCCAGTTGTCGTTGCTATTCAGTTATGGGGGGACCAGTTTAAAAACAAAATGGTGTTGTTCCATATCGACAATCAGTCGGTTACCATTCTAAGCAAAAAATCGTCAAAATCATGCAGGTTCGTGAATCTGGTAAGAAAACTGGTCTTAGTATCCCTAAGGTACAACATTCTAATTAAGGGTCAATATATTATTGGGAAACTTAATTGTATAGCTGATGCTTTGTCTCGTTGTAATTGGCAGCACTTCAGAGAACTGGCCCCGAATGCAGACCACAAGCGCACACACATACCAGACCATATCTGGAAGATTTAGCGACAGAGACGGATTCTTTAATAGCTCATTCTTTGGAAAACTTAAAAAACGGCAGCGGATTCTCTACTAAGATTCCGACGGGAATACGGGTTTCCCGATTCTTGGCCAGTTCCACTTGATCAATCGATCAATTTTGTCGCTTACTTATCGTTTACGCGGTTATCCCCGCCTCTGTTACAACTTACATTTCGGGAATAGGTTACGCCCATAAAGCTCGAGGATTGGAGGATAAAACCAATAATTTCTTAATAACAAAAATACTTGAAGGTTTGCGAAGAAAAAGAGTAAAATTAAGCGATGTACGAGCCCCTGTGACATTAGATCATTTGCCTAGACACCTCCAAGCTCTTCAAAAAGTTTGTACTTCAAACTACGAGGTTTGCCTTTTTTCCTCCGCGTTCACGCTAGCATTTTTTGCATTATTGAGAATCGGAGAAATCGCGTCGGACAACAAGTCGGATACAGGTCCACACGTAATTTGTTACGATGATATCAGCTTTTCTAATAAAAACGAAATGTATTTAAGAATTCGCTGTTCAAAAGCTGATCAACACGGCAAAAACACTTTGATTATTTCCGAACAAAATGGCTCAGAATCAGATATTTGTCCGGTTGAAAGGGTGAAGCAATTTTTGGTTATGCGATATTCGGGACCTACATGTAGCTTACCCGTACATGTTCATTTCGATGGATCGAATCTTACTAGATATCAATTCAATAGTGTTTTACTGAAAACATTACAATTTTGTCAAAACATTGTCAGATCTCATTCTTTTAGAATTGGTGGCGCATCAGAATTGGCCAGGAGAGGTGTTACAGAAAGCGAAATTAAAAGGTTGGGGCGATGGAATTCAAAAGCGTATTCTAGGTATATACGATTAAGTTCTTTAGAATAAGACCTTTCGCGTACGTTTACAGTATATCTTAACAACTTTCCTTGTTTTAGGTACGCAACATGTATGGGTGATCGGATCAATGATGGTATACTGGGCTTACCGTACCGCTAGAGGACGAAATGGGGGTCTCAACCAAGGATTGCAGAACAAAGGTTTTAACTTACATTGGTTAGGGTCAAGGGGGTTAAAATGGGAGGGTCTTATTCCCATGATAGAAAAATCCCTGCTCACGCAACCACTGCCACAAATTTTGATCATAAAATTAGGTTCAAACGATTTGGGGATTGCAAAAGGTAAGGAACTGATTGAATTAATCAGGTGCGATATTCTTCGCTCAATGACCCTTTATCCCGATTTAAAATTAATCTGGAGCGAGATTCTACAAAGGCGATACTGGCACAATGCCAATAATCAGGTCGCAATAGAAACTTCTCGAAAACGAGTTAATCTAGCGATTAAGAATATTTTTCTAAATGAAATTCAGAAGGGATGCATAATTCGCCACCCTAATATAACAGTAAAGGAGAAATCATTGCTTAGATATGATGGTGTACATTTGTCGGATGTTGGTAATAACATCTATTTGAATAACATTCAAGGTGCATTAGAGGCTTTTGCTATTTCTGAATGCAAAATTTTTCAGTAATGAAATATAGCCGCGTAGATCTCACTCATGCATTATCTTGGGGATGAGCATGTATAGACATGCCCATATGGTGTGTTCTGTCAAGATGAGAGTGGGTCATGATCCTATATAATTCTACGTTAGACCATATTTCGGAATACTTTCCTGTGGTACCACGGGAAGGTTATATTTAAATTTGGCTTTCTCTTGCTCACCAGAGCGGCCGGTCCACAACTGTTACCAGTTGGGATTTTATTTTATCCTCTGCACAACCGGGTAAGTTATTACTTTAAATATGGCCTATCGTTAGTGGGGGGTCGGGCTCCTGGTTTACTTCGTAATGCACGGGGGAACTTCTGTTACTGCTGTCACCAGCGGGACATCTACCAGCCAATGACAAAAATACCGTCGGTTTGTATCATCTTGCCAAACCTCGTTTTTTCGCTACTTCTGCAGCCATTTTAGCCAAATTTATGTTTTTATATTTATATGCCTATGCAAAGTATGCATTGAACAAGTTGAATATTTTAATAAGTGACTTTAGCCGATTTTGGCAATCCTGTTTAAGCCCTTTGGTGTTATTATTCCAAAAACTTTAAATTATTTGACTTTCCAAACATTCAATTTTTAGAGTACCTCATGAAGCTTATCCCAAAAACGCGTCGTGCCACCTAATTTTGAGATATATGTCTTTATGTATTTATTGTTTTAACATATATGTCTTTATTTATTATTACTTCTAGTAATACACATTTTACACTAGAAAAAATGAGAAAAGGTTATTCCTGTTTGGCTTTTATCATTTGTGAACTTTCCATTCTTATGTAGCAACCAGCAACACCTGTATATGGAGTATATACCTCTCAATTGACCCGGG
The DNA here is from genome assembly GCA_963680875.1 of Bathymodiolus brooksi. Lineage (NCBI taxonomy): Eukaryota > Metazoa > Mollusca > Bivalvia > Mytilida > Modiolidae > Bathymodiolus > Bathymodiolus brooksi. The sequence goes on along the minus strand of OY804587.1, from coordinate 19,148,192 downwards.
TTGCTGTTAACAATGAATCTACTGAACCCAGGATTCCCTGTGCATAAGTTGAAGTGATCACAGAAAAGTTATCTCTGTATAAAATACCTAAAATATCAAATATTTATAACTCATAGGAATATTATAACGTAGCGAAGGTTCGCCCCGCTCAGACATAGGTGACAGTAGCCGCCATTAGGGCTTTTCTGCTTAGGCCCTTTGATTTATTTGCTCCAAAAGACTTTTAAATTATTTGCATTCCCAATCTTTTGCTTGTTAGTATTCTTGATAAAGGCTGTTGAAGAGACACATCATTCCACTAATTTCGTTAATCTACATTTTTAGTACCATTGCAAAACACACTGCAACTACTTGATGCAACGTATATTGTCATGGCCGTGATCGTATGGTAGTTGGATTTACGACTACCTATGCAATCAGTGCCTATCACCACTGATATTGTGGGTTCGACTCCCGCTCAGGGTGAGGTGTACAACATTATGTCATAACGTTTGTCAGTGACTTATGGCAAGTCGAAGGTTTTCTGCGGGTCCTCAACTTAAAACAATAATTGCTGAAATATTGCTGTAAATAGCGCTAAAAGCCATATCGAATAGATATCGGAGTTAGCTAACAACTATTGAAACTCGGCTTAGTCTGTTAGTCTAACAAAACGAAAAGTATCATTGTCAACGCATGGAGAAATATAGTGAAACAATAAAACTGATCGCCACGATATAACTGAAATATTGTTGAAAGTGGCGTTAAGCACCATAAACTCAACCAAACCAACCAGCAACGTATATTACGATAAGTAAGGCTACAACTGTATATTGTACCCCGCATCAACTTATATTTGACCGTCAACAATTACCTGTTTGAAGTCAAAGCTTGATCCTTATAACTACAGAAAAAAAGGGGGAAATATGAAAAGGTCTTTCCGCGAAAAAACTTAAAACAATAATTGCTGAAATATTGCTGTAAATAGCGCTAAATGCCATATCGAATAGATATCGGAGTTAGCTAGCAACTATTGAAACTCGGCTTAGTCTGTTAGTCTAACAAAACGAAAAGTATCATTGTCAACGCATGGAGAAATATAGTGAAACCTTTCTAAACTGAACCATAAATAAACCGGAATCTTGTGTAAGCAAAACTTTAAATAAATTCCGAAAGTAGGATATATTTGGTAATTTAACCTGTATAAACCGAACACCTGTCTATTCCAAACATAAAAGTTGGTCCCGAAGAGGTTTGGCTCAAACATGCTTCACTCTAGTTGTTCTTTTGACCATTGTGTTTTCTGTTCTTCTTCGATATACGGATTCTGGTTACCTCTTTGGTATCTTTTAAACTCTTTCTTTTTTTGTTCACGATATAGATGAACAATTAGCCATCAATAACAACGTAATGGTAACTTTGCACCGTCAACCAATGAAATGCTTATTATAATGATTAAATCACAATGAATAGATACAAAATATGAAAACTAACAAAATATGAAAACCAATTAACTATGTGGAATGTAAATGATTGTGTCACAATTCTTGTCGCAATGATAGCCTTCATTTTTTACCCTAGTATCAATAATAATATGACAATCAGATATGTTTTGTGATAAACTAGTATGAAGCATGATTACTTGTGACTTGGAGTTGAAATTGACATTTTGTATTTATGATACCAAATCGGTTTTTTTCTTCATATTAACGTTTGATTTTTAGAGGCAAAGAGTGAGTGAGTGAGTGAGTGAGTGAGTGTTGCTTAACGCCAATTCAAGAATTTTTCAGCTATATAGCGAGAACAAGTTAAATTTCAATGAGATGATGATGAGGTCCACCCTGTTCTAGACCAACACGCTGCATTCTAGTGCTAGGTCACTGACACAGCACTCTTCAGTTAGCCATTGCTCCACTCGGACACATTATTCTGATTCCGAGCCGACCAGTCTTTGCTCTTTCTCCTTAATGCTGCGTGCTGGGCCTGAACCCACGATCTACGTCTAATTATTACACCACCGATGCGGTTTTGAGTTTTTAGAAGCAAATATACATATATCAATATTTATGACATCATGTTTAAGAAAACTTACGTCTCATTGTTGTGAATGTAAACTCCATCAAAATAATAAGAACATTTAACATACTGCGAGCAAGTATTATTATCACGCTGTGATATAAACAGCACTTCTCCAAGTTGTAAATATGAATACAATGTTACCAGTCTATAGCCACCAAAGTCAACGTAATTAAATGTGTCTCGATAGGAATAAATATATGTATATACAATTATATGGTCTATCAGCTCGTTGTATTTACAATGTACAGAAACATCTGAAATTATAATTAGAATATTAGATAGATAGATAGATAGATAGATAGATAGATAGATAGATAGATAGATAGATAGATAGATAGATAGATAGATAGATAGATAGATAGATAGGAGAGAGAGAGAGAGAGAGAGAGAGAGAGAGAGAGAGAGAGAGAGAGACAGACAGACAGACAGACAGAGAGAGATAGAGATAGATAGATTTTAATTGATTGTTAGACGATATTGTCTGTGATTTGGCTGAATTGATTGATTGACTAATTGATTTGATATTTCTTTATTTCTTTTGATTGATTGATTAATTGGTTGATTGATTGATCAAATTTCGATCTCAATCGTGGACAGATATTGCTTAATATTTTCTATCGATAGTCTTACCACAAGAGAACATAAAATAAACATGAAGACGGTGAAAGTACGAAAATATATTTTGTAGCATTGGTCACAAACTACACATTTGCTTGCTTTTGTATATACCACTGTCATGTAATACTTATATGAACATAAATACGTTCAATATACCACTGTCGTGTTGGTGGAAGATGACAGACACCTTTTCGCGTATTTTTAGTTTTGAATAGCTATTTTTTAATTCGAATTTCGATCAGGGCGAGGTGTACAGCATTATGTGATAAAGTTTGTCAGTGACTTGCGACAGGTCGGTGGTTATCTCCGGGTCCTCCGGTTTCCTCCACCAATAAACCTGACCGCCACGATTTAACTAAAATATTGTTGAAAGTGGCGTTAACCACCATCAAACAAACAAACACAAGAAAGACTGCAACTTCAAAGCCGTTTAAAATCAATTCTCTAATTCCATTACCATAACTACCAACTCGAATGGTATAAGTTCCATTAGACCTGTGTCCGACATTCCACAATTCCTCGCAAGAAGACATAATCTGACTCGGGGTACATCTGTCTTTTTCATCCTCCCTGTATGCTCCAGGGCAGTCAGATATCGTATCACATATTCTCGCTTTACTTATGCATGACAGGTCAAAACAGTGTTCAATTGTTGGGCTGCACGATTCTACAAAACCATTTAATACCATTGCAATATTATGTAGATGCTGCACATTTGTAATATTGCATTGTCATCTAATGGGACCGACACGATATAACTGAAATTATGTTGAAAGTGGCGTTATACACCAAAATACAACTAACCCAATCTAATGGGATAATAATTTGCTTTGTTCGTGATATATATACTGTTCAAAAATAGAAACGCATAATTCTGCGATTTACCAGGTGAAATTAAATGGCCAATCTAATCATTGATTTTTTAAGGATAAGTTTTAAATCTTAAATGCCTGTTCATTAGATTTGGCTCTCTGCCACATGTGCACAGCGCCTCTGAAAAATGAATATCCCATGTATCGCACCAAAAATTCGGTAGCGTTTTTCACGGGCATTTCGTGGTTAATTCAACTGTTAAACTAAAGCGTATTAAAGGACAAAGTTTGAAGCTTGACTTTTACTACTAAGTTGATATGTTGCCATGCCAAGGTTAGACCCTGCCACTCGAAATATCGCTATCGGTCGTCTTCAAGCCGGAGAGTCCCAAAAGGAGGTAGCATGAACTCTAAATGTTATTCAGAGCACCTTGTCCAGGCTATGGAACAGATTCCAACAAACTGGTTCAACGAATGACTACCAAAGGAGTGTAAGACCTCGCATAGCTACTCCTGGGCAAGATCGGTACATCCGGGTCTTTCATCTACGGAATCAAACCGTTGCCGCATCAACCACTGCAGCAGGAATACATGGATTGCGAAGAAGCAGCTCACAAACAGTCCGCAACCACCTTCGACAGCATGGCATTAGACACAGAAGGCCGTATTTCAGAGCGGTATTGAGGCCGTTACACAGACGTGAGAGTGTCCTTTGGTGCAACAGATTAAGGGGCTGGAGCTCCCAAAACTGGCGAAGAATTTGGTTCAGCGACCAGTGTTGTTTTCTGCTGCAGAAACGTGATGGCAGAATACGTGTATATATGCGCCGGAATGAACGTTTCTCTTCCTCCTGTGTTCAGGAAGTGGATAGCTTCCCTGGAGGTAGTGTCATAATGTGGGCGGCTATCTCAAATGACCGCAAAACATACCTAGTGCATGTCCTGGGAAATTAACGGCTGTAAGGTACAGAGACGAAATTATCCAACCTCACCTCATGCACGTAATTGACCGACAGAGGGAGTTATTCCAACAGGACAACGCTAGGCCACACACAGCGCGTGCAACAATGGACTACCTTGAGCAGAACAACATCAATGTGCGTCCATGGTCTTCCAAATCGCCTAACTTGAATCCCATTGAACACCTATGGGATCAGCTTGAGAAACGTGTGCGCCAGCGACAACCTCCACCTCAGACCCTCTATCAACTCCGCCAAATGTTGCAACAAGAATGGCGAACAATACCAAGAAACAATGTGAGAAATTTGATTGAGTCTATGCCGAGGAGGTGCAGAGCAGTGTTGGCCGCGCGTGGTGGTCATACACGGTACTAACTTTAACGTGACCGGAAGTGTGCTGAACTATGATAAACTGACTTTTTGTTTACTTATTCTCTGAAGTAAGGACTGTTAATTTTTCAATAATAAACATTCTGAGTCGATATCTAAAATGTAACTGAAAATTTTTGATCTAAACTACATGTATTAAAATGCCTAAAATCCCCTTATGCGTTTCTTTTTTTGCAGAATGTATATACAATTTATAATGTGTCAGTATTTACGGAGTAAAGTAACGCTGTTCGCCCTATTATATGTAAAGTTGGACATTTTACTCACATGTGAAAAACATCATTATACAAACAAGGGAAGTTTGAGTCCATAAAATTAGCTTAATCCCGCTGATTTTTTTTAAAGTTTAATTAAATGCCTGTACTAAGCCAGGAAAGTAATCGATGTATATGTGTGTTTGAAGTGTGTCTATTTTACCTCTTTCTACGATTTTTCTATTGGAATTTTGAAATTTTGATATTGATGTTGGATTTTTGGAAATGTTCCAATTAGTGTGGTATTTTTTAATGGTTTATGATTTACTAACATATTTCTAAATTTGACGTTGATTATTTTGAAAAAAATTAATAATTCAAAATGAGTACAATTATATATTGTTGTATAATAAATTGTTCTGAAATAACAATGCTCTGTTCGCATTGATGCCATTTTTCATTCAAAATAAGAATATCCGATTGATATCTGTAATTTAAACATCGGAACTTACACCACATTTTTGGATAGTATAGATATTCCTGTTTACGTAGGCATGTAAAACAAAGCATCCCGAATGTGGTTAGTTTGCGGGATTTTGGAAAAAATTGTGAACACTTAAAAAAAAAGAAGTCACATAGAGTTTGATTTCTCAGAAAGCAACTGACTTTCTCACCTATTAAGCTTTTTGCGCGGCAGACACGCGTGATAGATTTAATTCGGAAGTAAATCTTGTTTTGCGTTCATACTACTGGTTTCAAATTGGATTTTATTCAAATCGGATTTCAAACCACCATCCGAGGTGGTTTGAATTCGGAAGCACATATAATACACATTTAATCTGGAATGAGTGTGAACGTAATACCGTTTTAATACTAAATCGGATTTCAAATCTGAAACTGATCAGTAGTATGAACAGGGTATTAGAGAGAGGATACTCCATATATATTATGCATGTTGAGAAAGGAATAATAAAGTAACACAAAGAAAAATATAATAAACGTCAAATAAATTATTATATGAACCTTTCGTGTAACTATGAAAAGAATGTTTAAACGGTGATGGTCATACATTCTACCAATATCTACAAAACGAACAATCACCTATCATCCTAACAGAACTCCCTGAACACAAGAAAGACCACGACATCTACAAAACAAACTATCATCTATCATCCTAACAGAAATCCCTGAACACAAGAAAGACCACGACATCTACAAAACAAACAATCATCCATCATCCTAACAGAACTCCCTGAACACAAGAAAGACCACGACATCTACAAAACAAACAATCATCTATCATCCTAACAGAACTCCCTGAACACAAGAAAGACCACGACATCTACAAAACAAACAATCACCTATCATCCTAACAGAAATCCCTGAACACAAGAAAGACCACGACATCTACAAAACAAACTATCATCTATCATCCTAACAGAAATCCCTGAACACAAGAAAGACAACGACGTCTACAAAACAAACAATCACCTATCATTCTAACAGAACTCCCTGAACTCAAGAAAAACCACGACATCTACAAAACAAACAATCATCTTACATCCTAACAGAACTCCCTGAACACAAGAAAGGCCACGACATATGACGCTGCAAATCCAGATCCTGGCTTGAGAGAAGCACAAAAATGTGGCAGGGTTAAACCGGTTAATGGAATCCCAAACATCCCCACTTGACATTTGTATCTCCAACGACAGTACATATATACAAACGATAAAACACCCGCACAGATTATTCCATCATATCTATTAAAATCAGTTTATTTCATATCAGTACTAAATGCGACTTTTTCATTGATGTAGACATGGTCATGTGTCATGCATTAATCTGCGTTAAAGAAATCTACCAGTGATTAAGATGCTTCTCAGATATTATCAATGTTTCAGTCAATACTACTGTTCCTCGGACAGTCTATAAATCATGATGATGCCCTATACATAAGGAACTATTATGTTAGTAATCATTGTATGAAATTTATATTGATTTTACTGCCCGTAAGGCCGTCTTGATTGACATTAAAAATAGTTGTATTGTATTGTAATGTATTGTCATCTTAAACCGGGACCGTGGGTATAAATAGTTGTGGGCGGATCAAACATTCAGATTGCTCATTATTTTGACCACGGTTATTTCGAGGAGGAAAAATCAATGATACATAGTTTCACAGTTACTTTTGGAGCAAAATATTTAACAGACATGGTCACTAGTGTTCCTCCCTACGAAACCTTTAGTCTTATTAAAAATAATGTTCTTCATCAGTCTAAAACCTACAAAAATCACTTCAAAAATGTTTGGACTTATACCTCGAATTTGACGACAGTGGTCAATTCAATACTAAAATTTATGATAAACGGGACGACTTCAATTTTAAAATCATAAATTTTCCAAATATACCAGCTTCTCCTGCATATGGTGTTTACATCTCGCAATAGATTCGGTATGCAACGGCCAGTAGCAATTATTCTGATTTCCTGATACGTCATCTTTATCTCAGAAACAGGCTACTGGACCAGGGCTATACAAAGATTCGCCTCATTCGATCTCTTAAAAAGTTTATATTCCGATACCAAGATCTTGTCGAAATATATTCCGTCTCTGCAGAGACGATAATAGACGATGGATTTTCATATAGTGAAAATGTGTAAAGATAAGGAAGTCAACATAAATATCAAACATATTTTTATCAATGTGTGACGTAAGAGTGTTTTTGACATTTACTTTCGTCGTTAAGATACTTCAGGTGACTCGGGGTTCTTGATGGAGATGGTTCACGATAGATGTTCCACCTTCCTCGTTGAATTTAGTACTGCTTTGACAACTATTTTACCTATTTTGTTCCAGTTTTGTTATACATACTGCTATAGTGACAGCCGGAACCTTGAACCGTAATGAAAGCGGGAGGTTTGGCGCCTTAAAATCCGATTCAACCCACCATTTCTTTAGAAATGCCTGTACCAAGTCAGGGTCATTACGGTTTTCACAGTTTTCCGGTTGTTGACTGATTTTGTCTGTTTATATACTTATGAGTTTCGACTTTCCCTTTGGAAGATTGTTCGGAGTTCAGTAATTTTGTTATTACCCTTATTTCTGATGTATGTGACCTTGGTCACATTGGTCATGTGACATACAGTTTAATAAATATGCTCTTCATATCAACGGGAAGTTTGATGATAAGCTCCGCCCACAAATTGTATCGGTAGGCACTACCGCAAATTCCCCTTTAAGCTTATACAATGTATATATTAATATTATATATTCAAATTTACTCAGCATACTTGCCACAGTTTAGTTCGTCTGAACCATCAAAACAATCCTTTTTAATGTCGCACCTGCTTTCCATAGGAATACATTGTCTGCTCCTACATTCCCATTCATTTAGTTCACAATTAAGCCATTCTATTAATAAACAGAAATACACAATGTAACACAATCGTAGAATAACGCTAATGATTTCTACGTCACGATAACGTGTCAATCTTCCTAAGATCATCTTTCAGATCAGATTACAGACGCTGATGAAGCTTGTCGGTCAAGCGAAATATCCGTCAATTTGATTATAATTATAGTCTTTTTGTAGGCTTATGGTTATTTTTGTTATATTTTAACATCTTTTTTTATGTTGTTTGTTTTCTGTTAATACCGTCCGGATGTAAACAATAGGTTTTTTTGTATATTTTCTTTCACAGTGTTTAGTCAACGAATATTTTATTACTGTCACAAAGTTCAGAATTTGTGCTCACCACCTTTAATTAACGATTTAAGTGTGACGCATTTGAGAATGTTAAAGATTATCGTTATTTAATTTAATGCGTCACACTTTGTCACCTGATTATTTAGTGAGTTGTAATTATACCATCTAATCTTTACAAACTCTGTCTAATTTTGAAAGACATTGAAGAATGTCATTTGTTGATCGAAAATTTTGTCAATATATGTATTGTAACATCTAAATCGGTATCGTTGCACAATCTTCTAGACTTCTATAATTTATTTTGTTTGTGCTGCATCGTCATGTCTCGACGATCCGTTACTCATTAAGTTCTCTGGTTGGTAGATTCCCTTAGACTTTATATATATATGTATATATATATACCTCTGACGATTAAGCCAAGCAGTGATAGAATTAGAAGTTAGAGCTATTAAATGTTTGTTCTTCCCTCGACGGGATTTGAACTCACACCATTGATACACTGCAGCACCATTCGCTTACCCTTACGTCCAGCGCCCCATCCAATCCCAAAAAAGGAGCTTCAATAATCGTAGTGTTACCTTGTCTCGTAAGGCAAATCTAGAGATAGACATAAGACATGTGTATAAGTGTGTGTAGATGGTACATATATACTTAATATTATAATTTGACAGCAATCTAACTCAGCAATTTGTAATATATTGCATAGGATAATGAATAATTCACTATATAGTCACAGGAAATAAAGTATATCATACAAACGTCTAAGCAAGTGACAACCATACAATATATCTGTCCCACTGGATCTCAAAGTTACTTGTGATACTAGGTTAATTGTAAATATTAAATATACGTCTGAAAATTAAACCAAACAGTGTTAGAATTAGATTTTAGAGCAGTTAAATTTTTGTTCTTCCCTCGACGGGATTTGAACTCACACCATTGATACACTGCAGCACCATTCGCTTCGCCTTACGTCCAGCGCCCTAGACCACTCGACCACATCCACTCCCTAAGAAAAGGAGCTTCAATAATCGTAGTGTTACCTTGTCTCGTATGGCAAATCTAGAGATAGACATAAGACATGTGCATAAGCGTGTGTAGATGGTACATATATACTTAATAATATAATTTAACAGCAATCTAACTCAGCAATTTTTAATATATTGTATAGGATAATGAGGAATTCAGTATGCAGTCACAGGAAATAAAGTATATTATACAAACGTCTAAGCAAATGACAACCATACAATATATCTGTTCCACTGGATTTCAGAGTTACTTGTGATACTAGGTTAATTGTAAATATTAAATATACGTCTGAAAATTAAACCAAACAGTGTTAGAATTAGATTTTAGAGCTGTTAAATTTTTGTTCTTCCCTCGACGGGATTTGAACTCACACCATTGATACACTGCAGCACCATTTCGCTTCGCCTTACGTCCAGCGCCCTAGACCACTCGACCACATCCACTCCCTAAGAAAAGGAGCTTCAATAATCGTAGTGCTACCTTGTCTCGTAAGGCAAATCTAGAGATAGACATAAGACATGTGCATAAGCGTGTGTAGATGGTACATATATACTTAATAATATAATTTAACAGCAATCTAACTCAGCAATTTTTAATATATTGTATAGGATAATGAAGAATTCAGTATGCAGTCACAGGAAATAAAGTATATTATACAAACGTCTAAGCAAATGACAACCATACAATATATCTGTTCCACTGGATTTCAGAGTTACTTGTGATACTAGGTTAATACTAAATATTAAATATACGTTTGAAAATTAAATATTAATTAATATTCTTAAACCTTCGTTAAATGATAAATGACTTTAAAGATTTTCGTTAATCTTACAATGACTTTAAAGATTTTTATTAATCTTATAACAACTTTAAAGATGTTCATTAATTTTATAGGTAATATATTTTACCGCGAAAACGTAACATCATAGTTTCCCTTTATATTGTTAACGTCACACTATTGTTAACGTCATATATATACACTTATAAACATTGTACCTGAAGGTCTGCAACAGCAGTGAAAACGTTAGTACAAGAATGTTGTGAAAAATCCGTTTTGTTCTTTTTTTAATAATTTCTTTTATATATATTTATATATATTTCATCTGTCTTTATGCCAACAGGATTGTAAAGTCTGAAATTGGTAATATCCAAGACAATTACGGGAAGCTTGTATTGATTTGAATGGTATTTGTAACCGAGATTTACAAATGGAAAAATTTGATTTGAGTTATTGTGCTTAACGCCACTTTCCGCAATATTTCAGCTATATCATGGCGACCAGTTTTAGCGGTGGAAGAAGCCGGAGTACCCGGAGAGAAACACAGACCATGGACAAGCAAATGGTAAACTTCATCACTTGCGGCTACGAGTCCAGTGAACACATTTTTGTAATTTACAAAGCCGGGCGCGAACCCACGCCGTATTAGTGATAGGCTTGTATCAGTTGTTAGGTAATCCAACTACCTAACTTATTGAGCCACCCAGGACCTTACAAATGTAAAGTCATAACTGCCACGTAAGTGATTGTATGTCATATGAACTAACAACCAATCCATGCTAATAATGAAGGTGGGATGTATTGTATATTACCACAATCTATTTCGTCTGACGAGTCCAAACAGTCTTCTTTGCCATCACAATGGAACATCAGATGTATGCATTCGTCATTCCCACATTTATATTGAGAATCAGAACATCCAGTTTCTACAATAAGATATGATTAATCATAAAGACATATTCAGAAATTGTTAGTGTTTTTAGCGCCACTTTCAATAATATATCAGCTATATCGTAGCGGTCAGAGGAAACCGAAATACCCAGAGAAAACCACCGATATGTAGCAAATCACTAACTAACTTTATTACACATTGTTGTACCGAGTACAACTCGCCATGACCGTGATTCGAACTAACAACTTTAGTGATGATAGGCACTGATTGCACAGGTAGTTGCTAATCCTATCGGAAAGCAAATGCTGTTATTAGAGATGTCACTACAATACATTATATAATGGTAATTTAGACGTCATCATTAAGTATGCTTTACCAGATAATATGTGATTTTAAAGTCGTCTTAAACATTCATGGTATCGTGCCTGGCAATTTGCCGTGTTTTTAAATAATAACTGTGTGGACTGTGGAGGTACGCAACTCGAGCCTAAAAAACATACCAAAAGCAGCACCTCCCCCACTCAAATATTGACTCCATATTGGTTCGTCAAATGATTACTACAATTTTTAGATCAATTTAGTAGTATACTGTATACTTCTGTCCCAGTAGTGATTCAGATTCATAATATTTCAAAAAAGCAAATCAGACAGATCTTCAGATCAACAAGAATAAGAAATCTGAATAATATATATTGCCTTTGTGTCTATCATTGGTCAATTGAATTTTGGAATTGTTTTGACTTTGTTAATGTGAAATATTAAAAATAATAATAATACTAGACAATTGCTCGAAAAATTACATGAACATCTGGAACTTGAGTGTAAATGTATATGTTAATTCGATATAAAATATGAAGCAAATGACGTCACATCATAAACAAATGACGTCATTGTTTTACTCACCATAATTTACTTCGTCAGAATTATTAACACAGTCAAAGTAGCCATTGCATACAGTAAATTTGGATACATATTCACCGTTGTCACATTGATACACGTTAAACAAACGTGGTGTAGAAGAATTTCCAGACAGTTCAATATAATATGTGTCTTCATTTTGGACTGTAAACATAACTATGTTTATATAAATAATTAGAAGAGTTTGAAGACACCAAAGGGGTAATCGGAATCCGTATATCGAAGAAGAACAGACAACACAATGACCCCAAAAAAAGCACAAACGGACCAAAACCGATCTACAAAACATACACATAAACCTAAAAATGGAGACACACGAAATACTGGGGGTGAACTCATGTGCATGTGCTCCAGAAGGATAAGTGGTTCATGCTACACTAGTGGCAACCGTCGTATTAATCTAGTTACAAACCCAGTGATACGTCATGAAACTTGGTTCCAGTATTGAAAGAGGTAGACTGTATAAATGTATGTTCATGCCAGATGATGTTCGTGTTGATTCACCGTAACGTGACGGATGTCACTAGTGCATCAGTAACACCGAACCCTTCCGGAGCATTCAAGTTCACCCTCGAATTCAGTGGAGTTCGTGTTACTCAATCTTTAGTTTTCTATATAGTGTTTAGCAGATCATTATTTTTCCTTTTGCCCTTTTCTGTGTCGTTATCGTATTGTCTGACCTTCGAATTACGGTTTCTGATTACCCCTTCAAACCATTTTTATTGTTTTATGAAGTACTTTGCAGGTCGTTGTCCTTTCGTTTTTTTTTCTTTTCGTCATTGTATTGTCTATCCTCCGATTTACGGCTTCCGATTGTCCCTTCAAACAATCCGTAGGTTTCCATGTAGTGCTTTGCAGATCATTATGTTTCCTTTTGCCCTTTTTCGTGTCGTTATTATATTGTCTGACCTTCGAATTACGGTTTCTGATTACCCCTTCAAACAATGTTTAGCTTTTTTTTGTTTAGTGTTTTTCAGATCATTGTGTGTCATGTTGTCCTTGGTCATTTCGTCAGTGTAGTGTCTGTCCTTCAATTTACGACTTCTGGTTACCCTTTCAAACTTTCTTTTCAACAGAAAATGCTACAATAATGATAAATAATTAAGACTGATTTCTTTTGTTTGTGTGGTGTGGCATACAAAAGTAAGCGAACGACATGTGTATGTTTTATTTAAATTGATGGTACATGCTTATTATTGGAATTGATGAATCATATATCAAAAGTTAAATTTTGCTTAACGTAGGACGGAATGCTATACACACTGGAAAAAGAAATGAATATAACAGCGCATTCGATCACCAAGGAGATGTACAACGTCTAGCTAACAGTCGGATGTTTCAAAAATTATGACGAGATTAAAGAATTAGTTTCACCATGTGCTATATATACTAGTGGAAAAAAGAAACTGTGCATTACTAAAAAATCAATTAAAGATCAATATCAAAATAAAATTTATCAATTGTGTACAGTATATTGTCGAATAATGCATTTTTCACCAAACCATCAGACCAATAACATTTAACGTCACTTGAATTTATTTGGAAAACGTTTTAAACAACGCAAAGCTCTTTAGACATTAACAAAGTCAGTAGTGTGTGTGTCCACCATTTGCATTAATGCATGATTGGCAACGGCGACGCATTGATCTAACCAAGTTGTTGAATAATGCTTGTGGGATATTGTTCCAAATGCGGATCAATGCCGGACCCATTTCCGCTAAAGTCACAGGCTGATTTGGCAGATGGCGTAACCGTCGTTCCATTTCATCCCAAACATGCTCAATGGGTGAAAAATCGGGTGAAACTGCTGGACATGGTAACAAATCAACATTTTGCTGTGTCAGACAGTCACGCACTACTCGCGCAACATGTGGTCGAGCGTTGTCCTGTTGAAATGTGACGTTGTTGGCCTGAGCTTGGATGAACGGAATGACATAAGGCTGAACAATTTCATCCCGATAGCGCATACCGGTCAGATTTCCGGCGACAACAACCAATGGTGTTCTGCCATGTGCTGTTATGCCTCCCCACACAATAACACTGCCCCCACCAAACGATTGACGTTGAATGACGCAGGCGTCTGCATATCGTTCTCCTACACGGCGGTAAACACGAGAACGGCCATCACTGCTGTCTAGGTGAAATCGGGATTCATCTGTAGACAGGATGTTGGTCCAATCCTGTATTCTGAATCTTAAATAACGTCTACACCACATCTGCCTAGCTGCACGGTGTCTAGGCAGCAACATTGGACCGATTGCGGGACGTCTTGGCCTGATGTTATGTTCACGAAGTCTATTGTGGACTGTTCTAGAGCTGATCGGTCGTAATCCGGGGATGCTTCTTGCAGTAAGACTTGACGTCTGGAATCGATTTTCCAGATGCACCAGCCTTATGTGGTTATCTTGACGACGTGACATTACGCGTAGACGACCTGAACGTCTGCGGTCTCTAGTGTTGCCAGATTGTCTAAATCGTCTCCATAATGACAGTATCGTGTTGCGATGACAGCCAAAATGTCTAGCGACAACGTTATGTGCCAGTCCAGCTTGGAACATACCAATAGCACGAAGACGCTGATTTTCGTCGAGACGTGGCATAACACTGGAATTAATGTCATTCAAACAAAATTGTTTTTCTGATGTGTAGGGGCAAAAACAAACCTAAGTAAACCTCAAAAGTCACAAATCGTTAAACGAGAATGATAAACAAAAGAAGGCCAAATACACGAGGTGTACTCATAGAGCGTGTCAAAGTCCGTGCAAGTTTCCCGCGACTGGTCGATAGCATAAAAATCAATATTTCAACTAGTCATGACTAATAAAAAAATTAAATACCCGGTCATAAAAAAATATATGTAAATTTTTAGAATGCATAGTTTCTTTTTTCCATTAGTATATGATATCGTGCTTAACCAAATCATATATTTATCGTATGTTAGTTGGATATACAACTACCTATGTAATCAGTACCTATTACCACTGATGTTGTGAGTTCGAGAATCGATCAGGGCGAGGTGTACAGCATTATGTGATAAAGTTTGTCAGTGACTTGCGACAGATCGGTGGTTTTCCCCGGATCATCCACCGATAATACTAACCACCACGATATAGCTGAAATATTGTTGGAAGTGGCGTTAAACACCATCAAACAATATATTTACCTTTATTGTGTGAGGAATCCATTGGTTTTTCACATAGCATATGGCGTATATTTTTTACAGCACATGGTACATCATGCCAATTTCTTATGTTGTGAATATTCTTCATGACAATTGCTGTGCAATGCTCGTGACCGAATCCATCGGGCTGTGATGGTTTTCCGTCATACCTTTTACAAAGATATAAAAACATGAATAAAATCTAGAATTTTACATTTGATATAAATTTTTCAAATAACCACACATGTTAGCTTGCATATGTATTTATATACAGAATTCTCATGAAGATTGTAGAAGATTATATAAATATTACAAAGCATGATCTCCATTTTTTTTCTGGTCTAATATTTTGTCTGTTTCTAGTCAGTAGCCATGAATACATTTGTGTATATGTTTTATGGGTATCGATTTTAACTCTGCATTTTTAGCGATTTTACTATTGGATTTTGGAACTGTTTTGACAGTATGGTGTTTTTTTTTGTTTTTCATATTTTTTTCTTAGTATGCAATGGAACTTCCTTGAGGTCGCATGGTAGTTGATTTTCCCTGCCTATATCAGTCTTTCGAGTTCAAGTATGACTAATGACGAGATATACTCGGCTGAATCTAACACGATTTTGAAGATAACGAAAGGGGTTATCGAAATACGTAAATTGAAGGACAGACAACACAATAGCAAAATGAAAAAGCACAAAAGCACAAACAACGATCTACAAAACACTACACAGAAAACTAAATATCGATCAACATGAACCCACTAAAAACTGAAGGTGAACTCGCGTGTTCCAGAAGGGTAAAATTGGCAATACATTTTCGGATATGGTTTAGGCTTAGGTTTATGGTGCTTAACACTTCAACAATATTTCAGTTATATCGTAGTGGTCAGTTTTATTGGTGGAGGAAACCGGAGTACCCGGAGAAAACCACTGACAAACGTTATCACATAATGTTGTATCCAACGGGGTTCGAACACGGTGTTGTAAAACTACTGCCATAAGACCACGACGGCCCCTTTTCGGATATGTCATAGATATATCTGTAAATATGCTCTCCCAAAAAAGAAACGTAACATGTGAAACAATATTATTTACCTAAAATTGTCAACATCATTTTAAAAACAGAAATAAGCATTACATTACATGGAAATTTGGCACACTGGGTGTTCAGACTTTGAAGTTCATTAAAATGTCAACATTTATCACATTAATGTCCATAGCGTTCAGATGACGCCACTTCAAAGTCAATATATGTTGTGCCCACCATTAGCCTGTAACATAGCACGGACACATCAGCAGTCCAAGATCGCTACATCGGGATACTTCATCTGAGAAACCGGACAGTGACAGCAAGAGAAACAGCATCAAATGTTCCAGGTCTCCGACGAATAACGGGACAGACAATCAGAAACCGTCTCTGTGAAACCGGCTTACGCACCAGACGTCCTTACCTTGGCGCTGTACTGAGACATCGGCATCGACTTGCAAGGGTCCGATGGTGCAACAGAGTAAGGGGCTGGGACCTGCAAAACTGGAGGTGAGTCTGGTTTAGCGATGAATCAAGATTCATGCTGCAGAAAAAAAAGAGATGGCCGTACACGTGTCTACAGACGCCGGAATGAGAGGTTCGCAAGGAACTGCATCCTTGAGGTCGACAATTTCGGCAAAGGAAGTGTGATGATGTGGGGTGCCATATCCTACGCGCGAAAACCTCAACTAGTGCACATCCCCGGCAACCTTAGCGCCGCTCAATACTGAGATGAGGATTTGACACCACACATGCTACCCGCAATGAACCTCCATAAGGAAGTTTTTCAGCACGACAACGCTCGGCCGCACACAGTTCGTGCTACTGTTGATTTCTAGCCAACAAGAACGTAATAGTGCTCCACTTGCCGTTTAAATCACCAGATTTGAACCCAATAGTACATTTGAGGGATGACTCGGATCAACGCGTGCACAATCGTCAACCAGCGCCACAAACTCTGCAAGAACTGCAGCAGGTTATTGAGCAAAATTGGAGGAGAATTCCGCAAGACCGTATTCGTCGATTGATCGAGTCTATCCCGAGACGAGTCCGTGCGGTGTTACAGATTAATGGGGGCACAACAGATATTGACTTTGAAGTGACGTCATCTGACCGCTATGGACTTTAATATGATAAATTTTGACATTTGAATGAACTTTAAAATCTGAACAACCAGTGTGCCAAATTTCAGAGTAATGTAATGCTTATTTCTGTATTTAAGATGCTGTTGAAAATTTGAAATAAATTAAAAAAAAATTCACATGTTGCGTTTCTTTTTTGGGAGAGTATATGACTGAACTATTGTTGAAATTTGAGTTTATTATTATGAAAACTTCTATCGAAATGCTTTGTTTTACTTAAGTATACAGAAACAATTCATCATATCCAAGAATGTATAGTTTAGTATCTTTAAGATCTTTAATTTAAAATTGATTGTTTTATTTGAGGAATATTTTCGGAAGCAAATTATAAATTAAGTAATTAAGAAATGGTATTGCTATATATTATTGAATAAAAACTGTACTTTACAACGGATCATTTTAAACTCTTCTAACAAAAACGATACTGTCCTATTTTCTACGTTGAACTCCTAAATATGAATGTTTGAAAGACACTCAAAATGAATACCATGAATTGTACAGTAGTGGTTCGCCATTTTCCCATATGTAATCAGTGAACCAATAGCCTTTCTCTTTCTTGGTTAATCCTACAAACATAAGATACAATGAATCATTATCGTAAAAAAAACAAAAAAAAACATCATTTCATGAAAGGCGAGGAAGAGGATTTCAAATTCAATTTGTTGAATATTGAATATGTGTATAGGGTTATGGTTATGTTTTTTAGCGCAATCAATTTGGGATCAATGTATGTGTTTGGATTAGATAGTTGTTCGGTTTATATAGATAACATTAATAAATATTTCTTTCGTTAGGACTTTAATTAAAGTTCGGTTTACTCGCTATTCCAGTTTATTCAGGGTTTTGCTTAAACAGGTATCGATGTATATCTATATTAGAAGGGAAATTATGACAGATTAAAGGGGAAACCTATAAAGAAAATATTAAAATACACAATATTGGGAACGAAGAGTACAATATAATAACGCATAATAAAGTACAGTCAAACCTGTATTATGAGGTTACCCGTGGGACCAAGAAAAAATGGCCTTATAAGACAGGTGACCACTTAAAAGAGATTCAATGCATATAAAATGTTCTATGATAGAACAAGACAAATGTGAATTTTTGATAAAGGTGACTGCTTAATAGAGATGGTTGCATCAGCAGGTTTGACTATATTCTACATTTCAGTATATACTAACATACCAATAAAAATGGCGTCCATCATCGATATATTTTTCATCATATAGATAATCAGTCCGTGCACGAATTCCATTTCCTCTTTAGAACTAATTGACACAAGATGGCCTCCGTATTTAACACAGTGATTCTCTGCCTGTTCCTTGTTAAAACTTGAATTTGTAAAAATCTTATAGCAGCTTTTTCTAAATCCCTTCCATCCAGTCCAACAGTCTTCTAAGATATCAGTATAAAGACACACATATATATATATATATTTGTATTTGCTTCATGCAAGAAGAGTTTGAAGATACCAAAGGGGTAATCAGAATCCGTAAATCGAAGAAGAACAGGCAACACAATGGCCAAAAGAAAAAGTACAAAAGGACAAGCAAGTCATTCTGTCAGATAGAAACCGTATGCTGCATGCAGTTGGTAAATTATTGTTGATTCCAAATTTACGTCAGATGAGTATATTGCCTGTTATTTACAGTGAAGTGAAAGGGTTAGGGTGTAATGGCGTTTAACGCCACTTTCAACAATATTTTCAGGAAGGCAGTTTTATTGGTGGAGGAAACCGGAGTACCCAGATCAAACCACCGACCTGTTGCAAGTGACTGACAAACTTTATCACATAATGTTGTATCGAGTACACATCGCCATGAACGGAGTTCGAACACACAACTTAAGTGGTGATAGGCACTAATTGCATAGGTGGTCATACATCCAACTACTATACAATCACGACAACGACGGTCCCCTCTGGATTATATATATTGTTGGTCTTGTTCCCGTCCTGAAAATAACTGAAATACTGCTTGCTTGGCGTAAAGCAATAATCAATCAATCAATCAATTTGCATTCCGGGATATTTCCTAATTTTCTAAACTTACCAGAAGATACATATTGGTTCATATTTGAAACTGGATCAATGATCTTATATCTTCCAAAAAATCCTCGTCCTGAAAGATCATCACTTATTCGGAACTCTATGACCATCATATGCCAGCTTGACTTGTAATGAGTACTTTTTATACCTTTCCTATATAATCTACCAAACGATGACTTCGTTCCTTCCAAAGAGATATCAAACATTTCAATATAGGAGTCTCTAATATTGCGTATAATATGAATATCTAGGTCTATAACGGTGAGTTCTATATATTGTCCTTTCCTGCCTTCTAATGTCCAGGTATTTGAATCAAATCTTTTGTAGAAAGATGGATATAAGTAAGATGCAATTAACCCCACTTTATTCGAGCACTTCTTAGAACGAGTTCCGTCAATTCCGCACCCTGGAAAATCTGTAATTATTTTACATAGATAATTTTATATGTCTGAAAAATTAACCCAAAATTATTAGAGTTATAGTTTTTTTGCTGACTATTTTCTATTTGTGTTTTTGTAATAATCCCTCAGAAGGATTTGAACCCAAGCAGATGAGACACTGCGGCATTTAATCAGCAAAATGTATATAGCTTCAATAAATGTGGTGTTACAACGTACCTTAGTACGCAGGATGAGATGCAAGTTGAAATTAATGTCAGGTGTCACTCTTTTTACCCGTTCAATTGAATTGAAGGCATAATGAAATTATTAAAGAATATGATACAATACATCTTCTTAATATTTTTCACAACTTTCTGTTTTAAAATGTTATTGGTTTGAACCATTACGGAGTATCTGTGTCACAAATGACCATGTATATGTTCCTTTTGTCGCAATCACTATCCGGTCCTTTCCTCATTCACGGCTTGTCACCGGGTTTGTAACAAGAGTAGCAAAACGGGTACCACATGTGAAAGCGGAACTGTTTACCCTTCCGTAATCTCGGTGAGATGAGACTTCCGAAGACATTTTCTGCTCTACATTTCCAGCCTAATCTCGTCACAAGTCCTATCAAAGGTATTCTGGAAATTTATAATTTGACCCCCTGTGCATTCCGAATCGAATTTCGTCATGGACGGATTGTGTCAGATCAACTGCAGATAAGATTTCATATATAGACATATTTTCTAGTTCAAATCTGCAAAAATAATGATAATCTATTACTGTTTTATGTAATTAAAGATCCATAATATCCATAGATCCAAAATTTAGGCCGAATTGTAAGCCATTTTTATGTATGTACCACGTGATCAATTTCGTGATGTTTTTAGCTATAGTCCGTTTTTCGATATCGGATTTCGTAATGGTGTTTTCCCTATTTTTTCAGCTATATCATGGCGAGAACACGTTTATTTTCAAAAAGATGATGAAGTCCGCATTGTACTAGATCAACACGCTTAGTTTGATTTTTATAGTGCTAGCTCGCTGAAACAACAGTACGTGGATAGACATGTCGTCCCACTCACACACATTATCCTCATCTCGACCCAACCCGA
The DNA here is from genome assembly GCA_963680875.1 of Bathymodiolus brooksi. Classification (NCBI taxonomy): domain Eukaryota; kingdom Metazoa; phylum Mollusca; class Bivalvia; order Mytilida; family Modiolidae; genus Bathymodiolus; species Bathymodiolus brooksi. Next base: position 19,126,966 of record OY804587.1, on the reverse strand, counting down.
CTTTCCTCTTTTCCTAAATGTTGCGTGCTTAGCAGAGAAGCAACAGATACCAATTTTATAATCTTTGGTGTGACCCAATCGAGACTCAAACACACGATCTATGGCAATCGAGGCGAGCACGCTAACCATTACACCACCGTTGCGGTTATGGTTGCAATGAAACGAATAAAGAAATGAAAGACGAGAAAGTACTATACAGTCTGAACAATTTTAAAATCCAATTGAAGAATCGTAGAAGGAGGCAACATCGATACCCCCAACACATATATATACAATATACGTACATTGTCGGTAAATATAAAATTTATTTGTACCAGCTTTAGAAACAGCAGAATAGCGAGCCATTGGCGAGCTTTTCAGGCCTGTTTCGCAGCGAGTACAAATGAATTTTATATTTAACGACAATGTACGTATTTTGTGTTTATCCTGCAATGTCAAAAAAGTCGGAAAACTTGTCAGATTTAAACAAAAAGGTCAGAAACAAGCGTCATTCCTCGCCTTTCATAATGTTTTCAAGGGTGTCTTCTTCGTGGTCCGCGTTACATTAGTACCAGTTTCATACTTGTCTGCGCCCTCCGCTGTACATAGCTACAGGGTACCAGGAAAGTTTATTCGTAGGCTGAAAAGTTTATTCGTACAGTACGAAAATTTTATTCGTCTAGTACGAATAAAGCAAACATTTATTCGTATAGTGTATTTGTACAGCAAATGTACTGATTGCAGGATAAATACATATACTTTCCTGACTGACTAAAATGGTACAAAGCTATAAAAAAAACAATAGACATTTTCCGATCCAATCGTTCTGTATAAAGAATATCAACAGACACGTTGTAACAATAAGCACTCTAACATTATACAGTAAAACCAGTCTATAACAACTCCTGAATAAACCAAACTTCTGAATAAAAAGAGTTTGAAGATATCAAAGGGATAATCATAATCCACTAAACATTGAATAAAGACCCATTGTATTAAATCTTTGTCAATTAAAACGTAGATATCAAATCTAGTGCACACGACGCGTCTCTAGAATATACTACATAAAGTATGCTCAAAATCGAAAGATTGGAAAGCCAAATTAATTTAAAGTTTTGGAGCGATACAACCAAAGGGCCTAAGCAACATGGCCAAAATCAGATAAAGTCACATATGTCCTGAGTTTTATTAATAATTACATTACTTAGGAACTGTAAATTTCAGTAATAAATATATATCTAATAAACCATGTCAGTGCCGAAACACTGGCTACTGGGCGGATGATACCATAATCTATCCTGGTTACATGTTGTCTAATGTGCTACGCTGGTTACCTGTTGTCTATAATGTTCTACATTGGTTACTTATTGTATAATGTTCTACACTGGTTACCGGTTGCATAATGTTCTACACTGGTCACCTGTTGTCAAATGTTCTACATTGGTTACCTGTTCTCTAATGGTCTACTATGATTACGAGCATGCGCAGGTGATCACGAGCATGCGCAAGATTTAATGGTCGTGTAATAGAGCTGTCCTAAAAAATGGGAAATAATACTGGAAGAATTAATTTCTAAATCTCCAAAAGCTTCAAAGGAATGTCATATGTCATTTGACAATCGAATGATTGCTGAAAATGTTAACAAATCTGCACTTAATCAAACTAACATTAACTGTAATTAGCGAACCGGTTTGTAAATATAAACAAAGATGGCAGCCCACACAAAAGTAAACAATCCAAACGTCGAAGTACTAATAAACCATAAACAATCTGAATTACAATCCGAAAATACACTAGAAACACCTGGCAGACCCAATAAAAGACGAACTCCTGAAAGTCCAGAAGATCTGCCAGCAACTTCAACACGACAAACGAGGCATCGTAGCACGTCAGTGGGTGAAAAAGGTCGTAGTGCATCATTCAGTACCAAGAAAACTCCAGTGCAAAAAAAACTATCACTGTATAAATTATTGAGACACTAACTAGTCCAGAGGTTCTTGGTAAAATCATCCCCATTTTGTCTGACAAAATCAGTGAGTCAATAACTGATTCTATAAACAGCTCAGTTGAAGCAAGCATTAAAGCACTGATGGACGAACATATTATTCCACTAAACCAAACACTGAAAGAACAACAAAAACGAATTGACGAACAGAAAGAGATGATATCTAAGCAGGCACACCTTGTAGTCCAACGTATTCAAGAAGAACAACATTTAAAGTCCTCATTAAAGGAAAAAGACAAGGAAATAGACTCTTTACATGACATTGTCATTAATTTAGAAGTCCGTCTTGAACACCAGGAACAATATTCCAGGAGGACCAGTCTTCGATTCCATAACATTGATAGTGCTTTCTTTCCGTCTTTGTAATTCTGTTGCAATATGCACCAATCGTTACTTGATGTATTATTTGAAAATTTGTGAAAAAAAATATTACATAGATATATAGAGAGACTGTAGCTGTAAATTATATAAAATACTGTTGTGTCATGTTAAAAATACTTCAATTGATTAGTGATCGTTCATGCAGGAAATACACAACTTGTTATCGGAGTTTAACAAACAACAACTCAATATTTGGTTTTGTGTGCTTATCAGTAGGAAAAAAAAGCTTAATAAATAAAACCACAGCATTTTTATTTATTTATTTTTAATTTAATTTGAAAGCAAAACTGATGATGTCTTCCTGTCTGAACAGATTTTTTTTTTTTTTTTCAACAAATATTAAACTTCCTAGACGAGATATTTTGTACTTTTACAGAGATCAATCATATATTTCCCCTCTTCATTAACTGCTTATGGTGTACCATCCCTCCCTAAAGGAGAAATATCATGGTTCTACATTAATTTTGATATACACTAAATTTCCGTATGTCGGAATTAATTTCCATATCTTCAAATCTATATACAAAAATGTACATATTATATTCGACCGATTAATAACAAGTTTTTTTTTTCTTTTTTTTTCTTTTTTCTCAGTGTACGAAATATCAAAAATTAAATTGTAAAATGATGAAAATCTCCTGGAAATTAATACGTATCATGGTCATGTATCCAAATATGTTCATTGTATTCGAGATATCGATAATAATAAATACCATATTTTTTATGGTTACATTTTTTCTTTAATTGATTGGTGATAATGTGTATATGTGTGTAAAGTGATTTTCTTTTGTGTGTCTAAAACTGTATTACCAATATTGTATAGTGTTTACGATATACAAATGCATACAATTATCTATTATACATATAATGTAGAATATTTAAGTCGTAGATATGTGGAGTGATGAATTGTGACAGGAATGATACAACATATCTGTAAATTAATGACATATGGTTCTTTTTTCCAATGAAGTTTAATATAACCACTATAATTTCCCATTTGAAACCCCGTTATATCTCAACATTTCAAATGAACTTACTTTTCATTTTCTTTGCTTGTATATATACATGTATTTATGTTTTGTTAACTTTCTTTACTTTCTCATCATTGTTGCTATTTCTCCCATTTAATTTTGTGTGTGGATGCTGCGGTGTGTGTTTTGATGTGGGAGTGGGACGGGCCTATTTCTGCTCTTTGCTGTCTTCAAACCTAAAGCTCAATGGGTAATAGTTTGGAAGAATACAGAGCGGCTATAGGCATGTTCCATTCTCACACTTGCAGACTGTGTGGACCTTTTGTTATTCGGACTGATACTTATTTGAACATATTTAGAACTAACCTCCGATGCTCTCTCTTTTTTGTCTGCCTTCTCTTGCTCCAGGGTCTAATTCCAAATGTAAATGCGTTGTTTTTACTTTTTACACTCCATTTTATACTACTTGTAGGAAATATCGAATCTAATCCTGGTCCACACGAATTATCACAGTCAATTTCGGAAAACAATCATACTGATAGATGTATTTCGTTGTGTAATATTAATATCCGCAGTATTAGAAATAAAATAGAGTTCCTTGAAACCTCTTTGAATGATTTCGATATATTAGTTGTAACTGAAACACACCTTGATAACCAAATAAATGATAGTGACAGAACTCTCGATTCGTTTCCGAATATTATCCATCGAAAAGACCGTTCAAATAGTGGTGGTGGGCTCCTCATTTATTCGAAAAATAATATCTCTATAAGTAGGAAATCCGAATTAGAAAACAATCTTGACGAAACTATTTGGGTTGAAATACGATCCAAAGGTCAATCTTTTTTATTATGTAACACATATAGATCTCCGTGTACAGATATTGATTACTGGACACGATTAACATACGCAATAGAGTTGGTCCTTCAGGTAAATGAAAACATCATTATCACGGGCGATCTGAATTCAAATCTATTGTGTTCAAATAACAACAAACTTATTGACCTTGTGAATATTTTTGATCTTAAGAATGTGATTGATAAACCTACCAGGATAAGTGGTAATGCTGGTACTTTATTAGACCCCATTATTCTAAGCGATACTTTGAACTGTAATTATTCTGATGTACTTAAAATACCAAGACATGTAAGCGACCACGATGCAGCAATTGCATTCATTAAATGCCCAAAAGCTACATCGAGATCATTTACAAGAGATATCTGGTTATATGACCAAACTGATTTTGTTAGATTTAATCAGATGCTAACTGATATAAATTGGAATGAAAAACTTTGTAAGTTTGATGATGTAGATGATATGTGTGAAGAATTTTCAAAAACTTTCCTTCAAATCTCAAGTGCATGTATCCCTTCAAAAACAATATTGATACGCGAAAAAGACAAACCATGGTTCAGTAACGAAATACGAAAAGAAATCCGCATACGTGACCGGCTTAGGAAAAAATTATCAAAATCTCAAAACGAAAACAACATTATTAAATATAAAAAACAAAGAAATAAGGTAAATAATATGAAAAAAATAGCAAAGGAGAAATTTGAAAATAATTTAGACAACTTTTTATTAAATAACTCTTCAAACCCCAAAATGTATTGGAAAATAATGAAGATGTTAATCAAATCTAACAAAGGAAATTATTGTATACCCCCACTCCGGAATTCAATTAATGATCAAAATATTGATGATATTGCTTATGACGATTCGGACAAATGCGAGTTATTGAATAAATACTTTAGCTCAATATCAAAACTGGACGAAGAAAATGTTACTCTCCCACAGTTTGACTCAAAAACAAATAATATTATTCACGAAATACATATAACAGAGAACGAAATTATTGATGTTATTCAAATTCTTGACCCAAACAGGACCAGACAAAATAAGTCATAAAATGTTTAAAATTTCTCCTGAGAAAATTGCAAAGCCCCTTTTAATAATATTTAATAAATCTTTACAACAGAGCAAATATCCTTCTAATTGGAAGAGTGCTCATGTTATTGCAATTTTCAAAAAGGGTGACACATCCCTACCCTCCAATTATCGCCCGATATCTTTATTAAGTTGTGTAGGTAAATTAATGGAACGAATAGTTTATAAACATGTTTACAATCATCTTGTTGATAACAATCTCATATATAAATACCAATCGGGGTTTTTGCCAAAACATTCCACTGTCCATCAACTATTAGAACTATACAATTCGATCCTAAACTCTCTAGAAAAAAAAGAATTTAGCTGCTTCGTCTTTTGCGAATTTTCTAAAGCTTTCGACAAGGTTTGGCACAAAGGTCTTATTCACAAAATGAATTCATACGGAATTCAAGCGAAGTTAATAAAATGGTTCGAAAACGATCTGTTCAAAAGAAGACAAAAAGTAATTAATAAAAACTCTTGGTCAAGTTTCGAACCTGTCTCAGCTGGTGTACCCCAAGGGTCGGTATTGGGTTCCCTCATGTTTCTAATATACATAAATGATATAGGAGAAAAACTTATATCGTTGAGTAGATTATTTGCTGACGACACATCACTCGGATATTCTAGTCAAAGTGTTGATCAAATAAAAACTGTAAAAAAACTGTAATCAATCATGATCTACTCGAACTAAATGCCTGGTCTAGTAACTGGCTAATGTCATTCAATCCCGAAAAAACAGAAATCTTGTTTTTCTCCAATACCGGTAGCATAGACAACATCGAATTTTCTTTTAATGGCAAAAGTATCCCTTTATCTACTAGTTATAAGCATCTGGGAGTTATCCTCTCCCAAAATGCAAAATGGAATGAACATTTAGAAAATATGATAACAAATATAACCAAACATTTAGGTATATTACGGAAATTAAAATTCAGTCTAAATAGATCCAACTTAGAAAAAATATATTTAGTCTACATTCGCCCCCTTGTTGAATACGCTTGTGAAGTCTGGGATAATTGTGGAATTGGCTATTCAGACAAATTAGAAAAACTTCAATTAGACGCTGCCAGAATTGTAACAGGTTTACCCATTCTTTCAAAATCGGAGTACTTATATGCTGAGACAGGTTGGGAAACACTATCAGAGCGGAGATATCGCAGAAAACTCCAATTATTTTTAATATAAAATGTGGAATGGCACCTGAATACTTGCGTCATCTAGTTCCCCCAACTATTCAGAGTACTACTATATACCCTTTGCGAAATGGTGATAATTTAATAGTTCCTTTCTGTATACTCTCTATAACCAATTCGTCATTTATTCCTTCCACAGTTAAAGAATGGAATAAACTTGACATTGCAATCAGAAAATTAGATTCATTATCCAAATTCAAAAACGCTATCCGTCTTAACAGCCAATCAAATAAGATCTCAGTTCCCAAACTTTATTACTATGGCCCTAGAAAGTTAAACGTGATCCTAACACAAATTAGATGTACAGCTTCTTTCCTCAACCATGATCTACACAAGGTTCATATTTTATCTAGTCCAGCGTGTAGCTGCGGTGCCCCCCAAGAAGATGCGAACCACTTCTTTTTTGTTTGTACCAAATATTCTGAAATAAGAAATGATCTGTTTCTCAGCATAAGCGATTTGTCTCAATTGATCAATACTTCACTTCTCACATCAGGAAGTGAAACCTTAAGCTATGCAGATAATTGCTTTATTTTTTATTAAGTTTTTCGTTTCATAAAAAGGTCTAAGCGATTTCTAATCGTTTAATGTACTAACCAAACACCATCCAGCATCCAAACACACACACACACACATACTTTTTCCTCATTTCTTTTTACTCCTTTACTATTTTCAGCTATATTATATGATAAAATTGTATTTTTCTTCTTTTCTTGTGCATTCACAATATAATGTATCATTGATCAAATAAAATAATTATCAACTAAAAAATGATTACTTGTTGTCTAATGTTCTACACTGGTTACCTGTTCTCTATAATGTTCTACACTGGTTACCTGTCGTCTAATGTTCTACATTGGTTACCCGTTGTCTAATGTTTTACACTGGTTATCTGTTGTATAATGTTCTACACTTGTCACCTGTTGTCTAATGTTCTATACTGGTTATCTGTTGTCTAATGTTCTACACTGATTACCTATTGTCTAATCTTCTATACTGGTTATATGTTGTCTAATGTTCTACACTGATGACATGTTGTATAATGTTCTACACTTGTCACCTGTTGTCTAATGTTCTATACTGGCTATCTGTTGTCTAATGTTCTACACTGATTACCTATTGTCTAATCTTCTATACTGGTTATCTGTTGTCTAATGTTCTACACTGATTACCTATTGTCTAATCTTCTATACTGGTTATCTGTTGTCTAATGTTCTACACTGATTACCTATTGTCTAATCTTCTATACTGGTTATCTGTTGTCTAATGTTCTACACTGATTACCTATTGTCTAATCTTCTATACTGGTTACCTGTTGTCTAATGTTCTACACTGATGACATGTTGTCTAATGTTCTACACTGATTATCTATTGTCTAATCTTCTATACTGGTTATCTGTTGTCTAATGTTCTACACTGATTACCTATTGTCTAATCTTCTATACTGGTTACCTGTTGTCTAATGTTCTACACTGATGACATGTTGTCTAATGTTCTACACTGATGACATGTTGTCTAATGTTCTACACTTGTCACCTGTTGTCTAAAGTTCTACATTGGTTACCTATTGTCTAATGTTCTACACTGATTACTTATTGTCTAATGTTCTACATTGGTTACCTGTTGTATAATATTCTATATTGATCACTGTTGTCTAATGGTCTATACTGGTTACCTATTGTCTATAATATTCTACGCTGGTTACCTGTTGTCTAATGTTCTATACTGGTTACCTGTTATTTAATGTTCTACATTGGCTACCTATTGTCTAATGTTCTACACTGTTTACCTATTGTCTATAATATTCTACCCTGGTTACCTATTGTCTAATGTTCTATCCTGATTACCTGTTGTCTAATGATCTATGCTGTTTACCTGTTTTCTAATGTTCTATATTGGTTGCCTGTTGTCTAATGCTCTATACTGGTTACCTGTTGTCTAATGTTCTACACTGGTTACCTGTTGCCTAATGTTCTACACTGGTCACCTGTTGTCTAATGTTCTACATTGGTTACCTGTTCTCTAATGTTCTACACTGGTTACCTGTTCTCTAATGTTCTACAATGATTACTTGTTGTCTAATGTTCTACACTGGTTACCTGTTCTCTATAATGTTCTACACTGGTTACCTGTCGTCTAATGTTCTACATTGGTTACCCGTTGTCTAATGTTCTACACTGGTTACCTGTTGTATAATGTTCTACACTTGTCACCTGTTGTCTAATATTCAATACTGGTTACCTGTTGTCTAATGTTCTACACTGATTACATGTTTTCTAATGTTCTAGAATGGTCACCTGTTGTCTAAAGCTCTACACTGGTCACCTATTGTCTAATGTTCTACATTGGTCACCTGTTGTCTAAAGTTCTACATTGGTTATCTATTGTCTAATGTTCTACATTGGCCACCTGTTGTCTTATGTTCTACACTGGTTACCTGTTGTATAATATTCTATATTGATCACATTTGTCTAATGGTCTATACTGGTTACCTATTGTCTATAATATTCTACACTGATTACATGTTGTCTAATGTTCAACATGGGTCACCTGTTGTCTAATTTTCTACACTGATTACCTATTTTCTAATGTTCTATATTGGTTACCTGTTGTCTAATGTTCTATACTGGTAACATGTTGTCTAATATTCATCATTGGTTGCCTATTGTCCAATGTTCTACACCGGTTACCTGTTGTCTATAATACTCTACGCTGGTTACCTATTGTCTAATGTTATATATTAGTCACCTATTGTCTAATGTGCTACATTGGTTACCTATTGTCTAATGTTCTACACTGATTACTTATTGTCTAATGTTCTACATTGGTTACCTGTTGTATAATATTCTATATTGATCACTGTTGTCTAATGATCTATACTGGTTACCTATTGTCTATAATATTCTACGCTGGTTACCTGTTGTCTAATGTTCTATACTGGTTTCCTGTTATTTAATGTTCTACATTGGCTACCTACTGTCTAATGTTCTACACTGTTTACCTATTGTCTATAATATTCCACCCTGGTTACCTATTATCTAATGTTCTATCCTGATTATATGTTGTCTAATGATCTATGCTGTTTACCTGTTTTCTAATGTTCTATATTGGTTGCCTGTTGTCTAATGCTCTATACTGGTTACCTGTTGTCTAATGTTCTACACTGGTTACCTGTTGCCTAATGTTCTAAACTGGTCACCTGTTGTCTAATGTTCTACATTGGTTACCTGTTCTCTAATGTTCTACTCCTGGTTACCTGTTCTCTAATGTTCTACAATGATTACTTGTTGTCTAATGTTCTACACTGGTTACCTGTTCTCTATAATGTTCTACACTGGTTACCTGTCGTCTAATGTTCTACATTGGTTACCTGTTGTCTAATGTTCTACACTGGTTACCTGTTGTATAATGTTCTATACTTGTCACCTGTTGTCTAATATTCAATACTCGTTACCTGTTGTCTAATGTTCTACACTGATTACATGTTTTCTAATGTTCTACACTGGTCACCTGTTGTCTAAAGTTCTACATTGGTTATCTATTGTCTAATGTTCTACATTGGTTACCTGTTGTCTTATGTTCTACACTGGTTACCTGTTGTTTTATGTTCTACACTGGTTACCTGTTGTATAATATTCTATATTGATCACATATTTCTAATAGTCTATGTTGGTTACCTATTGTCTATAATATTCTACGCTGATAACCTATTGTCTAATGTTCAACATGGGTCACCTGTTGTCTAAGTTTCTACACTGATTACCTATTTTCTAATATTCTATATTGGTTACCTGTTGTCTAATGTTCTATACTGGTAACCTGTTGTCTAATGTTTTATTCTGGTTACCTGTTTTCTAATGTTCTAGACTGGTCACCTGTTGTCTAAAGTTCTACACGTGTGACCTGTTGTCTAATGTTCTACATTGGTTACCTGTTGTCTAATGTTCTACACTGGTCACCTGTTGTCTAAAGTTCTACATTGGTTATCTATTATCTAATGTTCTACATTGGTTACCTGTTGTCTTATGTTCTACACTGGATACCTGTTGTATAATATTCTATATTGATCACATATTTCTAATAGTCTATACTGGTTACCTATTGTTTATAATATTCTACGCTGATTACCTGTTGTCTAATGTTCAACATGGGTCACCTGTTGTCTAATTTTCTACACTGATTACCTATTTTCTAATGTTCTATATTGGTTACCTGTTGTCTAATGTTCTATACTGGTAACCTGTTGTCTAATGTTTTATTCTGGTTACCTGTTGTCTAATTTTCTACACTGGTCACCTGTTGTCTAATATTCATTATTGGTTGCCTATTGTCTAATGTTCTACACTGTTTACCTATTGTCTATAATATTCTACGCTGGTTGCCTATTGTCTAATGTTCTACACCGGTTACCTGTTGTCTATAATATTCTACGCTGGTTACCTATTGTCTAATGTAATATGTTAGTCACCTATTGTCTAATGTTCTACATTGGTTACCTATTGTTTAATGTTCTACACTGTTTACATATTGTCTATAATATTCTACGCTGGTTACCTGTTATCTAATGTTCTATCCTGATTACCTGTTGTCTAATGTTCTACATTGGTTAACTATTGTCTAATGTTCTATGCTGTGTAACTGTTGTCTAATGTTCTACACTGGTCACCTGTTGTCTAATGTTCAACACGGGTTACCTGTTGTCTAATGTTCTATATTGGTTATATGTTGTCTAATGCTCTATACTGGTTACCTCTTGTCTAATGTTCTACATTGGTTAACTATTGTCTAATGTTCTATGCTGGTTACCTGTTGTCTAAAGTTGTACATTGGCTACCTTTTTTCTAATATTCTACACTGGTCATCTGTTGTCTATAATACTCTACACTGGTTACCTATTGTCTAATGTTATATACTGGTTACCTGTTGTCTAATGTTGTACACTGGTTACCTTTTTTCTAATGTTCTATACTGGTTACCATTTTTTTAATATTCTACACTGGTAACCTGTTGTCTATAATGTTCTACACTGCTCAGCTGTTGTATAATGTTCTACACTGGTCACCTGTTGTCTATAATATTCTACGCAGGTTACCTATTGTCTAATGTTCTATACTGGTTACCTGTTGTCTAATCGTCTACTCTGTTTACCTGTTGTCTACTGTTCTACACAGGTTACCTGTTGTCTATAATATTCTACGCTAGTTAACTGTTGTCTACTGTTCTACACAGGTTACCTGTTGTCTATAATACTCTACACTGGTTACCTTTTGTCTAATGTTATATACTGGTTACCTGTTGTCTAATGTTATATACTGGTTACCTTTTTTCTAATGTTGTACACTGGTTACCTTTTTTCTAATGTTCTATACTGGTTACCATTTTTCTAATATTCTACCGTGGCAACCTGTTGTCTATAATGTTCTATACTGGTCAGCTGTTGTCGAATGTTCTACACTGGTTATCTGTTGTCTATAATGTTCTACACTGATTACCTGTTGTCTATAATGTTCTACACTGGCTACCTGTTTTCTATAATGTTCTACACTGGCCACCTCTTTTCTATAATGTTCTACACTGGTTACCTGTTGTATATCATTGTCTACACTGTATACCTGTTGTCTAATGTTGTACCCTGGTTATCTCTTGTCTATAATTTTTTATAATGTTCTATACTGGTTGCCTGTTGTCTAATGTTCTACTCTATTTACCTGTTGTCTAATGTTCTACAAAGGTTACCTGTTGTCAATAATATTCTACGCTAGTTACCTGTTGTCTAATGTTCTACACTGGTCACCTGTTGTCTATAATACTCTACACTGGTTACCTATTTTCTAATGTTATATACTGGTTACCTGTTGTCTAATGTTATATACTAGTTACCTTTTTTCTAATGTTGTACACTGGTTACCTTTTTTCTAATGTTCTACACTGGTTACCATATGTCTAATATTCTACACTGGTAACCTGTTGTCTATAATGTTCTATACTGGTCAGCTGTTGCATAATGTTCTACACTGGTCACCTGTTGTCTATAATATTCTATGCTGTTTACCTATTGTCTAATGTTCTATACTGGTTACCTGTTGTCTAATGTTCTACTCCATTTACCTGTTGTCTAATGTTCTACACAGGCTACGTGTTGTCTATAGTATTCTACGCTAGTTATCTGTTGTCTAATGTTCTACACTGGTCACCTGTTGTCTATAATACTCTACACTGGTTACCTATTGTCTAATGTTATATACTGGTTACCTGTTGTCTAATGTTATATACTGGTTACCTTTTTTCTAATGTTGTTCACTGGTTACCATTTTTCTAATATTCTACACTGGTAACCTGTTGTCTATAATGTTCTATACTTGTCAGCTGTTGTCTAATGTTTTACACTGGTTATCTGTTGTCTGTAATGTTATACACTGGTCACTTGTTGTGTAATCTTCTACACTGGTTATCTGTTGTCTGTAATGTTTTACACTGGTCACCTGTTCTCTAATGTTCTACACTGGTTATGTGTTGTCTGTAATGTTATACACTGATTACTTGTTGTCTATAATGTTCTACACTGGTTATCTGTTGTATAATGTTCTACACTGGTTATCTGTTGTATAATGTTCTACACTGGTTATCTGTTATCAATAATATTCTATACTGGTTATCTGTTTTATAATGTTCTACACTGGTTATCTGTTGTATAACGTTCTACACTGGTTATCTGTTATCTATCATGCTCTACACTGGTTAACTGTTGTCTAATGTTATATACTGGTTACCTGTTGTCTAATGTTATATACTGGTTACCTTTTGTCTAATGTTGTACACTGGTTACCTTTTTTCTAATATTCTATACTGGTTACCATATGTCTAATATTCTACACTGGTAACCTCTTGTCTATAATGTTCTATACTGGTCAGCTGTTGTATAATGTTCTACACTGGTCACCTGTTGTCTATAATATTCTACGCTGGTTACCTATTGTCTAATGTTCTATACTGGTTACCTGTTGTCTAATGTTCTACTCTATTTACCTATTGTCTAATGTTCTACACAGGTTACCTGTTGTCTATAATATTCTACGCTAGTTACCTGTTGTCTGATGTTCTACACTGGTCACCTGTTGTCTATAATATTCTACGCTGGTTACATATTGACTAATGTTCTATACTGGTAACCTGTTGTCTAATGTTCTACTCTATTTACCTATTGTCTAATGTTCTACACAGGTTACCTGTTGTCTATAATATTCTACGGTGTTTACCTATTGTCTAATGTTCTACACTGTTTATATGTTGTCTAGAATATTCTACACTGGTTACTTGCTGTCTATAATGTTCTATGCTGGTTATATGTTATCTATAATGTTCTACACTGGTTATCTGTTATCAATAATGTTCTACACTCGTTATCTGTTGTCTATAATGTTCTACACTGGTTATCTGTTTTATATAATATTCTACTCTGGTTACCTGTTTTCTAATGTTCTACACTGGTCACCTGTTGTCTAATCGTCTACTCTGTTTATCTGTTGTCTACTGTTCTACACAGGTTACCTGTTGTCTATAATATTCTACGCTAGTTACCTGTTATCTAATGTTCTACACTGGTTATCTGTTGTCTATAATGTATTACACTGGTCACCTGTTGTATAATGTTCTACAATGGTTATCTATTATCTATAATGTTCTACACTGGTTACCTGTTATCTATAATGTTCTACACTGGTTACCTGTTGTCTATAATGTTCTATGCTGGTCACCTGTTTTCTAATGTTCTACACTGGTTTTCTGCTGTCTATAATGTTATACACTGATTACTTGTTGTCTATAATGTTCTACACTGGCTACCTGTTGATCTATGATGTTCTATACTGGTCAGCTGTTGTATAATGTTCTACACTGGTTATCTGTTATCTATAATGTTCTATGCTTGTCACCTGTTGTCTAATGTTCTACACTGGTTATCTGTTTTCTATAATGTTCTACACTGGTTACTTGCTGTCTATAATGTTCTACACTGGTTATCTGTTATCTATAATGTTCTACACTGGCTACCTGTTGTCATATGTTCTACACTGGTTATCTCTTGGCTATAATGTTCTACACTGGTTATCTGTTATCTATAATGATTTACACTGGTCACCTGTTGTCCAATGTTCTACACTGGTTATCTGTTGTCTATAATGTTATACACTGATTACTTGTTGTCTATAATGTTCTACACTGGATACCTGTTGTTTATAATGTTCTATACTGGTCAGCTGTTGTATAATGTTCTACACTGGTTATCTGTTATCCATAATGTTTTACACTGGTTATCTATTATATATAATATTCTACACTGATTATGTGTTGTATATAATGTTCTAAACTGGCTACCTGTTGTCTATAATGTTCTACACTGGTTACCTGTTGTCTATAATGTTCTATGCTGGTCACCTGTTGTCTATTGTTCTACACTTGTTATATGTTGTCCATAATGTTCTACACTGATTACTTGTTGTTTATAATGTTCTACACTGGCTACCTGTTGTCTATAATGTTCTACGCTGGCTACCTGTTTTCTATAATGTTCTACACTGGTTACCTGTTGTATATTATTATCTACACTGTATAGCTGTTGTCTAATGTTCTACACTGGTTATCTCTTGTCTATAATTTCTACACTGGTTATCTGTTGTATATAATATTCTACGCTGGTTACCTGTGTTATAATGTTCTACACTGATCACCTGTTGTCTATTATATTCTACGCTGGTTACCTATTGTCTAATGTTCTACTCTATTTACCTGTTGTCTAATGTTCTACAAAGGTTACCTGTTGTATATTATTTTCTTTACTGTATACCTGTTGTCTAATGTTCTACACTGGTTATCTCTTGTCTATAATTTCTACACTGGTTGTCTGTTGTAAGCTAGTTACCTGTTGTCTAATGTTCTACACTGGTCACCTGTTGTCTATAATACTCTACACTGGTTACCTATTGTCTAATGGTATATACTGGTTACCTGTTGTCTAATGTTATATACTGGTTACCTTTTTTCTAATGTTGTACATTGGTTACCTTTTTTCTAATGTTCTACACTGGTTACCATATGTCTAATATTCTACACTGATAACCTGTTGTCTATAATGTTCTATACTGGTCAGCTGTTGTATAATGTTCTACACTGGTCACCTGTTGTCTATAATAATCTACGCTGTTTACCTATTGTCTAATGTTCTATACTGGTTACCTGTTGTCTATAATGTTCTATGCTGGTCAGCTGTTGTATAATGTTCTACAATGGCTATCTGTTGTCTATAATGTTCTATACTTGTCATCTGTTTTATAATGTTCTACACTGGTTATCTGTTGTCTAATGTTCTAAGCTGGTTATCTGTTGTCTATAATTTTCTACACTGGTTATCTGTGTCTATAATGTTCTACACTGGCTACCTGTTGTCTATGATGTTCTATACTGGTCAGCGGTTGTATAATGTTCTACACTGGTTATCTGTTGTCTAATGTTCTACACTGGTTATCTGTTATCTATAATGTTTTACACTGGTCACCTGTTTAATGTTCTACACTGGTCACATGTTGTCTGTAATGTTCTACACTGGTTATCTGTTGTCTAATGTTCTACACTGGTTATCTGTTGTCTATAATGTTCTAAGCTGGTTTTCTGTTATCTATATTGTTCTACACTGGTTATCTGTTATATATAATGTTCTACACTGGTCACCTGTTGTCTAATGTTCCACACTGGTCACCTGTTGTCTAATGTTCTACACTGGTTATCTGTTGTCTATAATGTTCTAAACTGGTCACCTGTTGACTAATGTCCTACACTGGTTATCTGTTGTCTATAATGTTATACACTGATTACTTGTTGTCTATAATGTTCTACACTGGCTACCTTTTGTCTATAATGTTCTATACTGGTCAGCTGTTGTATAATGTTCTACACTGGTTATCTGTTATCCATAATGTTTTACACTGGTTATTTATTATCTATAATGTTCTACACTGGTTATTTGTTGTCTATGATGTTCTAAACTGGCTACCTGTTGTCTATAATGTTCTACACTGGTTACCTGTTGTCTATAATGTTCTATGCTGGTCACCTGTTGTCTATTGTTCTACACTTGCTATATGTTGTCCATAATGTTCTACACTGATTACTTGTTTTCTATAATGTTCTACACTGGCTACCTGTTGTCTAAAATGTTCTACGCTGGCTACCTGTTTTCTATAATGTTCTACACTGGTTACCTGTTGTATATTATTATCTACACTGTATAGCTGTTGTCTAATGTTCTACACCGGTTATCTCTTGTCTATAATTTCTACACTGGTTATCTGTTGTATATAATATTCTACGCTGGTTACCTGTGTTATAATGTTCTACACTGGTCACCTGTTGTCTATTATATTCTACGCTGGTTACCTATTGTATAATGTTATATACTGGTTGCCTGCTGTCTAATGTTCTACTCTATTTACCTGTTGTCTAATGTTCTACAAAGGTTACCTGTTGTATATTATTTTCTACACTGTATGCCTGTTGTCTAATGTTCTACACTGGTTATCTCTTGTCTATAATTTCTACACTGGTTATCTGTTGTATATAATATTCTAAGCTAGTTACCTGTTGTCTAATGTTCTACACTGGTCACCTGTTGTCTATAATACTCTACACTGGTTACCTATTGTCTAATGTTATATACTGGTTACATGTTGTCTAATGTTATATACTGGTTACCTGTTCTCTAATGTTGTACACTGGTTACCTTTTTTCTAATGTTCTACACTGGTTACCATATGTCTAATATTCTACACTGATAACCTGTTGTCTATAATGTTCTATACTGGTCAGCTGTTGTATAATGTTCTACACTGGTCACCTGTTGTCTATAATATTCTACGCTGTTTACCTATTGTCTAATGGTATATACTGGTTACCTGTTGTCTAATGTTCTACTCTATTTACCTGTTGTCTATAATGTTCTATGCTGGTCAGCTGTTGTATAATGTTCTACACTGGCTATCTGTTGTCTATAATGTTCTATACTGGTCATCTGTTGTATAATGTTCTACACTGGTTATCTGTTGTCTAATGTTCTAAACTGGTTATCTGTTGTCTATAATGTTCTACACTGGTTATATGTTATCTATAATGTTCTACACTGGTTATCTGTTGTCTATAATGTTCTACACTGGCTACCTGTTGTCTATGATGTTCTATGCTGGTCAGCTGTTGTATAATGTTCTACACTGGCTATCTGTTGTCTAATGTTCTATACTGGTTATCTGTTATCTATAATGTTCTACACTGGTTATCTGTTGTCTAAAATGTTCTATGCTGTTCACCTGTTGTCTAATGTTCTACAATGGTTATCTGTTATCTATAATGTTCTACACTGGTTATCTGTTATCTATAATGTTCTACACTGGTTATCTGTTATCTATTATGTTTTACACTGGTCACCTGTTGTCTAATGTTCTACACTGGTTATTTGCTGTCTATAATGTTCTACACTGGTTATCTGTTATCTATAATGTTCTACATTGGTTATCTGTTATCTATAATGTTCTACACTGGTCACCTGTTGTATAATGTTCTACACTGGTTATTTGTTGTCTAATGTTCTACACTGGTTATCTGTTGTCTAATGTTCTACACTGGTTACTTGCTGTCTATAATGTTCTACACTGGTTATCTGTTATCTATAATGTTCTACACTGGTTATCTGTTATCTATAATGTTTTACACTGGTCACCTGTTGTATAATGTTCTACACTGGTTATTTGTTGTCTCATGTTCTCCACTGGTTATCTGTTGTCTAATGTTCTACACTGTTTATCTGTTATCTATAATGTTCTACACTGGTTATGCGTTATCTATAATGTTCTACACTGGTCATTTGTTATCTATACTGTTTTACACTTGTCACCTGTGGTATAATGTTCTACACTGGTTATTTGTTGTCTAATGTTCTACACTGGTTATCTGTTGTCTAATGTTCTACACTGGTCATCTGTTATCTATAATCTTTTACACTGGTCACCTGTTGCCTAATGTTTTACACTGGTTATCTGTTATCTATAATGTTCTATGCTTGTCACCTGTTGTCTAATGTTCTACACTGGTTATCTGTTTTCTATAATGTTCTACACTGGTTACTTGCTGTCTATAATGTTCTACACTGGTTATCTGTTATCTATAATGTTCTACACTGGCTACCTGTTGTCATATGTTCTACACTGGTTATCTCTTGGCTATAATGTTCTACACTGGTTATCTGTTATCTATAATGATTTACACTGGTCACCTGTTGTCCAATGTTCTACACTGGTTATCTGTTGTCTATAATGTTATACACTGATTACTTGTTGTCTATAATGTTCTACACTGGATACCTGTTGTTTATAATGTTCTATACTGGTCAGCTGTTGTATAATGTTCTACACTGGTTATCTGTTATCCATAATGTTTTACACTGGTTATCTATTATATATAATATTCTACACTGATTATGTGTTGTATATAATGTTCTAAACTGGCTACCTGTTGTCTATAATGTTCTACACTGGTTACCTGTTGTCTATAATGTTCTATGCTGGTCACCTGTTGTCTATTGTTCTACACTTGTTATATGTTGTCCATAATGTTCTACACTGATTACTTGTTGTTTATAATGTTCTACACTGGCTACCTGTTGTCTATAATGTTCTACGCTGGCTACCTGTTTTCTATAATGTTCTACACTGGTTACCTGTTGTATATTATTATCTACACTGTATAGCTGTTGTCTAATGTTCTACACTGGTTATCTCTTGTCTATAATTTCTACACTGGTTATCTGTTGTATATAATATTCTACGCTGGTTACCTGTGTTATAATGTTCTACACTGATCACCTGTTGTCTATTATATTCTACGCTGGTTACCTATTGTCTAACGTTCTACTCTATTTACCTGTTGTCTAATGTTCTACAAAGGTTACCTGTTGTATATTATTTTCTTTACTGTATACCTGTTGTCTAATGTTCTACACTGGTTATCTCTTGTCTATAATTTCTACACTGGTTGTCTGTTGTAAGCTAGTTACCTGTTGTCTAATGTTCTACACTGGTCACCTGTTGTCTATAATACTCTACACTGGTTACCTATTGTCTAATGGTATATACTGGTTACCTGTTGTCTAATGTTATATACTGGTTACCTTTTTTCTAATGTTGTACACTGGTTACCTTTTTTCTAATGTTCTACACTGGTTACCATATGTCTAATATTCTACACTGATAACCTGTTGTCTATAATGTTCTATACTGGTCACCTGTTGTCTATAATAATCTACGCTGTTTACCTATTGTCTAATGTTCTATACTGGTTACCTGTTGTCTATAATGTTCTATGCTGGTCAGCTGTTGTATAATGTTCTACAATGGCTATCTGTTGTCTATAATGTTCTATACTTGTCATCTGTTTTATAATGTTCTACACTGGTTATCTGTTGTCTAATGTTCTAAGCTGGTTATCTGTTGTCTATAATTTTCTACACTGGTTATCTGTGTCTATAATGTTCTACACTGGCTACCTGTTGTCTATGATGTTCTATACTGGTCAGCGGTTGTATAATGTTCTACACTGGTTATCTGTTGTCTAATGTTCTACACTGGTTATCTGTTATCTATAATGTTTTACACTGGTCACCTGTTTAATGTTCTACACTGGTCACATGTTGTCTGTAATGTTCTACACTGGTTATCTGTTGTCTAATGTTCTACACTGGTTATCTGTTGTCTATAATGTTCTAAGCTGGTTTTCTGTTATCTATATTGTTCTACACTGGTTATCTGTTATATGTAATGTTCTACACTGGTCACCTGTTGTCTAATGTTCCACACTGGTCACCTGTTGTCTAATGTTCTACACTGGTTATCTGTTGTCTATAATGTTCTAAACTGGTCACCTGTTGACTAATGTCCTACACTGGTTATCTGTTGTCTATAATGTTATACACTGATTACTTGTTGTCTATAATGTTCTACACTGGCTACCTTTTGTCTATAATGTTCTATACTGGTCAGCTGTTGTATAATGTTCTACACTGGTTATCTGTTATCCATAATGTTTTACACTGGTTATTTATTATCTATAATGTTCTACACTGGTTATTTGTTGTCTATAATGTTCTAAACTGGCTACCTGTTGTCTATAATGTTCTACACTGGTTACCTGTTGTCTATAATGTTCTATGCTGGTCACCTGTTGTCTATTGTTCTACACTTGCTATATGTTGTCCATAATGTTCTACACTGATTACTTGTTTTCTATAATGTTCTACACTGGCTACCTGTTGTCTAAAATGTTCTACGCTGGCTACCTGTTTTCTATAATGTTCTACACTGGTTACCTGTTGTATATTATTATCTACACTGTATAGCTGTTGTCTAATGTTCTACACCGGTTATCTCTTGTCTATAATTTCTACACTGGTTATCTGTTGTATATAATATTCTACGCTGGTTACCTGTGTTATAATGTTCTACACTGGTCACCTGTTGTCTATTATATTCTACGCTGGTTACCTATTGTATAATGTTATATACTGGTTGCCTGCTGTCTAATGTTCTACTCTATTTACCTGTTGTCTAATGTTCTACAAAGGTTACCTGTTGTATATTATTTTCTACACTGTATGCCTGTTGTCTAATGTTCTACACTGGTTATCTCTTGTCTATAATTTCTACACTGGTTATCTGTTGTATATAATATTCTAAGCTAGTTACCTGTTGTCTAATGTTCTACACTGGTCACCTGTTGTCTATAATACTCTACACTGGTTACCTATTGTCTAATGTTATATACTGGTTACATGTTGTCTAATGTTATATACTGGTTACCTTTTCTCTAATGTTGTACACTGGTTACCTTTTTTCTAATGTTCTACACTGGTTACCATATGTCTAATATTCTACACTGATAACCTGTTGTCTATAATGTTCTATACTGGTCAGCTGTTGTATAATGTTCTACACTGGTCACCTGTTGTCTATAATATTCTACGCTGTTTACCTATTGTCTAATGGTATATACTGGTTACCTGTTGTCTAATGTTCTACTCTATTTACCTGTTGTCTATAATGTTCTATGCTGGTCAGCTGTTGTATAATGTTCTACACTGGCTATCTGTTGTCTATAATGTTCTATACTGGTCATCTGTTGTATAATGTTCTACACTGGTTATCTGTTGTCTAATGTTCTAAACTGGTTATCTGTTGTCTATAATGTTCTACACTGGTTATATGTTATCTATAATGTTCTACACTGGTTATCTGTTGTCTATAATGTTCTACACTGGCTACCTGTTGTCTATGATGTTCTATACTGGTCAGCTGTTGTATAATGTTCTACACTGGTTATCTGTTGTCTAATGTTCTACACTGGTTATCTGATATCTATAATGTTTTACACTGGTCACCTGTTGTCTAATGTTCTACACTGGTCACATTTTGTCTATAATGTTCTACACTGGTTATCTGTTGTCTAATGTTCTACACTGGTTATCTGTTGTATAATGTTCTACACTGGTTATCTGTTGTCTAATGTTTTACACTGGTTATCGGTTGTCTATAATGTTCTAAACTGATTTTCTGTTATCTATATTGTTCTACACTGGTTATCTGTTATCTATAATGTTCTACACTGGCCACCTGTTGTCTAATGTTCTACACTGGTCACCTGTTGTCTAATGTTCTACAGTGTTTATCTGTTGTCTATAATGTTCTAAACTGGTCACCTGTTGTCTAATGTTCTACACTGGTTATCTGTTGTCTATAATGTTCTACACTGGTTACTTGCTGTCTATAATGTTCTACACTGGTTATCTGTTATCTATAATGTTTTACACTGGTCACCTGTTGTCTAATGTTCTACACTGGTCAACTGTTGTCTAATGTTATATACTGGTTATCTGTTATCTATAATGTTCTACACTGGTTATCTGTTATCTATATTGTTCTATGCTGGTCACATGTCGTCTAATGTTCTACACTGGTTATCTGTTATCTATAATGTTCTATGCTGGTCACCTGTTTTCTAATGTTCTATACTGGTTATCTGTTGTCTATAATGTTCTACAATGGTTACTTGCTGTCTATAATGTTCTACACTGGTTATCTGTTATCTATAATGCCCTACACTGGCTACCTGTTGTCTATAATGTTCTACACTGGTCACCTGTTGTATAATGTTCTACACTGGTTATCTGTTGTCTATAATGTTCTACACTGGTTACTTGCTGTCTATTATGTTCTACACTGGTTATCTGTTATCTATAATGTTTACACTGATTATCTGTTGTCTATAATGTTCTACACTGGTTATCTGTTGTCTATAATGTTATACACTGATTACTTGTTGTCTATAATGTTCTACACTGGCTATCTGTTGTCTATAATGTTCTACACTGGCTTACTATTTTCGATAATGTTTTACACTGGTTACCTGTTGTATATCATTGTCTACGCTGTATACCTGTTGTCTAATGTTCTACACTGGTTATCTCTTGTCTATAATTTCTACACTGGTTATCTGTTGTATATAGTATTAGTTGTTTTTGTTTTACGCTGGTTACCTGTTTATTAATGTTCTAAACTGGTCACCTGTTGTCTATAATATTGTACGCTGGTTGCCTATTGTATAATGTTCTATACTGGTTGCCTGTTGTCTACTGCTCTACTCTATTTACCTGTTGTCTAATGTTCTACAAAGATTACCTGTTGTCTATAATATTCTACGCTAGTTACCTGTTGTCTAATGTTCTACACTGGTCACCTGTTGTCTATAATATTCTACACTGGTTACTTATTGTCTAATGTTATATACTGGTTACCTGTTGTCTAATATTATATACTGGTTACCTTTTGTCTAATGTTGTACACTGGTTACCTTTTATCTAATGTTCTTCACTGGTTACCATATGTCTAATATTCTACACTGGTAACCTGTTGTCTATAATGTTCTATACTGGTCAGCTGTTGTATAATGTTCTACACTGGTCACCTGTTGTCTATAATATTCTACGCTGTTTACCTATTGTCTATTGTTCTACTCTATTTACCTGTTGTCTAATGTTCTACACTGGTCACCTGTTGTCTATAATACTCTACACTGGTTACCTATTGTCTAATGTTATATACTGGTTACCTGTTGTCTAATGTTATATACTGGTTACCTTTTGTCTAATGTTGTACACTGGTTACCTTTTTTCTAATATTCTATACTGGTTACCATATGTCTAATATTCTACACTGGTAACCTCTTGTCTATAATGTTCTATACTGGTCAGCTGTTGTATAATGTTCTACACTGGTCACCTGTTGTCTATAATATTCTACGCTGGTTACCTATTGTCTAATGTTCTATACTGGTTACCTGTTGTCTAATGTTCTACTCTATTTACCTATTGTCTAATGTTCTACACAGGTTACCTGTTGTCTATAATATTCTACGCTAGTTACCTGTTGTCTGATGTTCTACACTGGTCACCTTTTGTCTATAATATTCTACGCTGGTTACATATTGACTAATGTTCTATACTGGTAACCTGTTGTCTAATGTTCTACTCTATTTACCTATTGTCTAATGTTCTACACAGGTTACCTGTTGTCTATAATATTCTACGGTGTTTACCTATTGTCTAATGTTCTACACTGTTTATATGTTGTCTAGAATATTCTACACTGGTTACTTGCTGTCTATAATGTTCTATGCTGGTTATATGTTATCTATAATGTTCTACACTGGTTATCTGTTATCAATAATGTTCTACACTCGTTATCTGTTGTCTATAATGTTCTACACTGGTTATCTGTTTTATATAATATTCTACTCTGGTTACCTGTTTTCTAATGTTCTACACTGGTCACCTGTTGTCTAATCGTCTACTCTGTTTACCTGTTGTCTACTGTTCTACACAGGTTACCTGTTGTCTATAATATTCTACGCTAGTTACCTGTTATCTAATGTTCTACACTGGTTATCTGTTGTCTATAATGTATTACACTGGTCACCTGTTGTATAATGTTCTACAATGGTTATCTATTATCTATAATGTTCTACACTGGTTACCTGTTATCTATAATGTTCTACACTGGTTACCTGTTGTCTATAATGTTCTATGCTGGTCACCTGTTTTCTAATGTTCTACACTGGTTTTCTGTTGTCTATAATGTTATACACTGATTACTTGTTGTATATAATGTTCTACGCTGGCTACCTGTTGAACTATGATGTTCTATACTGGTCAGCTGTTGCATAATCTTCTACACTGGTTATCTGTTATCTATAATGATTTACACTGGTCACCTGTTGTATAATGTTCTACAATGGTTATCTATTATCTATAATGTTCTACACTGGTTATCTGTTATCTATAATGTTCTATGCTGGTCACCTGTTTTCTAATGTTCTATACTGGTTATCTGTTGTCTATAATGTTCTACAATGGTTACTTGCTGTCTATAATGTTCTACACTGGTTATCTGTTATCTATAATGCCCTACACTGGCTACCTGTTGTCTATAATGTTCTACACTGGTCACCTGTTGTATAATGTTCTACACTGGTTATCTGTTGTCTATAATGTTCTACACTGGTTACTTGCTGTCTATTATGTTCTACACTGGTTATCTGTTATCTATAATGTTTACACTGATTATCTGTTGTCTATAATGTTCTACACTGGTTATCTGTTGTCTATAATGTTATACACTGATTACTTGTTGTCTATAATGTTCTACACTGGCTATCTGTTGTCTATAATGTTCTACACTGGCTTACTATTTTCGATAATGTTTTACACTGGTTACCTGTTGTATATCATTGTCTACGCTGTATACCTGTTGTCTAATGTTCTACACTGGTTATCTCTTGTCTATAATTTCTACACTGGTTATCTGTTGTATATAGTATTAGTTGTTTTTGTTTTACGCTGGTTACCTGTTTATTAATGTTCTAAACTGGTCACCTGTTGTCTATAATATTGTACGCTGGTTGCCTATTGTATAATGTTCTATACTGGTTGCCTGTTGTCTACTGCTCTACTCTATTTACCTGTTGTCTAATGTTCTACAAAGATTACCTGTTGTCTATAATATTCTACGCTAGTTACCTGTTGTCTAATGTTCTACACTGGTCACCTGTTGTCTATAATATTCTACACTGGTTACTTATTGTCTAATGTTATATACTGGTTACCTGTTGTCTAATATTATATACTGGTTACCTTTTGTCTAATGTTGTACACTGGTTACCTTTTATCTAATGTTCTTCACTGGTTACCATATGTCTAATATTCTACACTGGTAACCTGTTGTCTATAATGTTCTATACTGGTCAGCTGTTGTATAATGTTCTACACTGGTCACCTGTTGTCTATAATATTCTACGCTGTTTACCTATTGTCTATTGTTCTACTCTATTTACCTGTTGTCTAATGTTCTACACTGGTCACCTGTTGTCTATAATACTCTACACTGGTTACCTATTGTCTAATGTTATATACTGGTTACCTGTTGTCTAATGTTATATACTGGTTACCTTTTGTCTAATGTTGTACACTGGTTACCTTTTTTCTAATATTCTATACTGGTTACCATATGTCTAATATTCTACACTGGTAACCTCTTGTCTATAATGTTCTATACTGGTCAGCTGTTGTATAATGTTCTACACTGGTCACCTGTTGTCTATAATATTCTACGCTGGTTACCTATTGTCTAATGTTCTATACTGGTTACCTGTTGTCTAATGTTCTACTCTATTTACCTATTGTCTAATGTTCTACACAGGTTACCTGTTGTCTATAATATTCTACGCTAGTTACCTGTTGTCTGATGTTCTACACTGGTCACCTTTTGTCTATAATATTCTACGCTGGTTACATATTGACTAATGTTCTATACTGGTAACCTGTTGTCTAATGTTCTACTCTATTTACCTATTGTCTAATGTTCTACACAGGTTACCTGTTGTCTATAATATTCTACGGTGTTTACCTATTGTCTAATGTTCTACACTGTTTATATGTTGTCTAGAATATTCTACACTGGTTACTTGCTGTCTATAATGTTCTATGCTGGTTATATGTTATCTATAATGTTCTACACTGGTTATCTGTTATCAATAATGTTCTACACTCGTTATCTGTTGTCTATAATGTTCTACACTGGTTATCTGTTTTATATAATATTCTACTCTGGTTACCTGTTTTCTAATGTTCTACACTGGTCACCTGTTGTCTAATCGTCTACTCTGTTTACCTGTTGTCTACTGTTCTACACAGGTTACCTGTTGTCTATAATATTCTACGCTAGTTACCTGTTATCTAATGTTCTACACTGGTTATCTGTTGTCTATAATGTATTACACTGGTCACCTGTTGTATAATGTTCTACAATGGTTATCTATTATCTATAATGTTCTACACTGGTTACCTGTTATCTATAATGTTCTACACTGGTTACCTGTTGTCTATAATGTTCTATGCTGGTCACCTGTTTTCTAATGCTCTACACTGGTTTTCTGTTGTCTATAATGTTATACACTGATTACTTGTTGTATATAATGTTCTACGCTGGCTACCTGTTGAACTATGATGTTCTATACTGGTCAGCTGTTGCATAATCTTCTACACTGGTTATCTGTTATCTATAATGATTTACACTGGTCACCTGTTGTATAATGTTCTACAATGGTTATCTATTATCTATAATGTTCTACACTGGTTACCTGTTATCTATAATGTTCTACACTGGTTACCTGTTGTCTATAATGTTCTATGCTGGTCACCTGTTTTCTAATGTTCTACACTGGTTTTCTGCTGTCTATAATGTTATACACTGATTACTTGTTGTCTATAATGTTCTACACTGGCTACCTGTTGATCTATGATGTTCTATACTGGTCAGCTGTTGTATAATGTTCTACACTGGTTATCTGTTATCTATAATGTTTTACACTGGTCACCTGTTGTCTAATGTTTTACACTGGTTATCTATTATCTATAATGTTCTACACCGGTTACTTGTTGTCTATAATGTTCTACACTGGCTACATGTTGTCTATAATGTTCTACAATGGTTACCTGTTGTCTATAATGTTCTATGCTGGTCACCTGTTGTATATTATTGTCTACACTGTATACCTTTTGTTTAATGCTCTACACTGGTTTTCTCTTGTCTATAATTTCTACACTGGTTATCTCTTTTATATAATATTCTATGGTGGTTACCTGTTTTCTAATGATCTACACTGGTCACCTGTTGTCTATAATATTCTACGCTGTTTACCTATTGTATAATGTTATATACTGGTTGCCTGTTGTCTAATGTTCTACTCTATTTACCTGTTGTCTAATGTTCTACAAGGTTACCTGTAGTCTATAATATTCTACCCTAGTTACCTGTTGTCTAATGTTCTACACTGGTCACCTGTTGTCTATAATACTCTACACTGGTTACCTATTGTCTAATGATATATACTGCTATAATGTTCTCTACTGGTCAGCTGTTGTTTAATGTTCTACACTGGTCACCTGTTGTCTATAATATTCTGCGCTGTTTACCTATTGTCTCATGTTCTATACAGGCTACCTGTTGTCTAATGTTCTACTCTATTTACCTGTTGTCTCTAATGTTCTATGCTGGTCAGCTGTTGTATAATGTTCTACACTGGTTATCTATTGTCTGTAATGTTCTATACTGGTCATCTGTTGTATATTGTTCTACACTGGTTATCTGTTGTATATGATGTTCTACACTGGTTATATGTTGTCTATAATGTTCTACACTGGTTATCTGTTATCTATAATGTTCTACACTGGTCAGCTGTTGTATAATGTTCTACACTGGTTATCTGTTATCTATAATGTTTTACACTGGTCACCTGTTGTCTAATGTTTTACACTGGTTATCTATTATCTATAATGTTTTACACCGGTTACTTGTTGTCTATAATGTTCTACACTGGCTACATGTTGTCTATAATGTTCTACAATGGTTACCTGTTGTCTATAATGTTCTATGCTGGTCACCTGTTGTATATTATTGTCTACACTGTATACCTTTTGCTTAATGCTCTACACTGGTTTTCTCTTGTCTATAATTTCTACACTGGTTATCTCTTTTATATAATATTCTATGCTGTTTACCTGTTTTCTAATGTTCTACACTGGTCACCTGTTGTCTATAATATTCTACGCTGTTTACCTATTGTATAATGTTATATACTGGTTGCCTGTTGTCTAATGTTCTACTCTATATACCTGTTGTCTAATGTTCTACAAGGTTACCAGTAGTCTATAATATTCTACACTGGTCACCTGTTGTCTATAATACTCTACACTGGTTACCTATTGTCTAATGATATATACTGCTATAATGTTCTATACTGGTCAGCTTTTGTTTAATGTTCTACACTGGTCACCTGTTATCTATAATATTCTGCGCTGTTTACCTATTGTCTCATGTTCTATACAGGCTACCTGTTGTCTAATGTTCTACTCTATTTACCTGTTGTCTCTAATGTTCTATGCTGGTCAGCTGTTGTATAATGTTCTACACTGGTTATCTGTTGTATATGATGTTCTACACTGGTTATATGTTGTCTATAATGTTCTACACTGGTTATCTGTTATCTATAATGTTCTACACTGGTTATCTGTTATCTATAATGTTCTACACTGGTTATCTATTATCTATAATGTTCTACACTGATCACCTGTTGTAAAATGTTCTACACTGGTTATCTGTTGTCTAATGTTCTACACTGGTTATCTGTTGTCTATGATGTTCTACACTGGTTGTCTGTTATCTATAATGTTCTACACTGGTTACTTGCTGTCTATAATGTTCTACACTGGCTATCTGTTATCTATAATGTTCTGCACTGGCTATCTGTTGTCTATGAAGTTCTACACTGGTTATATATTGTCTATAATGTTCTACACTGGTTATCTGTTATCTATAATGTTCTACACTGGTTATCTGTTATCTATAATGTTTTACACTGATCACCTGTTGTCTAATGTTCTACACTGGTTATCTGTTGTCTAATGTTCTACACTGGTTATCTGTTGTCTATAATGTTCTACACTGGATATCTGTTGTCTATAATGTTCTACACTGGTTATCTGTTATCTATAATGTTTTACACTGGTCACCTGTTGTCTAATGTTCTACAATGGTTATATCTGTTGTCTATGATGTTCTATACTGGTTATCTGTTATTTATAATGTTCTACACTGGTCACCTGTTGTCTATAATATTCTACGCTGTTTACCAATTGTCTAATGTTCTACAATGGTTATCTCTTGTATAATGTTCTACACTGGTTATCTGTTATCTATAATGTTCTACACTGGTTATCTGTTATCTATAATGTTCTACACTGGCTATCTGTTGTCTATAATGTTCTACACTGGCTATCTGTTGTCTAATGTTCTATACTGGTTATCTGTTATCTATAATGTTCTACACTGGTTATCTGTTGTCTAAAATGCTCTATGCTGTTCACCTGTTGTCTAATGTTCTACAATGGTTATCTGTTATCTATAATGTTCTACACTGGTTATCTGTTATCTATAATGTTCTACACTGGTTATCTGTTATCTATTATGTTTTACACTGGTCACCTGTTGTCTAATGTTCTACACTGGTTATTTGCTGTCTATAATGTTCTACACTGGTTATCTGTTATCTATAATGTTCTACATTGGTTATCTGTTATCTATAATGTTCTACACTGGTCACCTGTTGTATAATGTTCTACACTGGTTATTTGTTGTCTAATGTTCTACACTGGTTATCTGTTGTCTAATGTTCTACACTGGTTACTTGCTGTCTATAATGTTCTACACTGGTTATCTGTTATCTATAATGTTCTACACTGGTTATCTGTTATCTATAATGTTTTACACTGGTCACCTGTTGTATAATGTTCTACACTGGTTATTTGTTGTCTCATGTTCTCCACTGGTTATCTGTTGTCTAATGTTCTACACTGTTTATCTGTTATCTATAATGTTCTACACTGGTTATGCGTTATCTATAATGTTCTACACTGGTCATTTGTTATCTATACTGTTTTACACTTGTCACCTGTGGTATAATGTTCTACACTGGTTATTTGTTGTCTAATGTTCTACACTGGTTATCTGTTGTCTAATGTTCTACACTGGTCATCTGTTATCTATAATCTTTTACACTGGTCATCTGTTGCCTAATGTTTTACACTGGTTATCTGTTATCTATAATGTTCTATGCTTGTCACCTGTTGTCTAATGTTCTACACTGGTTATCTGTTTTCTATAATGTTCTACACTGGTTACTTGCTGTCTATAATGTTCTACACTGGTTATCTGTTATCTATAATGTTCTACACTGGCTACCTGTTGTCATATGTTCTACACTGGTTATCTCTTGGCTATAATGTTCTACACTGGTTATCTGTTATCTATAATGATTTACACTGGTCACCTGTTGTCCAATGTTCTACACTGGTTATCTGTTGTCTATAATGTTATACACTGATTACTTGTTGTCTATAATGTTCTACAC
The DNA here is from genome assembly GCA_963680875.1 of Bathymodiolus brooksi. NCBI lineage: Eukaryota > Metazoa > Mollusca > Bivalvia > Mytilida > Modiolidae > Bathymodiolus > Bathymodiolus brooksi. Next base: position 19,095,896 of record OY804587.1, on the reverse strand, counting down.
TGGATACCTGTTGTTTATAATGTTCTATACTGGTCAGCTGTTGTATAATGTTCTACACTGGTTATCTGTTATCCATAATGTTTTACACTGGTTATCTATTATATATAATATTCTACACTAATTATGTGTTGTATATAATGTTCTAAACTGGCTACCTGTTGTCTATAATGTTCTACACTGGTTACCTGTTGTCTATAATGTTCTATGCTGGTCACCTGTTGTCTATTGTTCTACACTTGTTATATGTTGTCCATAATGTTCTACACTGATTACTTGTTGTTTATAATGTTCTACACTGGCTACCTGTTGTCTATAATGTTCTACGCTGGCTACCTGTTTTCTATAATGTTCTACACTGGTTACCTGTTGTATATTATTATCTACACTGTATAGCTGTTGTCTAATGTTCTACACTGGTTATCTCTTGTCTATAATTTCTACACTGGTTATCTGTTGTATATAATATTCTACGCTGGTTACCTGTGTTATAATGTTCTACACTGGTCACCTGTTGTCTATTATATTCTACGCTGGTTACCTATTGTCTAATGTTCTACTCTATTTACCTGTTGTCTAATGTTCTACAAAGGTTACCTGTTGTATATTATTTTCTTTACTGTATACCTGTTGTCTAATGTTCTACACTGGTTATCTCTTGTCTATAATTTCTACACTGGTTGTCTGTTGTAAGCTAGTTACCTGTTGTCTAATGTTCTACACTGGTCACCTGTTGTCTATAATACTCTACACTGGTTACCTATTGTCTAATGGTATATACTGGTTACCTGTTGTCTAATGTTATATACTGGTTACCTTTTTTCTAATGTTGTACACTGGTTACCTTTTTTCTAATGTTCTACACTGGTTACCATATGTCTAATATTCTACACTGATAACCTGTTGTCTATAATGTTCTATACTGGTCAGCTGTTGTATAATGTTCTACACTGGTCACCTGTTGTCTATAATAATCTACGCTGTTTACCTATTGTCTAATGTTCTATACTGGTTACCTGTTGTCTATAATGTTCTATGCTGGTCAGCTGTTGTATAATGTTCTACAATGGCTATCTGTTGTCTATAATGTTCTATACTTGTCATCTGTTTTATAATGTTCTACACTGGTTATCTGTTGTCTAATGTTCTAAGCTGGTTATCTGTTGTCTATAATGTTCTACACTGGTTATCTATTATCTATAATTTTCTACACTGGTTATCTGTGTCTATAATGTTCTACACTGGCTACCTGTTGTCTATGATGTTCTATACTGGTCAGCGGTTGTATAATGTTCTACACTGGTTATCTGTTGTCTAATGTTCTACACTGGTTATCTGTTATCTATAATGTTTTACACTGGTCACCTGTTTAATGTTCTACACTGGTCACATGTTGTCTGTAATGTTCTACACTGGTTATCTGTTGTCTAATGTTCTACACTGGTTATCTGTTGTCTATAATGTTCTAAGCTGGTTTTCTGTTATCTATATTGTTCTACACTGGTTATCTGTTATATATAATGTTCTACACTGGTCACCTGTTGTCTAATGTTCCACACTGGTCACCTGTTGTCTAATGTTCTACACTGGTTATCTGTTGTCTATAATGTTCTAAACTGGTCACCTGTTGATTAATGTCCTACACTGGTTATCTGTTGTCTATAATGTTATACACTGATTACTTGTTGTCTATAATGTTCTACACTGGCTACCTTTTGTCTATAATGTTCTATACTGGTCAGCTGTTGTATAATGTTCTACACTGGTTATCTGTTATCCATAATGTTTTACACTGGTTATTTATTATCTATAATGTTCTACACTGGTTATTTGTTGTCTATAATGTTCTAAACTGGCTACCTGTTGTCTATAATGTTCTACACTGGTTACCTGTTGTCTATAATGTTCTATGCTGGTCACCTGTTGTCTATTGTTCTACACTTGCTATATGTTGTCCATAATGTTCTACACTGATTACTTGTTTTCTATAATGTTCTACACTGGCTACCTGTTGTCTAAAATGTTCTACGCTGGCTACCTGTTTTCTATAATGTTCTACACTGGTTACCTGTTGTATATTATTATCTACACTGTATAGCTGTTGTCTAATGTTCTACACCGGTTATCTCTTGTCTATAATTTCTACACTGGTTATCTGTTGTATATAATATTCTACGCTGGTTACCTGTGTTATAATGTTCTACACTGGTCACCTGTTGTCTATTATATTCTACGCTGGTTACCTATTGTATAATGTTATATACTGGTTGCCTGCTGTCTAATGTTCTACTCTATTTACCTGTTGTCTAATGTTCTACAAAGGTTACCTGTTGTATATTATTTTCTACACTGTATGCCTGTTGTCTAATGTTCTACACTGGTTATCTCTTGTCTATAATTTCTACACTGGTTATCTTATCTGTTGTATATAATATTCTAAGCTAGTTACCTGTTGTCTAATGTTCTACACTGGTCACCTGTTGTCTATAATACTCTACACTGGTTACCTATTGTCTAATGTTATATACTGGTTACATGTTGTCTAATGTTATATACTGGTTACCTTTTCTCTAATGTTGTACACTGGTTACCTTTTTTCTAATGTTCTACACTGGTTACCATATGTCTAATATTCTACACTGATAACCTGTTGTCTATAATGTTCTATACTGGTCAGCTGTTGTATAATGTTCTACACTGGTCACCTGTTGTCTATAATATTCTACGCTGTTTACCTATTGTCTAATGGTATATACTGGTTACCTGTTGTCTAATGTTCTACTCTATTTACCTGTTGTCTATAATGTTCTATGCTGGTCAGCTGTTGTATAATGTTCTACACTGGCTATCTGTTGTCTATAATGTTCTATACTGGTCATCTGTTGTATAATGTTCTACACTGGTTATCTGTTGTCTAATGTTCTAAACTGGTTATCTGTTGTCTATAATGTTCTACACTCGTTATATGTTATCTATAATGTTCTACACTGGTTATCTGTTGTCTATAATGTTCTACACTGGCTACCTGTTGTCTATGATGTTCTATACTGGTCAGCTGTTGTATAATGTTCTACACTGGTTATCTGTTGTCTAATGTTCTACACTGGTTATCTGATATCTATAATGTTTTACACTGGTCACCTGTTGTCTAATGTTCTACACTGGTCACATTTTGTCTATAATGTTCTACACTGGTTATCTGTTGTCTAATGTTCTACACTGGTTATCTGTTGTATAATGTTCTACACTGGTTATCTGTTGTCTAATGTTTTACACTGGTTATCGGTTGTCTATAATGTTCTAAACTGATTTTCTGTTATCTATATTGTTCTACACTGGTTATCTGTTATCTATAATGTTCTACACTGGCCACCTGTTGTCTAATATTCTACACTGGTCACCTGTTGTCTAATGTTCTACAGTGTTTATCTGTTGTCTATAATGTTCTAAACTGGTCACCTGTTGTCTAATGTTCTACACTGGTTATCTGTTGTCTATAATGTTCTACGTTGGTTACTTGCTGTCTATAATGTTCTACACTGGTTATCTGTTATCTATAATGTTTTACACTGGTCACCTGTTGTCTAATGTTCTACACTGGTCAACTGTTGTCTAATGTTATATACTGGTTATCTGTTATCTATAATGTTCTACACTGGTTATCTGTTATCTATATTGTTCTATGCTGGTCACATGTCGTCTAATGTTCTACACTGGTTATCTGTTATCTATAATGTTCTATGCTGGTCACCTGTTTTCTAATGTTCTATACTGGTTATCTGTTGTCTATAATGTTCTACAATGGTTACTTGCTGTCTATAATGTTCTACACTGGTTATCTGTTATCTATAATGCCCTACACTGGCTACCTGTTGTCTATAATGTTCTACACTGGTCACCTGTTGTATAATGTTCTACACTGGTTATCTGTTGTCTATAATGTTCTACACTGGTTACTTGCTGTCTATTATGTTCTACACTGGTTATCTGTTATCTATAATGTTTACACTGATTATCTGTTGTCTATAATGTTCTACACTGGTTATCTGTTGTCTATAATGTTATACACTGATTACTTGTTGTCTATTATGTTCTACACTGGCTATCTGTTGTCTATAATGTTCTACACTGGCTTACTATTTTCGATAATGTTTTACACTGGTTACCTGTTGTATATCATTGTCTACGCTGTATACCTGTTGTCTAATGTTCTACACTGGTTATCTCTTGTCTATAATTTCTACACTGGTTATCTGTTGTATATAGTATTAGTTGTTTTTGTTTTACGCTGGTCACCTGTTGTCTATAATATTGTACGCTGGTTGCCTATTGTATAATGTTCTATACTGGTTGCCTGTTGTCTACTGCTCTACTCTATTTACCTGTTGTCTAATGTTCTACAAAGGTTACCTGTTGTCTATAATATTCTACGCTAGTTACCTGTTGTCTAATGTTCTACACTGGTCACCTGTTGTCTATAATATTCTACACTGGTTACTTATTGTCTAATGTTATATACTGGTTACCTGTTGTCTATAATGTTATACACTGATTACTTGTTGTATATAATGTTCTACGCTGGCTACCTGTTGAACTATGATGTTCTATACTGGTCAGCTGTTGCATAATCTTCTACACTGGTTATCTGTTATCTATAATGATTTACACTGGTCACCTGTTGTCTAATGTTTTACACTGGTTATCTATTATCTATAATGTTCTACACCGGTTACTTGTTGTCTATAATGTTCTACACTGGCTACATGTTGTCTATAATGTTCTACAATGGTTACCTGTTGTCTATAATGTTCTATGCTGGTCACCTGTTGTATATTATTGTCTACACTGTATACCTTTTGTTTAATGCTCTACACTGGTTTTCTCTTGTCTATAATTTCTACACTGGTTATCTCTTTTATATAATATTCTATGGTGGTTACCTGTTTTCTAATGATCTACACTGGTCACCTGTTGTCTATAATATTCTACGCTGTTTACCTATTGTATAATGTTATATACTGGTTGCCTGTTGTCTAATGTTCTACTCTATTTACCTGTTGTCTAATGTTCTACAAGGTTACCTGTAGTCTATAATATTCTACCCTAGTTACCTGTTGTCTAATGTTCTACACTGGTCACCTGTTGTCTATAATACTCTACACTGGTTACCTATTGTCTAATGATATATACTGCTATAATGTTCTCTACTGGTCAGCTGTTGTTTAATGTTCTACACTGGTCACCTGTTGTCTATAATATTCTGCGCTGTTTACCTATTGTCTCATGTTCTATACAGGCTACCTGTTGTCTAATGTTCTACTCTATTTACCTGTTGTCTCTAATGTTCTATGCTGGTCAGCTGTTGTATAATGTTCTACACTGGTTATCTATTGTCTGTAATGTTCTATACTGGTCATCTGTTGTATATTGTTCTACACTGGTTATCTGTTGTATATGATGTTCTACACTGGTTATATGTTGTCTATAATGTTCTACACTGGTTATCTGTTATCTATAATGTTCTACACTGGTCAGCGGTTGTATAATGTTCTACACTGGTTATCTGTTGTCTAATGTTCTACACTGGTTATCTGTTATCTATAATGTTTTACACTGGTCACCTGTTTAATGTTCTACACTGGTCACATGTTGTCTGTAATGTTCTACACTGGTTATCTGTTGTCTAATGTTCTACACTGGTTATCTGTTGTCTATAATGTTCTAAGCTGGTTTTCTGTTATCTATATTGTTCTACACTGGTTATCTGTTATATATAATGTTCTACACTGGTCACCTGTTGTCTAATGTTCCACACTGGTCACCTGTTGTCTAATGTTCTACACTGGTTATCTGTTGTCTATAATGTTCTAAACTGGTCACCTGTTGATTAATGTCCTACACTGGTTATCTGTTGTCTATAATGTTATACACTGATTACTTGTTGTCTATAATGTTCTACACTGGCTACCTTTTGTCTATAATGTTCTATACTGGTCAGCTGTTGTATAATGTTCTACACTGGTTATCTGTTATCCATAATGTTTTACACTGGTTATTTATTATCTATAATGTTCTACACTGGTTATTTGTTGTCTATAATGTTCTAAACTGGCTACCTGTTGTCTATAATGTTCTACACTGGTTACCTGTTGTCTATAATGTTCAATGCTGGTCACCTGTTGTCTATTGTTCTACACTTGCTATATGTTGTCCATAATGTTCTACACTGATTACTTGTTTTCTATAATGTTCTACACTGGCTACCTGTTGTCTAAAATGTTCTACGCTGGCTACCTGTTTTCTATAATGTTCTACACTGGTTACCTGTTGTATATTATTATCTACACTGTATAGCTGTTGTCTAATGTTCTACACCGGTTATCTCTTGTCTATAATTTCTACACTGGTTATCTGTTGTATATAATATTCTACGCTGGTTACCTGTGTTATAATGTTCTACACTGGTCACCTGTTGTCTATTATATTCTACGCTGGTTACCTATTGTATAATGTTATATACTGGTTGCCTGCTGTCTAATGTTCTACTCTATTTACCTGTTGTCTAATGTTCTACAAAGGTTACCTGTTGTATATTATTTTCTACACTGTATGCCTGTTGTCTAATGTTCTACACTGGTTATCTCTTGTCTATAATTTCTACACTGGTTATCTTATCTGTTGTATATAATATTCTAAGCTAGTTACCTGTTGTCTAATGTTCTACACTGGTCACCTGTTGTCTATAATACTCTACACTGGTTACCTATTGTCTAATGTTATATACTGGTTACATGTTGTCTAATGTTATATACTGGTTACCTTTTCTCTAATGTTGTACACTGGTTACCTTTTTTCTAATGTTCTACACTGGTTACCATATGTCTAATATTCTACACTGATAACCTGTTGTCTATAATGTTCTATACTGGTCAGCTGTTGTATAATGTTCTACACTGGTCACCTGTTGTCTATAATATTCTACGCTGTTTACCTATTGTCTAATGGTATATACTGGTTACCTGTTGTCTAATGTTCTACTCTATTTACCTGTTGTCTATAATGTTCTATGCTGGTCAGCTGTTGTATAATGTTCTACACTGGCTATCTGTTGTCTATAATGTTCTATACTGGTCATCTGTTGTATAATGTTCTACACTGGTTATCTGTTGTCTAATGTTCTAAACTGGTTATCTGTTGTCTATAATGTTCTACACTCGTTATATGTTATCTATAATGTTCTACACTGGTTATCTGTTGTCTATAATGTTCTACACTGGCTACCTGTTGTCTATGATGTTCTATACTGGTCAGCTGTTGTATAATGTTCTACACTGGTTATCTGTTGTCTAATGTTCTACACTGGTTATCTGATATCTATAATGTTTTACACTGGTCACCTGTTGTCTAATGTTCTACACTGGTCACATTTTGTCTATAATGTTCTACACTGGTTATCTGTTGTCTAATGTTCTACACTGGTTATCTGTTGTATAATGTTCTACACTGGTTATCTGTTGTCTAATGTTTTACACTGGTTATCGGTTGTCTATAATGTTCTAAACTGATTTTCTGTTATCTATATTGTTCTACACTGGTTATCTGTTATCTATAATGTTCTACACTGGCCACCTGTTGTCTAATGTTCTACACTGGTCACCTGTTGTCTAATGTTCTACAGTGTTTATCTGTTGTCTATAATGTTCTAAACTGGTCACCTGTTGTCTAATGTTCTACACTGGTTATCTGTTGTCTATAATGTTCTACGTTGGTTACTTGCTGTCTATAATGTTCTACACTGGTTATCTGTTATCTATAATGTTTTACACTGGTCACCTGTTGTCTAATGTTCTACACTGGTCAACTGTTGTCTAATGTTATATACTGGTTATCTGTTATCTATAATGTTCTACACTGGTTATCTGTTATCTATATTGTTCTATGCTGGTCACATGTCGTCTAATGTTCTACACTGGTTATCTGTTATCTATAATGTTCTATGCTGGTCACCTGTTTTCTAATGTTCTATACTGGTTATCTGTTGTCTATAATGTTCTACAATGGTTACTTGCTGTCTATAATGTTCTACACTGGTTATCTGTTATCTATAATGCCCTACACTGGCTACCTGTTGTCTATAATGTTCTACACTGGTCACCTGTTGTATAATGTTCTACACTGGTTATCTGTTGTCTATAATGTTCTACACTGGTTACTTGCTGTCTATTATGTTCTACACTGGTTATCTGTTATCTATAATGTTTACACTGATTATCTGTTGTCTATAATGTTCTACACTGGTTATCTGTTGTCTATAATGTTATACACTGATTACTTGTTGTCTATTATGTTCTACACTGGCTATCTGTTGTCTATAATGTTCTACACTGGCTTACTATTTTCGATAATGTTTTACACTGGTTACCTGTTGTATATCATTGTCTACGCTGTATACCTGTTGTCTAATGTTCTACACTGGTTATCTCTTGTCTATAATTTCTACACTGGTTATCTGTTGTATATAGTATTAGTTGTTTTTGTTTTACGCTGGTTACCTGTTTATTAATGTTCTAAACTGGTCACCTGTTGTCTATAATATTGTACGCTGGTTGCCTATTGTATAATGTTCTATACTGGTTGCCTGTTGTCTACTGCTCTACTCTATTTACCTGTTGTCTAATGTTCTACAAAGGTTACCTGTTGTCTATAATATTCTACGCTAGTTACCTGTTGTCTAATGTTCTACACTGGTCACCTGTTGTCTATAATATTCTACACTGGTTACTTATTGTCTAATGTTATATACTGGTTACCTGTTGTCTATAATGTTATACACTGATTACTTGTTGTATATAATGTTCTACGCTGGCTACCTGTTGAACTATGATGTTCTATACTGGTCAGCTGTTGCATAATCTTCTACACTGGTTATCTGTTATCTATAATGATTTACACTGGTCACCTGTTGTATAATGTTCTACAATGGTTATCTATTATCTATAATGTTCTACACTGGTTACCTGTTATCTATAATGTTCTACACTGGTTACCTGTTGTCTATAATGTTCTATGCTGGTCACCTGTTTTCTAATGTTCTACACTGGTTTTCTGCTGTCTATAATGTTATACACTGATTACTTGTTGTCTATAATGTTCTACACTGGCTACCTGTTGATCTATGATGTTCTATACTGGTCAGCTGTTGTATAATGTTCTACACTGGTTATCTGTTATCTATAATGCCCTACACTGGCTACCTGTTGTCTATAATGTTCTACACTGGTCACCTGTTGTATAATGTTCTACACTGGTTATCTGTTGTCTATAATGTTCTACACTGGTTACTTGCTGTCTATTATGTTCTACACTGGTTATCTGTTATCTATTATGTTTACACTGATTATCTGTTGTCTATAATGTTCTACACTGGTTATCTGTTGTCTATAATGTTATACACTGATTACTTGTTGTCTATTATGTTCTACACTGGCTATCTGTTGTCTATAATGTTCTACACTGGCTTACTATTTTCGATAATGTTTTACACTGGTTACCTGTTGTATATCATTGTCTACGCTGTATACCTGTTGTCTAATGTTCTACACTGGTTATCTCTTGTCTATAATTTCTACACTGGTTATCTGTTGTATATAGTATTAGTTGTTTTTGTTTTACGCTGGTTACCTGTTTATTAATGTTCTAAACTGGTCACCTGTTGTCTATAATATTGTACGCTGGTTGCCTATTGTATAATGTTCTATACTGGTTGCCTGTTGTCTACTGCTCTACTCTATTTACCTGTTGTCTAATGTTCTACAAAGGTTACCTGTTGTCTATAATATTCTACGCTAGTTACCTGTTGTCTAATGTTCTACACTGGTCACCTGTTGTCTATAATATTCTACACTGGTTACTTATTGTCTAATGTTATATACTGGTTACCTGTTGTCTATAATGTTATACACTGATTACTTGTTGTATATAATGTTCTACGCTGGCTACCTGTTGAACTATGATGTTCTATACTGGTCAGCTGTTGCATAATCTTCTACACTGGTTATCTGTTATCTATAATGATTTACACTGGTCACCTGTTGTATAATGTTCTACAATGGTTATCTATTATCTATAATGTTCTACACTGGTTACCTGTTATCTATAATGTTCTACACTGGTTACCTGTTGTCTATAATGTTCTATGCTGGTCACCTGTTTTCTAATGTTCTACACTGGTTTTCTGCTGTCTATAATGTTATACACTGATTACTTGTTGTCTATAATGTTCTACACTGGCTACCTGTTGATCTATGATGTTCTATACTGGTCAGCTGTTGTATAATGTTCTACACTGGTTATCTGTTATCTATAATGTTTTACACTGGTCACCTGTTGTCTAATGTTTTACACTGGTTATCTATTATCTATAATGTTCTACACCGGTTACTTGTTGTCTATAATGTTCTACACTGGCTACATGTTGTCTATAATGTTCTACAATGGTTACCTGTTGTCTATAATGTTCTATGCTGGTCACCTGTTGTATATTATTGTCTACACTGTATACCTTTTGTTTAATGCTCTACACTGGTTTTCTCTTGTCTATAATTTCTACACTGGTTATCTCTTTTATATAATATTCTATGGTGGTTACCTGTTTTCTAATGATCTACACTGGTCACCTGTTGTCTATAATATTCTACGCTGTTTACCTATTGTATAATGTTATATACTGGTTGCCTGTTGTCTAATGTTCTACTCTATTTACCTGTTGTCTAATGTTCTACAAGGTTACCTGTAGTCTATAATATTCTACCCTAGTTACCTGTTGTCTAATGTTCTACACTGGTCACCTGTTGTCTATAATACTCTACACTGGTTACCTATTGTCTAATGATATATACTGCTATAATGTTCTCTACTGGTCAGCTGTTGTTTAATGTTCTACACTGGTCACCTGTTGTCTATAATATTCTGCGCTGTTTACCTATTGTCTCATGTTCTATACAGGCTACCTGTTGTCTAATGTTCTACTCTATTTACCTGTTGTCTCTAATGTTCTATGCTGGTCAGCTGTTGTATAATGTTCTACACTGGTTATCTATTGTCTGTAATGTTCTATACTGGTCATCTGTTGTATATTGTTCTACACTGGTTATCTGTTGTATATGATGTTCTACACTGGTTATATGTTGTCTATAATGTTCTACACTGGTTATCTGTTATCTATAATGTTCTACACTGGTCAGCGGTTGTATAATGTTCTACACTGGTTTTCTGCTGTCTATAATGTTATACACTGATTACTTGTTGTCTATAATGTTCTACACTGGCTACCTGTTGATCTATGATGTTCTATACTGGTCAGCTGTTGTATAATGTTCTACACTGGTTATCTGTTATCTATAATGCCCTACACTGGCTACCTGTTGTCTATAATGTTCTACACTGGTCACCTGTTGTATAATGTTCTACACTGGTTATCTGTTGTCTATAATGTTCTACACTGGTTACTTGCTGTCTATTATGTTCTACACTGGTTATCTGTTATCTATAATGTTTACACTGATTATCTGTTGTCTATAATGTTCTACACTGGTTATCTGTTGTCTATAATGTTATACACTGATTACTTGTTGTCTATTATGTTCTACACTGGCTATCTGTTGTCTATAATGTTCTACACTGGCTTACTATTTTCGATAATGTTTTACACTGGTTACCTGTTGTATATCATTGTCTACGCTGTATACCTGTTGTCTAATGTTCTACACTGGTTATCTCTTGTCTATAATTTCTACACTGGTTATCTGTTGTATATAGTATTAGTTGTTTTTGTTTTACGCTGGTTACCTGTTTATTAATGTTCTAAACTGGTCACCTGTTGTCTATAATATTGTACGCTGGTTGCCTATTGTATAATGTTCTATACTGGTTGCCTGTTGTCTACTGCTCTACTCTATTTACCTGTTGTCTAATGTTCTACAAAGGTTACCTGTTGTCTATAATATTCTACGCTAGTTACCTGTTGTCTAATGTTCTACACTGGTCACCTGTTGTCTATAATATTCTACACTGGTTACTTATTGTCTAATGTTATATACTGGTTACCTGTTGTCTATAATGTTATACACTGATTACTTGTTGTATATAATGTTCTACGCTGGCTACCTGTTGAACTATGATGTTCTATACTGGTCAGCTGTTGCATAATCTTCTACACTGGTTATCTGTTATCTATAATGATTTACACTGGTCACCTGTTGTATAATGTTCTACAATGTTTATCTATTATCTATAATGTTCTACACTGGTTACCTGTTATCTATAATGTTCTACACTGGTTACCTGTTGTCTATAATGTTCTATGCTGGTCACCTGTTTTCTAATGTTCTACACTGGTTTTCTGCTGTCTATAATGTTATACACTGATTACTTGTTGTCTATAATGTTCTACACTGGCTACCTGTTGATCTATGATGTTCTATACTGGTCAGCTGTTGTATAATGTTCTACACTGGTTATCTGTTATCTATAATGTTTTACACTGGTCACCTGTTGTCTAATGTTTTACACTGGTTATCTATTATCTATAATGTTCTACACCGGTTACTTGTTGTCTATAATGTTCTACACTGGCTACATGTTGTCTATAATGTTCTACAATGGTTACCTGTTGTCTATAATGTTCTATGCTGGTCACCTGTTGTATATTATTGTCTACACTGTATACCTTTTGTTTAATGCTCTACACTGGTTTTCTCTTGTCTATAATTTCTACACTGGTTATCTCTTTTATATAATATTCTATGGTGGTTACCTGTTTTCTAATGATCTACACTGGTCACCTGTTGTCTATAATATTCTACGCTGTTTACCTATTGTATAATGTTATATACTGGTTGCCTGTTGTCTAATGTTCTACTCTATTTACCTGTTGTCTAATGTTCTACAAGGTTACCTGTAGTCTATAATATTCTACCCTAGTTACCTGTTGTCTAATGTTCTACACTGGTCACCTGTTGTCTATAATACTCTACACTGGTTACCTATTGTCTAATGATATATACTGCTATAATGTTCTCTACTGGTCAGCTGTTGTTTAATGTTCTACACTGGTCACCTGTTGTCTATAATATTCTGCGCTGTTTACCTATTGTCTCATGTTCTATACAGGCTACCTGTTGTCTAATGTTCTACTCTATTTACCTGTTGTCTCTAATGTTCTATGCTGGTCAGCTGTTGTATAATGTTCTACACTGGTTATCTATTGTCTGTAATGTTCTATACTGGTCATCTGTTGTATATTGTTCTACACTGGTTATCTGTTGTATATGATGTTCTACACTGGTTATATGTTGTCTATAATGTTCTACACTGGTTATCTGTTATCTATAATGTTCTACACTGGTCAGCTGTTGTATAATGTTCTACACTGGTTATCTGTTATCTATAATGTTTTACACTGGTCACCTGTTGTCTAATGTTTTACACTGGTTATCTATTATCTATAATGTTTTACACCGGTTACTTGTTGTCTATAATGTTCTACACTGGCTACATGTTGTCTATAATGTTCTACAATGGTTACCTGTTGTCTATAATGTTCTATGCTGGTCACCTGTTGTATATTATTGTCTACACTGTATACCTTTTGCTTAATGCTCTACACTGGTTTTCTCTTGTCTATAATTTCTACACTGGTTATCTCTTTTATATAATATTCTATGCTGTTTACCTGTTTTCTAATGTTCTACACTGGTCACCTGTTGTCTATAATATTCTACGCTGTTTACCTATTGTATAATGTTATATACTGGTTGCCTGTTGTCTAATGTTCTACTCTATATACCTGTTGTCTAATGTTCTACAAGGTTACCAGTAGTCTATAATATTCTACACTGGTCACCTGTTGTCTATAATACTCTACACTGGTTACCTATTGTCTAATGATATATACTGCTATAATGTTCTATACTGGTCAGCTTTTGTTTAATGTTCTACACTGGTCACCTGTTATCTATAATATTCTGCGCTGTTTACCTATTGTCTCATGTTCTATACAGGCTACCTGTTGTCTAATGTTCTACTCTATTTACCTGTTGTCTCTAATGTTCTATGCTGGTCAGCTGTTGTATAATGTTCTACACTGGTTATCTGTTGTATATGATGTTCTACACTGGTTATATGTTGTCTATAATGTTCTACACTGGTTATCTGTTATCTATAATGTTCTACACTGGTTATCTGTTATCTATAATGTTCTACACTGGTTATCTATTATCTATAATGTTCTACACTGATCACCTGTTGTAAAATGTTCTACACTGGTTATCTGTTGTCTAATGTTCTACACTGGTTATCTGTTGTCTATGATGTTCTACACTGGTTGTCTGTTATCTATAATGTTCTACACTGGTTACTTGCTGTCTATAATGTTCTACACTGGCTATCTGTTATCTATAATGTTCTGCACTGGCTATCTGTTGTCTATGAAGTTCTACACTGGTTATATATTGTCTATAATGTTCTACACTGGTTATCTGTTATCTATAATGTTCTACACTGGTTATCTGTTATCTATAATGTTTTACACTGATCACCTGTTGTCTAATGTTCTACACTGGTTATCTGTTGTCTAATGTTCTACACTGGTTATCTGTTGTCTATAATGTTCTACACTGGATATCTGTTGTCTATAATGTTCTACACTGGTTATCTGTTATCTATAATGTTTTACACTGGTCACCTGTTGTCTAATGTTCTACAATGGTTATATCTGTTGTCTATGATGTTCTATACTGGTTATCTGTTATTTATAATGTTCTACACTGGTCACCTGTTGTCTATAATATTCTACGCTGTTTACCAATTGTCTAATGTTCTACAATGGTTATCTCTTGTATAATGTTCTACACTGGTTATCTGTTATCTATAATGTTCTACACTGGTTATCTGTTATCTATAATGTTCTACACTGGCTATCTGTTGTCTATAATGTTCTACACTGGCTATCTGTTGTCTAATGTTCTATACTGGTTATCTGTTATCTATAATGTTCTACACTGGTTATCTGTTGTCTAAAATGCTCTATGCTGTTCACCTGTTGTCTAATGTTCTACAATGGTTATCTGTTATCTATAATGTTCTACACTGGTTATCTGTTATCTATAATGTTCTACACTGGTTATCTGTTATCTATTATGTTTTACACTGGTCACCTGTTGTCTAATGTTCTACACTGGTTATTTGCTGTCTATAATGTTCTACACTGGTTATCTGTTATCTATAATGTTCTACATTGGTTATCTGTTATCTATAATGTTCTACACTGGTCACCTGTTGTATAATGTTCTACACTGGTTATTTGTTGTCTAATGTTCTACACTGGTTATCTGTTGTCTAATGTTCTACACTGGTTACTTGCTGTCTATAATGTTCTACACTGGTTATCTGTTATCTATAATGTTCTACACTGGTTATCTGTTATCTATAATGTTTTACACTGGTCACCTGTTGTATAATGTTCTACACTGGTTATTTGTTGTCTCATGTTCTCCACTGGTTATCTGTTGTCTAATGTTCTACACTGTTTATCTGTTATCTATAATGTTCTACACTGGTTATGCGTTATCTATAATGTTCTACACTGGTCATTTGTTATCTATACTGTTTTACACTTGTCACCTGTGGTATAATGTTCTACACTGGTTATTTGTTGTCTAATGTTCTACACTGGTTATCTGTTGTCTAATGTTCTACACTGGTCATCTGTTATCTATAATCTTTTACACTGGTCATCTGTTGCCTAATGTTTTACACTGGTTATCTGTTATCTATAATGTTCTATGCTTGTCACCTGTTGTCTAATGTTCTACACTGGTTATCTGTTTTCTATAATGTTCTACACTGGTTACTTGCTGTCTATAATGTTCTACACTGGTTATCTGTTATCTATAATGTTCTACACTGGCTACCTGTTGTCATATGTTCTACACTGGTTATCTCTTGGCTATAATGTTCTACACTGGTTATCTGTTATCTATAATGATTTACACTGGTCACCTGTTGTCCAATGTTCTACACTGGTTATCTGTTGTCTATAATGTTATACACTGATTACTTGTTGTCTATAATGTTCTACACTGGATACCTGTTGTTTATAATGTTCTATACTGGTCAGCTGTTGTATAATGTTCTACACTGGTTATCTGTTATCCATAATGTTTTACACTGGTTATCTATTATATATAATATTCTACACTAATTATGTGTTGTATATAATGTTCTAAACTGGCTACCTGTTGTCTATAATGTTCTACACTGGTTACCTGTTGTCTATAATGTTCTATGCTGGTCACCTGTTGTCTATTGTTCTACACTTGTTATATGTTGTCCATAATGTTCTACACTGATTACTTGTTGTTTATAATGTTCTACACTGGCTACCTGTTGTCTATAATGTTCTACGCTGGCTACCTGTTTTCTATAATGTTCTACACTGGTTACCTGTTGTATATTATTATCTACACTGTATAGCTGTTGTCTAATGTTCTACACTGGTTATCTCTTGTCTATAATTTCTACACTGGTTATCTGTTGTATATAATATTCTACGCTGGTTACCTGTGTTATAATGTTCTACACTGGTCACCTGTTGTCTATTATATTCTACGCTGGTTACCTATTGTCTAATGTTCTACTCTATTTACCTGTTGTCTAATGTTCTACAAAGGTTACCTGTTGTATATTATTTTCTTTACTGTATACCTGTTGTCTAATGTTCTACACTGGTTATCTCTTGTCTATAATTTCTACACTGGTTGTCTGTTGTAAGCTAGTTACCTGTTGTCTAATGTTCTACACTGGTCACCTGTTGTCTATAATACTCTACACTGGTTACCTATTGTCTAATGGTATATACTGGTTACCTGTTGTCTAATGTTATATACTGGTTACCTTTTTTCTAATGTTGTACACTGGTTACCTTTTTTCTAATGTTCTACACTGGTTACCATATGTCTAATATTCTACACTGATAACCTGTTGTCTATAATGTTCTATACTGGTCAGCTGTTGTATAATGTTCTACACTGGTCACCTGTTGTCTATAATAATCTACGCTGTTTACCTATTGTCTAATGTTCTATACTGGTTACCTGTTGTCTATAATGTTCTATGCTGGTCAGCTGTTGTATAATGTTCTACAATGGCTATCTGTTGTCTATAATGTTCTATACTTGTCATCTGTTTTATAATGTTCTACACTGGTTATCTGTTGTCTAATGTTCTAAGCTGGTTATCTGTTGTCTATAATGTTCTACACTGGTTATCTATTATCTATAATTTTCTACACTGGTTATCTGTGTCTATAATGTTCTACACTGGCTACCTGTTGTCTATGATGTTCTATACTGGTCAGCGGTTGTATAATGTTCTACACTGGTTATCTGTTGTCTAATGTTCTACACTGGTTATCTGTTATCTATAATGTTTTACACTGGTCACCTGTTTAATGTTCTACACTGGTCACATGTTGTCTGTAATGTTCTACACTGGTTATCTGTTGTCTAATGTTCTACACTGGTTATCTGTTGTCTATAATGTTCTAAGCTGGTTTTCTGTTATCTATATTGTTCTACACTGGTTATCTGTTATATATAATGTTCTACACTGGTCACCTGTTGTCTAATGTTCCACACTGGTCACCTGTTGTCTAATGTTCTACACTGGTTATCTGTTGTCTATAATGTTCTAAACTGGTCACCTGTTGATTAATGTCCTACACTGGTTATCTGTTGTCTATAATGTTATACACTGATTACTTGTTGTCTATAATGTTCTACACTGGCTACCTTTTGTCTATAATGTTCTATACTGGTCAGCTGTTGTATAATGTTCTACACTGGTTATCTGTTATCCATAATGTTTTACACTGGTTATTTATTATCTATAATGTTCTACACTGGTTATTTGTTGTCTATAATGTTCTAAACTGGCTACCTGTTGTCTATAATGTTCTACACTGGTTACCTGTTGTCTATAATGTTCTATGCTGGTCACCTGTTGTCTATTGTTCTACACTTGCTATATGTTGTCCATAATGTTCTACACTGATTACTTGTTTTCTATAATGTTCTACACTGGCTACCTGTTGTCTAAAATGTTCTACGCTGGCTACCTGTTTTCTATAATGTTCTACACTGGTTACCTGTTGTATATTATTATCTACACTGTATAGCTGTTGTCTAATGTTCTACACCGGTTATCTCTTGTCTATAATTTCTACACTGGTTATCTGTTGTATATAATATTCTACGCTGGTTACCTGTGTTATAATGTTCTACACTGGTCACCTGTTGTCTATTATATTCTACGCTGGTTACCTATTGTATAATGTTATATACTGGTTGCCTGCTGTCTAATGTTCTACTCTATTTACCTGTTGTCTAATGTTCTACAAAGGTTACCTGTTGTATATTATTTTCTACACTGTATGCCTGTTGTCTAATGTTCTACACTGGTTATCTCTTGTCTATAATTTCTACACTGGTTATCTTATCTGTTGTATATAATATTCTAAGCTAGTTACCTGTTGTCTAATGTTCTACACTGGTCACCTGTTGTCTATAATACTCTACACTGGTTACCTATTGTCTAATGTTATATACTGGTTACATGTTGTCTAATGTTATATACTGGTTACCTTTTCTCTAATGTTGTACACTGGTTACCTTTTTTCTAATGTTCTACACTGGTTACCATATGTCTAATATTCTACACTGATAACCTGTTGTCTATAATGTTCTATACTGGTCAGCTGTTGTATAATGTTCTACACTGGTCACCTGTTGTCTATAATATTCTACGCTGTTTACCTATTGTCTAATGGTATATACTGGTTACCTGTTGTCTAATGTTCTACTCTATTTACCTGTTGTCTATAATGTTCTATGCTGGTCAGCTGTTGTATAATGTTCTACACTGGCTATCTGTTGTCTATAATGTTCTATACTGGTCATCTGTTGTATAATGTTCTACACTGGTTATCTGTTGTCTAATGTTCTAAACTGGTTATCTGTTGTCTATAATGTTCTACACTCGTTATATGTTATCTATAATGTTCTACACTGGTTATCTGTTGTCTATAATGTTCTACACTGGCTACCTGTTGTCTATGATGTTCTATACTGGTCAGCTGTTGTATAATGTTCTACACTGGTTATCTGTTGTCTAATGTTCTACACTGGTTATCTGATATCTATAATGTTTTACACTGGTCACCTGTTGTCTAATGTTCTACACTGGTCACATTTTGTCTATAATGTTCTACACTGGTTATCTGTTGTCTAATGTTCTACACTGGTTATCTGTTGTATAATGTTCTACACTGGTTATCTGTTGTCTAATGTTTTACACTGGTTATCGGTTGTCTATAATGTTCTAAACTGATTTTCTGTTATCTATATTGTTCTACACTGGTTATCTGTTATCTATAATGTTCTACACTGGCCACCTGTTGTCTAATGTTCTACACTGGTCACCTGTTGTCTAATGTTCTACAGTGTTTATCTGTTGTCTATAATGTTCTAAACTGGTCACCTGTTGTCTAATGTTCTACACTGGTTATCTGTTGTCTATAATGTTCTACGTTGGTTACTTGCTGTCTATAATGTTCTACACTGGTTATCTGTTATCTATAATGTTTTACACTGGTCACCTGTTGTCTAATGTTCTACACTGGTCAACTGTTGTCTAATGTTATATACTGGTTATCTGTTATCTATAATGTTCTACACTGGTTATCTGTTATCTATATTGTTCTATGCTGGTCACATGTCGTCTAATGTTCTACACTGGTTATCTGTTATCTATAATGTTCTATGCTGGTCACCTGTTTTCTAATGTTCTATACTGGTTATCTGTTGTCTATAATGTTCTACAATGGTTACTTGCTGTCTATAATGTTCTACACTGGTTATCTGTTATCTATAATGCCCTACACTGGCTACCTGTTGTCTATAATGTTCTACACTGGTCACCTGTTGTATAATGTTCTACACTGGTTATCTGTTGTCTATAATGTTCTACACTGGTTACTTGCTGTCTATTATGTTCTACACTGGTTATCTGTTATCTATAATGTTTACACTGATTATCTGTTGTCTATAATGTTCTACACTGGTTATCTGTTGTCTATAATGTTATACACTGATTACTTGTTGTCTATTATGTTCTACACTGGCTATATGTTGTCTATAATGTTCTACACTGGCTTACTATTTTCGATAATGTTTTACACTGGTTACCTGTTGTATATCATTGTCTACGCTGTATACCTGTTGTCTAATGTTCTACACTGGTTATCTCTTGTCTATAATTTCTACACTGGTTATCTGTTGTATATAGTATTAGTTGTTTTTGTTTTACGCTGGTTACCTGTTTATTAATGTTCTAAACTGGTCACCTGTTGTCTATAATATTGTACGCTGGTTGCCTATTGTATAATGTTCTATACTGGTTGCCTGTTGTCTACTGCTCTACTCTATTTACCTGTTGTCTAATGTTCTACAAAGGTTACCTGTTGTCTATAATATTCTACGCTAGTTACCTGTTGTCTAATGTTCTACACTGGTCACCTGTTGTCTATAATATTCTACACTGGTTACTTATTGTCTAATGTTATATACTGGTTACCTGTTGTCTAATATTATATACTGGTTACCTTTTGTCTAATGTTGTACACTGGTTACCTTTTATCTAATGTTCTTCACTGGTTACCATATGTCTAATATTCTACACTGGTAACCTGTTGTCTATAATGTTCTATACTGGTCAGCTGTTGTATAATGTTCTACACTGGTCACCTGTTGTCTATAATATTCTACGCTGTTTACCTATTGTCTATTGTTCTACTCTATTTACCTGTTGTCTAATGTTCTACACAGGTTACCTGTTGTCTATAATATTCTACGCTAGATACCTGTTGTCTAATGTTCTACACTGGTCACCTGTTGTCTATAATACTCTACACTGGTTACCTGTTGTCTAATGTTATATACTGGTTACCTTTTTTCTAATGTTGTACACTGGTTACCTTTTTTCTAATGTTCTACGCTGGTTACCATTTTTTTAATATTCTACACTGGTAACCTGTTGTCTATAATGTTCTATACTGGTCAGCTGTTGTCTAATGTTCTATACTGGTTATCTGTTATCTATAATGTTTTACACTGGTAACCTGTTGTCTAATGTTCTACACTGGTTATCTGTTGTCTGTAATGTTATACACTGATTACTTGTTGTCTATAATGCTCTACACTGGCTACCTGTTGTCTATAATGTTCTACACTGGCTACCTGTTGTATATCATTGTCTACACTGTATGCCTGTTGTCTAATGTTCTGCACTGGTTATCTCTTGTCTATAATTTCTACACTGGTTATCTGTTGTATATAATATCCTACGCTGGTTACCTGTTTTCTAATGGTCTACACTGGTCACCTGTTGTCTATAATATTCTAGGCTGGTTACCTATTGTATAATGTTATATACTGGTTGTCTGTTGTCTAATGTTCTACTCTATATACCTGTTGTCTATAATAATCTACACTGGTTATCTATTTTCTAATGTTATATACTGGTTACCTGTTGTCTAATGTTATATACTGGTAACCTTTTTTCTAATGTTGTACACTGGTTACCTTTTTTCTAATGTCCTACACTGGTTACCATATGTCTAATATTCTACACTGGTAACCTATTGTCTATAATGTTCTATACGGGTCAGCTGTTGTATAATGTTCTAAACTGGTCACCTGTTGTCTATAATATTCTACGCTGTTTACCTATTGTCTAATGTTCTATACTGGTTACCTGTTGTCTAATGTTCTACTCTATTTACCTGTTGTCTATAATGTTCTCTCTTGGTCAGCTTTTGTATAATGTTCTAAACTGTTTATCTGTTGTCTATAATGTTCTATACTGGTCATCTGTTGTATAATGTTCTACACTTGTTATCTGTTGTCTAATGTTCTAAACTGGTTATCTGTTGTCTATAATGTTCTACATTGGTTATCTATTATCTATAATGTTCTACACTGGTTATCTGTTGTCTATAATGTTCTACGCTGGTTATCTGTTGTCTATAATGTTCTACACTGGCTACCTGTTCTCTATGATGTTCTATACTGGTCAGCTGTTGTATAATGCTTTACACTGGTTATCTGTTGTTTAATGTTCTACACTGGTTATCTGTTATCTATAATGTTCTACACTGGCTACTTGTTGTCTATAATGTTCTACACTGGTTATCTGTTATCTATAATGTTCTACACTGGTTATCTGTTATCTATAATGTTCTACACTGGCTACACTGGTTATCTGGTATCTATAATGTTCTACACTGGTTATCTGTTATCTATAATGTTCTACACTGGCTACTTGTTGTCTATAATGTTCTTCACTGGTTATCTGTTATCTATAATGTTCTACACTGGTTATCTGTTATCTATAATGTTTTACACTGGTCACCTGTTGTCTAATGTTCTACACTGGACACCTATTTTCTATAATGTTCTACACTGGTTATCTGTTGTCTAATGTTCTACACTGGTTATCTGTTGTATAATGTTCTACACTGGTTATCTGTTGTATAATGTTCTACACTGGTTATCTGTTGTCTATAATGTTCTAAGCTGGTTTTCTGTTATCTATAATGTTCTACACTGGTCACCTGTTGTCTAATGTTCTACACTGGTCACCTGTTGTCTAATGTTCTATACTGGTTATCTGTTATCTATAATGTTCTACACTGGCTATATGTTATCTATAATGTTCTATGCCGGTCACCTGTTGTCTAATGTTCTACACTGATTATTTGTTGTATATAATGTTCTACACTGGTTACTTGCTGTCTATAATGTTCTACACTGGTCACCTTGTGTCTAATGTTCTACATTGGTTATCTGTTGTCTATAATGTTCCACACTGGTTACTTGCTGTCTATAATGTTCTACACTGGTTATCTGTTATCTATAATGTTTTACACTGGTCACCTGTTGTCTAATGTTCTACACTGGTCACCTGTTGTATAATGTTCTATACTGGTTATCTGTTGTCTATAATGTTGTATGCTGGTCACCTGTCGTCTAATGTTCTACACTAGTTATCTGTTATCTAAAATGTTCTATGCTGGTCACCTGTTGTCTAATGTTCTACACTGGTTATCTGTTGTCTATAATGTTCTACACTGGTTACTTGCTGTCTATAATGTTCTAAACTGGTTATCTGTTATCAATAATGCTCTACACTGGCTACCTGTTGTCTATAATGTTCTACACTGGTCACCTGTTGTCTAATGTTCTACACTGGTTATCTGTTGTCTATAATGTTCTACACTGGTTACTTGTTATCTATAATGTTCTACACTGGTTATCTGTTATCTATAATGTTTTACACTGGTCACCTGTTGTATAATGTTCTACACTGGTTATCTGTTGTCTATAATGTTCTACACTGGTTACTTGTTATCTATAATGTTCTACACTGGTTATCTGTTATCTATAATGTTTTACACTGGTCACCTGTTGTATAATGTTCTACACTGGCTATCTGTTGTCTATAATGTTCTACACTGGCTTCCTATTTTCGATAATGTTTTACACTGGTTACCTGTTGTATATCATTGTCTACACTGTATACCTGGTGTCTAATGTTCTACACTGGTTATCTCTTGTCTATAATTTCTTCACTGGTTATCTGTTGTATATAATATTTTACGCTGGTTACCTGTTTTCGAATGTTCTATACTGGTTGCCTGTTGTCTAATGTTCTACTCTATTTACCTGTTGTTTAATGTTCTACAAAGGTTACCTGTTGTCTATAATATTCTATGCTAGTTACCTGTTGTTTAATGTTCTACACTGGTCACCTGTTGTCTATAATATTCTACACTGGTTACTTATTGTCTAATGTTATATACTGGTTACCTGTTGTCTAATGTTATATAATGTTTACCTTTTTTCTAATGTTCTACACTGGTTACCATATGTCTAATATTCTACACTGGTAACCTGTTGTCTATAATGTTCTTTACTGGTTAGCTGTTGTATAATGTTCTACACTGGTGACCTGTTGTCTATAATATTCTACGCTGGTTACCTATTGTCTAATGTTCTATACTGGTCACCTGTTGTCTAATGTTCTACTCTATTTACCTGTTGTATAATGTTCTACACAGGTTACCTGTTGTCTATAATATTCTACGCTAGTTACTTGTTGTCTAATGTTCTATGCTGGTCACCTGTTGTCTATAATACTCTACACTGGTTACCTATTGTCTTATGTTATATACTGGTTACCTGTTGTCTAATGTTATATACTGGTTACCTTTTTTCTAATATTCTACACTGGTAACTTGTTGTCTATAATGTTCTATACTGGTCAGCTGTTGTCTAATGTTCTATACTGGTTATCTGTTATCTATAATGTTTTACACTGGTCACCTGTTGTCTAATGTTCTACACTGGTCATCTGTTGTCTGTAATGTTATACACTGATTACTTGTTGTCAATAATGTTCTACACTGGCTACCTGTTTTCTATTATGTTCTACACTGGTTACCTGTTGTATATCATTGTCTAAACTGTATACCTGTTGTCTAATGTTCTGCACTGGTTATCTCTTGTCTATTATTTCTACACTGGTTATCTGTTGTATATAATATATATAATGTTCTACTCTATTTACCTGTTGTATAATGTTCTACAAAGGTTACCTGTTGTCTATAATATTATATGCTAATTACCTGTTGTCTAATGTTCTACACTGGTCACCTGTTGTCTATAATACTCTATAATGGTTATCTGTTGTCTAATGTTATATACTGGTTACCTGTTGTCTAATGTTATATACTGGTTACCTTTTTTCTAATGTTGTACACTGGTTACCATTTTTTTAATATTCTACACTGGTTACCATATGTCTCATATTCTACACTGGTAACCAGTTGTCCATAATGTTCTATACTGTCAGCTGTTGTATAATGTTCTACACTGGTTATCGGTTATCTATAATGTTTTACACTGGTTATATGTTGTCTATAATGTTCTACACTGGTTATCTGTTATCTATAATGTTCTACACTGGTTATCTGTTATCTATAATGATTTACACTGAGCACCTGTTGTCTAATGTTCTACACTGGTTATCTGTTGTCTATAATGTTCTACACTGGTCACCTGTTGTTTAATGTTCTACACTGGTTATCTGTTGTCTATAATGTTCTACACTGGTCACCTGTTGTTTAATATTCTACACTGGTAACCTGTTGTCTATAATGATCTATACTGGTCAGCTGTTGTATAATGTTCTACACTGGTTATCTGTTGTCTATAATGTTCTACACTTGTTATCTGTTATCTATAATCTTTCACACTGGTCACCTGTTGTCTAATGTTTTACACTGGTTATATGTTGTCTATCATGTTCTACACTGGTTATCTGTTGTCTATAATGTTCTACACTGGTTATCTGTTGTATAATGTTCTACACTGGTTATCTGTTGTATAATGTTCTACACTGGTTATCTGTTTTATAATGTTCTACACTGGTTAGCTGTTGTCTAATGTTCTACACTGGTTACCATTTTTCTAAAGTTCTACACTGGTTATCTGTTGCCTATAATGTTCTATGCTGGTCAACTGTTGTCTAATGTTCTACACTGGTTATCTGTTGTCTATAATGTTCTATGCTGGTCTCCTGTTGTCTAATGTTCTACACTGGTTACCTTTTGTCTATAATGTTCTACACTGGTTACTTGCTGTCTATAATGTTCTACAAGGGTCCTCTGTTGTCTCATGTACTATGCTAGTTACATGTTGTCTAAAATGTTCTACACTGGTCACCTGTTGTCTATAATGTTCTACACTTGTTATCTGTTGTCTATAATGTTCTACACTGGTTACCTGTTGTCTATAATGGCTTACACTGGTTACCTGTTGTCTATAATATTCTACGCTGGTTACCTGTTGTCTATTATTTCTACATTGGTCACCTGTTGTCTATAATATTTTACACTGGTTACCTATTGTCTAATTTTCTATACTGGTTACCTTTTGTCTAATGTTCTACTATATATACATGTTGTCTAGTGTTCTACACTGGCTACCTGTTGTCTATAATGTTCTACACTGGCTACCTATTTTCTATAATGTTCTACACTGGTTATCTATTGTCTATAATGTTTTACACTGGTCACCTGTTGTCTAATGTTCTACACTGGTTATCTGTTATCTATAATGTTTTACACTGGTTATCTGTTATCTATAATGTTTTATGCTGGTCTCCTGGTTTCTGATGTTCTACACTGGTTATCTGGTGTATATAATGTTCTACACTGGTTATCTGTTGTCTATAATGTTCTACACTGGTTACTTGCTGTCTATAATGTTCTACACGGGTCTTCTGTTGTCTCATGTACTATACTGGTTACATGTTGTCTAAATGTTCTACACTGGTCACCTGTTGTCTATAATGTTCTACACTGGTCACCTGTTGTCTATAATGTTCTACACTTGTTATCTGTTGTCTATAATGTTCTACACTGGTTACATGTTGTCTAATGTTCGACACTGGTTACATGTTGTCTATTATTTCTACACTGGTTACCTGTTGTCTATAATATTCTACGCTGGTTACCTGTTGTCTATTATTTCTACACTGGTCACCTGTTATCTATTATTTCTACACTGGTCACCTGTTGTCTATAATATTCTACGCTGGTTACCTATTGTCTAATTTTCTATACTGGTTACCTTTTGTCTAATGTTCTACTATATATACATGTTGTCTAGTGTTCTACACTGGCTACCTGTTGTCTATAATGTTCTACACTGGCTACCTATTTTCTATAATGTTCTACACTGGTTATCTGTTATCTATAATGTTCTACACTGGTTACTTGGCGTCTATAATGTTCTACACTGGTTATCTATTATCAATAATGTTCTACACTGGTTACTTGCTGTCTATAATGTTCTACACTGGTTATCTGTTGTCTATAATGTTCTACACTTGTTATCTGTTGTCTATAATGTTATACACTGATTACCTGTTGTCTAATGTTCGACACTGGTTACATGTTGTCTATAATTTTTACACTGGTTACCTGTTGTCTATAATATTCTACGCTGGTTACCTGTTGTCTATTATTTCTACACTGGTCACCTGTTGTCTCTAATATTCTACGCTGGTTACCTATTGTCTAATTTTCTATACTGGTTACCTTTTGTCTAATGTTCTACTATATATGCATGTTGTCTAGTGTTCTACACTGGCTACCTGTTATCTATAATGTTCTACACTGGTTACCTATTTTCTATAATGTTCTACACTGGTTACCTGTTGTCTATAATGTTCTACACTGGCTACCTATTTTCTATAATGTTCTACACTGGTTATCTGTTGTCTATAATGTTCTACACTGATTACTTGCTGTCTATAATGTTCTACACGGGTCTTCTGTTGTCTCATGTACTATACTGGTTACATGTTGTCTAAAATGTTCTACACTGGTCACCTGTTGTCTATAATGTTCTACACTTGTTACCTGTTGTCTATAATGTTCTACACTGGTTACCTGTTGTCTATAATGGCTTACACTGGTTACATGTTGTCTAATGTTCGACACTGGTTACATGTTGTCTATAATTTCTACACTGGTTATCTGTTGTCTATAATATTCTACGCTGGTTACCTGTTGTCTATAATTTCTACACTGGTCACCTGTTGTCTATAATATTCTACGCTGGTTACCTATTGTCTAATGTTCTATACTGGTTACTTTTTGTCTAATGTTCTACTATATATACATGTTGTCTAGTGTTCTACACTGGCTACCTGTTGTCTATAATGTTCTACATTGGCTACCTGTAACTTAATGTTCTACAATAGTTATCTATTGTCTAATATACCACTCTGCATACCTGTTGTCTCTATTTTAAACTGGTACATATATCCACTTGCCGTTAGATACCTAAAACAAGATGTGAATGATATATCCACTGTATGGCTGCTTGCTATGAAGGTGGCGTATCTATATCTTTCTTGATTGGCTGCAGTGATCTTTATATTATCTTTGCTACCTATGTTGAATTGTATGGTGTCACTACAATGTGATGGGACTGTAACGTGGTGACCAGCCTGAAACAAATATTGCAATCGTTTGAAACCTTGCATTTTAAGTACACGTATTGTGTAGTCATTTTCGGAGTGTTTGCATCATATTCCCCTGTTGATTGAATATCTAGGGTTTTTTTTATGTTTTCTCATCAAATTGCAAATGGTTGTGTAGTGTTGCAAAATGCATACTTAGATAAATCAAAATGTTAATATAGACGATTTGTATCGGAGTTGACTATATATATATGAGTAGTACTGCGGGAGTCTTATAAGAACCAGGAGTTTCTTACCCATCGCGAGCACATAGGTTCACCCCCGGCTTGTGGTGGGGTTCGTATTGCTCATCTTTTTCGTTTTCTGTGTTTTGTTGGTTTTATTTTGTCTTTGTTGTGTGTCTTGTATCCAATCTTGTCTGTGTTTCTTGAGCTTACTGCCGGGTTTCTGTTGCAAATTGTGTCCTATTATTTTTCTCTGCGTTTTTTGTTCCGTTTTTATGTCAATAACGATTCGATAAAATAACGATGTTCGATTCGTCTTTATCCCAGTTGCTTGTTGACAGGCTAATGTCTTAATGTGTTGTTTATGATTGGTTGCCTATTGTGGTGTCCACCATTTTGTCCTTTCATATGTCTTTATGTTCTTAGTTACGTGTTGTGATGTTCGTTACGATTGCCACATAAAAACGATGTTCGGTCCCAGTTGTTAGTATGAGGGCGTTCGTCTTATTTATGTTATATGTGAATGTCAATTTCATGTATATTTCACAAGTGTAGTTTATTTCATAATACAAATACATACACTTTAAATACATAAAATCTACCAAGGAGAATTTAAATTATCGTAATTTCTGGAGACTGTTTATGTTGCGAATTTTTTGTTTTTGTTTGCATATTTATTTTGTTTTATAAATGAGTTGTCCATTGACTGAACTGTTAGATAAACGATCTTTATTTACAACAAATACAATTGGTTCCTTACTAGCACTAATATAAAATAAACAACAATAAACTGATATACCTCTGATAGTTGTTCTTTTGTAGCATGCACAGTCAGGGAAACATAAAGTACTGTAATACTTATGTAGGTACCGTTTAAACCTGTTATCGTAGTTACACTTCGAATACCCCTTCCATTGGATGATGGGTAAAATGGCGAATATATATCACGTGTCTCTCCAGGATTCAACTTGTATTCTTCTTGGATGACATCGCCGTTATATCGAAGGAAATCTATGTTAATTACACATATTGAATTTTATAATTTATTAACTTTTAATATTGCTATGGCATGTATTTCTTTATACTTAAACTACAACAACATTTGTCAGTGACTGGCGACAGGTCGGTGGTTTTCTCCAGGTAATCCGGTCTCTCCCACAAATAAAACTGACCGACGCGATATAACTGAAATGTTGTTGAAAGTGGCGTTAAACACCATCAACCAACCAACTACAACATGTTATTATTTCCTATGTTAGTGTGTGAAAACCACTTGGAGCTTATGAAATATAAGGTGCTCCGGAAGGTTTAGCTCTATCCGCTCCACTAGTGGCATCCGTCGTGCTATTCTTCTTACAATTCAGGTGCAAAGTCATTTATGAGTAAGTGAATGCTAAAACAAAATGAAAAGAGTGTACGCTCTGAGTTTCAATTCCTTGTCGTCATCTCCATGAACAACCGCCTATATGCCCACTCGGACAATAGCCATGACTTCTCCTTCTACTCATACAGTCCTTGGCCTTATTACTTAGTAAAGCGTGTTGAGTGAAAAAAACAGTGAATTTAGATTTTGATACACATGGGTAGTTTTTGACATATCTGAGCGTCGAGTGAGTGAGTGAGTGAGTGAGTGAGTGTTAAACGCCAACTCGGCAATATTTCAGCTATATCGTAGCGAGAGCAAGTTAATTTTCAATGAGATGATGATGAGATCCGCTTTGTTCTAGACCAACACGCTGAGTTGGATTTTCATAGTGCTAGCTCACTGAAACAACAGTCCGCAGATAGACATGTCACTCCACTCAGACACATTATTCTGATTCCGAGCCAACCAGTCTTTACTCTTACTCCTTAATGCTGCGTGCTTAGCGGAGAAACCACACGTACCAATTGTATAGTCATTGGTTTGACCTGACCGGGGCTCAAACCTCTATTGCATGATACAAAGCTGCATAGTTCATATATTAAGAACATACCAGTATAACATAATCGCTCTGAAACAGTATTTCTATATTCAGTAAGACTCGTCCATGCATAACTAAAGTGTCTGTTGTTTTTGCTGATATTGAAAAGAAAACAGTCCAACTCCTTGAGTGAATTTCCATGGTAACCCTTTTCAAGTGTTAATTGATTACATAATTCCTGCGAACTGTTTTCAAGTGTGATGTGTTCAACTTTAAATTGTTGTTTTAATGATTCAATATCCAGTGACATCTGAGGCGTCGTGGCAAACCCGAGATCAAATATGTTATTGTCAGCTTTACATCTCATCGTCCGTGTTCCTGAAAATTAATTGAAATACAATCGACTTTCTGATAGATCAATATATCTATGTATTATATACCACATGTTTTACTAAGTGACGTAGTCAAAACGAACGAATCCGCGGGATCGGTTAGCTTTAATAGGTCCACGAGTAAGACACATTGCATATATGGTTTATAACAGAAATAGGATGATTGACATGGCACTTGGTACAACACCCAGGCATACATAGTATACCATGGTATTAGCTCCACCCATTTGCATTTCTTCGATGAAGTTTAAGTGGGTGGTTAATTAAGTTTGGTATAATACCAATCTTAGGTCATAGACCATGGTTTTCTATAATATATTAACTTGATTTAATGGTGGTACTTAATATTGTTAATAATGCACAACTGTTGTTGATTGTTCATTGACGTTGGAGATCCAGTTATCCAGAGGAGAGGATTGGGAACACATTAACAGGTTTAACCCGCCATATGTGTGTGCCTAGGTGAGAAGTGGTGGATGTTAGTTTTGTTGATATTGATAGAATCGTTGACTGATTAAACTTTCTTTTAATGTTCATACATACCACTATACTCTTTAAAATATGTTCACAAATGAGGCTGGGGATTATGGTGTTCAACGCCACTTTCAACAATATTTCAGTTTTGTTGGTGCAGGGAACCTCGCCATGAATGGTATTCGGACTCACAACTTTAATAGTGATAGACATTGATTGCATAGGTAGTTGTAAATCTAACTACCATACGATCACGACCACGACGGACCCCGAATGACGATAGTATTTCAGAAGAAAAAAACATTGATTGAACTGAATAACACCTGTGACTTATAGTATACCTGACTGTTAACATGACATATCGAGAACAATTATGCGTAGAGTTTGACATTCTGATGGAACTAAAGTATTATGGATGAATACTGGTTTACAATTTGATAATTCTAATTTATTTTACGTCAATTTTGTAGATTTTGTTTTTTGTATTAAACTATATTATATTTTTGCCGAATTTGCTTGTGTTGGCTATTCTTAATGACGTTTTTTTTTGCTGTGGTACTTACTATAGTAAAAAGATTGAAAAAAAAATAAAATACAAATAAGAAAAATAAAAAATAATAATATATATATATATATAAGGATATATTTGCCCGTACACCAATATTTGGAAGTAAAAAGGAGTAAACAGAACTACTAAATCGAAGAAGCACATACAGTGGCCAAATAAAAAGGTCAAAAAGACAAACAATGGTCGACAAGGACTAATTAGAAAGCGTAGGATTGGGCAGCACGGACCCTATGACTTCGTGAGTGAAATAGTGTGTTCCGAAATGGTAACAGTTCCTGCTCCATTGCTTTTCATCAATGACGATTAAACGCTCAATTTGACATGTGACTTTAAATTTAGTTAACATGTAGAATGAACTAGCACAAGCGAAGGGAGGTTCCGAAGAGCAAAACACATTTGGTAAACATTTTCATGTTGAATACTTTTCGGTTTATTATATACAGTCAAACCTGTCAATGTGGCCACCTCTATTAAGCAGTCACCTGTATTACAAAGGTCACATTTTTCTTGTCCTGTCATAGAAAATTTCATATGAATTGAATTTCTTTTAAGAGGTTACCTGTCTTATAAAACCACTTTCTCCTTGTCTTAGAGATGACCTCTTAATACAGGTTTGACTGTATATATCATGTATCAACGCACAGGGGCTAGGTGCGTCCGAAAAAAAAAAATAAAAAAAAATACTATATAATACTACAAGGGGGCGAACTCACTTGTTTCCATTTTTTTAAGTCGTCGTGTTAAATTGATCGTAACTTCGGAACGCCTTAATATTTTCAAAAAATGTTTCCACCAGTCGAAGGTCAAGTAATTTTCCTTTCCAAAGAGACCCTAATTGTTAGTGTAGGCCTCCGAACTGCTGAGGTATCATACACGAACCAAAACAAAACGGCGTGAAAATCCGAAGTCGTACAAACGTTGGGTTGACCACTTCCCATCTGTGTACAGACTTTCCCATGCGTAAACGAGTCATTTTGACTAGCTAAATACTTTCATCCATTCAAATTATGATAAAATTTCTTACCTTACGCCAATTTATATGTCCTTTAAGTCTGTTTTTGAAAGAAATCCCATTTGCATCCTTGACAAACGCCATAGACGTGAAAATTGAGAGAGTTCTAACGGGCTTTTTGATTGGCCGAAACAGATTGTTCAGCCAATCAAAAAGCCCGTTAGAACTCTCTCAATTTTCACGTCTATGGCGTTTGTCAAGGATGCAAATGGGATTTCTTTCAAAAACAGACTTAAAGGACATATAAATTGGCGTAAGGTAAGAAATTTTATCATAATTTGAATGGATGAAAGTATTTAGCTAGTCAAAATGACTCGTTTACGCATGGGAAAGTCTGTACACAGATGGGAAGTGGTCAACCCAACGTTTGTACGACTTCGGATTTTCACGCCGTTTTGTTTTGGTTCGTGTATGATACCTCAGCAGTGCGGAGGCCTACACTAACAATTAGGGTCTCTTTGAAAAGGAAAATTACTTGACTTTCGACTGGTGGAAACATTTTTTGAAAATATTAAGGCGTTCCGAAGTTACGATCAATTTAACACGACGACTTAAAAAAATGGAAGCAAGTGAGTTCGCCCCCTTGTAGTATTATATAGTATTTTGTTTTCTTTTTTTTTTTTTCTTTTCGGACGCACGTAGCCCCTGTGTATCAACGTACCAATCACTGGACATCCTACTACTTCCATTACAAGGCACAATCCTTGTGACCAACTAACTATCAGCTTTAGGAAGCGGGTCATAATAGTCCTCATAAACCAAACCATTATGAAATCACCTCGTCTCACCTTTCTGTCAAGCCGAAATATCTACAAATAATTTCAAAATTTCTTCACATACAGTCAAACATGTATAAAGAGGCCAACTTTGGGGGGGGGGGGTGATCTTCTAAGACAGATGACCTCTTAAAAGAGGTCCAATTTATATGAAATTTTCTATGGCAGGAGAAGAAAAATGTGACCTTTTAATACAGATGACTGCTTAATAGAGGTTTGATTGTATTAGATCTAAGATATGATTTGTAGGATATCTTTATTACGTGTGCTACCTTTGATAACAATAATAATTGTATGTACAAATGTAGCATAGTATTTGGAAAATCACACTGGATGCATAATTGTCAGATACAAAGCATTCGAAAAGAACATAAGGTCAGGTTTATGATGATATTGTTAAACGTCTCTTTCAACAATATTTCAGATATATCGTGGCGGTCCGTTTAATTAGTAGAGAAACCCGAGTACATGAGAAATTTATAGACCTGTCGCAAGTTGCTGACAAACTTTATTTCATAAAGTTGTATTATATGAAATACACCTCTTCATGAGCGGAATTCGAACTCAACACTTTAGCGGTGGTAGACACTGATTGCAAAGATAGTTGTAAATCCAATTACCACACGATCAAGAACACAACGACCCCTCATTGTATTTGTATGCAAAAAGGAATTTTCATCCACATTGGGGTTTTTTTTTAAACATTTTCATAAAAAATGCAATTACAAAATCAGAATCACTTAAATACTAGGACCCTAAACACGCTAAATTACTTCCTTTATATGTCAGTTAACGCAATGAACGTTAGAGAAACCTGAAAGGACTATAACAAATGAATGGACAATCCAGAGACACAAGCAACATTGGGCACAAGGCACAGAAAAAATCCAACAACACAGATAATTATAGGATGAGCACCACGGATCCATAAAATCAGGGTAGACAGATAATCCTACAAAAATAAATGTCAAATTACAAGAAAGTAGAATGTATATGGTCGCGTACGGTAATTTCGTTAACAAGGAATTTTCGATAGTTATTATTATTTTCACCTGCAAGTCACTCGCGACCACACTTCCGGTATATATTTCAGAAAATGAAAGTCGATTGACAAAAGAAGGGCCATATCAAAAAATGTTTCCAAACAATGCCTTCCAAGAAAATAAGTACTCTTTTTTATCATAACTCTGTATATTTTCGGCCATTTTGCTAGAACTGTCATATTGATGTGTGAGTAAAATTCTGATCACATGACTGTGATGGAAGAAACTATTTTTAAGACTAGAAGAGTTATCGATTTCTCCTGGCGTCCTTGTGTACTACAGAAATCTAACAATATCATCAGCACTTACAATATCATCAGCAAACTACATATATCTGTGTAGAGTAACTGATTGATGTTTAACTCCAAGTGAACATTTTGTTCTGCTATGCCATGGAGAGAACAATTTACATTAGATAATATGAGGATGGACACTTCTTTGTGCTAGACAAACACGATTAATTGGATATTTATAGTGCTAGTTCACTCAAACAACAGTTTACTGGTAGACATGTCCCTCCACTCGTACACATTATCATGATTGCGAGCCAAGAAATCGTTGCTCATACTCCTTAAGGCTAGGCTGTGTGATTAGTGGAGAAGCAACAAATACAAATTTTATAGTCTTTGGTTTGACCCGATCGAGACTCGAACCCATGATATATCGCATTCGAGGCGAGCACCCTAACCATTACACCACAAATGCGTTTGATATGTAGGTGATTGTAGCAAACATCGATCATAGTAAATATATATTGTATGTGTTGCTTCTCCGCTAACCACGCAGCATTAAGGAGAAAGAGCAAAGACTGGTTGGCTCGGAATTAGGATAATGTGTCCGGGTGGGGTGACATGTCTATCCACAGACTCTTGTTTGCTTCGGTGAGAGGGCACTGTAAAAGTACAAACTAAGCGTGTTGGTCTAGTGCAAAGCGGACCTCATCGTCATCTCATCGAAAATTAACTTGCTCTCGCCATGATATAGCAGATAAAGCTGAGTTGGCGTTAAGCAAAAATCACTCACTCACTTTCAATGACAATAACATGAAAGGTAAGAAAGGTATTTCGCAACATTCGAACTCACAACGTTAGAGGTGATAATCACTGACCCCCAGTACATGTATATCGTAAATAGATACTGTGAAATCACTTTCATTCGTTGGGTACCAATTTTCGTGGTTTTCGTGGGTAGGCAGTTCCACGAAATTAAGAATCCAGTGAACAAAGACAACTGTCAAAATGAACAATTTAATATCCACATTCCACTTCCGATTACATAATTCTACGGCTCATCTTCTAATGTATTGGCGCTTTCTCGAAGATTGGTTATCCAATGAAACTTATTATATTGAAAATATAAAATCCACGAATTTTATTTTGGCTGCAAACATAAAAACCACGAATCTACGAATCCACGAACTTGTAGTTTTTACCTAAACCACGATCATTGATACCCATCAAGAAAAGTACTTTCGCCATTGCTAGCATACATGAAACATGTGATAAGAAGACGATATTTTATAATTCTCTATGCTTTTGTTGAGAGATTTAAAAAAAAAACAATACTACACCTCTGGTCTGATTTTGGTTTCCTTGTAGACTGTCATATTACTTTTCTTAATACCATGTTCAAGGATGAATTCTAAAGCAACATTAGGTGTCCATTGTATGTCTAATCCTTCCACAACTGTGGGGACAATTAAGTCGACCTAAATGTAGATTATACAGAAGAAATAATGGTCAGAATAACAAGGAATCAATATAATTATACAGAAGAAACAATAATCAGAATAAGAAGAAATTAAAATAAGTATACGGAAGAGATAATGGTCAGAATAAGAAGAACTCAATATAATTATACGGAAGAAATAATGGTCACATTGTGAAAAAATCTATATAATAATACGGCAGAAATATTGGTCAGTACAAAAATATATCAAAATAGATATACCGAAGAAATAATGGCCAGAATAAGAAGATATCAGTATGATTATTGACTATGTTTTCTTAACACCACCTTTAAACAATATCTCCGATATCAATGCAAATCGGGGGCCGTCGTGGGCGTATGATAGTTGGATTCCAAACTAGCTATGTCATCGTTGTCTATCACTACTAACGTTGTGAGTTTGAATCACTCCCCTGGTGAGGTGCACTCGATACAACATTTAGTATGTCAGTGACGTGGAGCAGGTCTGTAAACTAATAAAACAAACCGCCACGGCATAGCTTAAATTTGTTGAAAGTGGCGTTAAACACCATAACCCATTACCCTCAATACAATCAAACGCTAGAGAAAAGCGAAGGAGCAATCAAAAATGAATAATCCAGAGGCACTGGCAACAATGGGTACACAAGACGCAGTAAGAAGAAAAAACACAACACAACACAGAAAACTAATATGATGAGCAACGGCAACACGGATCCCATCAAGAACCCGGGGGACTCATGTACTCCCCAGTGGTATGCAGTTCCTGTCATGCTACTCATATAGTCAAGACATGTTGGATACAAACCTATTGTAACCAGAACGGAACGATCTAGATATATGTGTATTGTCAGGCCAAAGATTATTTTCCTTATTTAAAGTCACAAGGTGTATCATATCTGAGAACACATTAAGCTGCAGGAAAAGATCATGATATCTATCATTAATATAATATATACCATTATCCATTTTTCTTGTTCATCATTATTTCCTGGACACCAAACGTTCCCTTGTGGTCGTCTATTAGTTACTTCACTCTCTGCTTTTGATGTGTCTATTTGAAAATCACTGATATCACCTGATATCATTCCGAGTTGTCGTCCACAACCAGTAGCTGAAGTACAAGTAAAACAACATTTTAAGCTATTTCAACCTATCGCATAGGAGCCCTCGTGGCAGTGATGGTTTGGTAGTTAGATTTACACCTACCTATGGAATCAGTGCCTATCACCACTGATGTTGTGAGTTCGAATCTCGATCTGTGTGAGGTGTACAACATTATGTGATAAAGTTGTTCGGTGGTTTTCTCCGGGTCCTCCGTTTTCCTTCATCAATAAACTGACCGCCACGATATAACTGAAATATTGTTGGAAGTGGCATTAATCACCATCAAACAAAGAAAAAAAAATATCTCCTATGGTATGCTAAGCAAATAATACACACTGATTTATTAGAGAGGGATGGCACATAAACCGATACACTACTCAGACACTGGTTATTGATGGGATTGATTTTGTATGCACTCGTTTCAACTTTGGCTGACCCCGTACCTCCATTGCAGGAGAGTGGCGGATTCATCCAGATCCGCCGATATGATCATAAGGTTTGCAAAATGTAAGTAAATAGAAGAAGTTTTCTTATAACCTATATGTGGAGATAAATTCCTAATACTGAAAAACGCATCGGTGGCGGAGTGCGGTAGATCGTGGGTTCGAGCCCCGATCGAGTCAAACAGAAGACTATAACATTAGTATTTGTTGCTTCTCCTCTACGCATGCAACATAAAGGAGAGAGAGCAAAGACTGGCTGGCTCGGAATCAGAATAAGGTGTGCGAGTAGAGCGGACTGTTGTTTCAGTGTGCTAGCACAATAAAGATCCAACTCAGCGTGTTGGTCTAGAACAAAGCGGACCTCATCATCATCTCACTGAAAATTAACTTGTTCTCGCCATGATATAGCTGATAAATTGCTGAATTGGCGTTAACAACGATCACTCCTAATACTGAAATCAGAAGAAAGTACAAACATAGAGGCAGCATTCACACCTTTCCATTAACCGGTTCAACGCTGCCACATGTTTGTGTCTGTCTCTAGCTAGGACCTGGATTTCCATAGGTATATGTCGTTGTCCTTTTTGAAATTGTTCGTTTGGTTGATAATGGTTGAATACTTGATCATCACTGTTTAACTTTTTTTGTCTTTGCATATTGAGTATGATATAAATGTACTGACGATATACGAATGGCATATCGTCATCACTGTATCACAGTTGGATTTACATAAATCTATTGCAATATGTGCCTAGTTGTAAATTCGATTACCGTTCTTGACCTGAACACCACTGACAATGCAATATATATACAGTCTTGCCAGTGACTTGGGTCGATGATTTTCTCTGGATACTCTGATTTTCTCATGTCATAGAACGAGTGACACTAGTAGAGCAGGAATTGCCTACCCTTCCGGAACACACGAATTTACTTCCGGTTATTAGTTTTTACTGAATTCAACATTATTAAAAGATCAAATTTTTGATTCAGTTTCCAAGCCACGTTTTTTTTTTATTATTATTTACTAACATAGAGGCAGTACGTATTTTTCCTTTATTGTTTTCTTATTAGAAAGATATCAAATTGCTGTTATGTTTCCAATTTGGGCAAACCAAAGCGATGGCGTAATGATTAGCGTGCTCGCCTCGAGTTCTCGCCATGATATAGCTGAAAAATTGCTGAATTGACGTTAAACAACAATCACTCACTCACTCCATTTTGTGCTAAGCTTGCATTGGAGTAATATATCTACTTTGATTTGCCCACACAACCATAACCTATATTGCATAATCTTTAATATGGGCGAACAACACTGCTATTTAGCATAGCACCTGAGTAGGATAGGGACAGACGATACAACAGCAAATTATGTCTAAAAGGTATTGTCATAAAACTGGTGGTCAACTTATTAAATTCATAGGAGGTATCAACATTTAAAGCTACATATATACTTACATTTACTATTAATTCCCATTTGCAAAATAGTTAAGTCAGTCCACTCTCCTCCAGAAGTCATAGTAACATATCGACCTTTGACAGGTCTTAGACACACAATGTTTAACCTATATAATGCAAGCATTGGTTTCAAAACTAAAATGGAGCATACCTCTGCTCCACCATTAACAAAACTCCACAGCTCGTAATGTACATGTACTTCTAGAATGTTATCATAACCATCTGAAAGCATCAAATTTCATATTATGAAAAAAAAAATTTAAAAGTGATGGTCATCGATTCTAAAAATATCAACAAAGCGAACAATAATATCTCATCTTAACTGAACTAACTGAGCACAAAAAGACCAAGAAATCAGACGTTTAATATCCAGGTCCTGGTTTGTGACAGGCACATGCATTTGGTGGGGTTAAACCAGTTTATGGGATCCCAACCCTTCCTTCTTGATAAATCCAACGGCAATACATATTTAAATGAACAAAAAACCTGCACAGATTCGCTCAAAGAGATCGCATACTATTACAAAAATGAAGGACAACATAAAGTTAGACAGTACAACAGCAGAGTCAATGAATGACAACAAAAACTTAGACAGTACAATAGCCGAGTCAATGAATGCTCGTAGTTAACTGTTCATTTCAAGTTCAACTAAGAAAGTTTGAAGATACTAAAGGGGCAATCAGAAGCCGTAAATCCTAGAAAGGCAGACAATACAATAGACAAATGTACAAGATACTAAAGGGGGCAATTAGAAGCCGTAAATCCTAGAAAGACAGACAATACAATAGACAAATGTACAAGATACTAAAGGGGCATTCCGAAGCGTAAATCCTAGAAAGGCAGACAATACAATAGACAAATGTACAAGATACTAAAGGGGCATTCAGAAGCGTAAATCCTAGAAAGGCAGACAATACAATAGACAAATGTACAAGATACTAAAGGGGCAATCAGAAGTCGTAAATCCTAGAAAGGCAGACAATACAATAGACAAATGTACAAGATACTAAAGGGGCAATCAGAAGCCGTAAATCCTAGAAAGGCAGACAATACAATAGACAAATGTACAAGATACTAAAGGGGCAATCAGAAGCCGTAAATCATAGAAAGGCAGACAATATAATAGACAAATGTACAAGATACTAAAGGGGCAATCAGAAGCCGTAAATCCTAGAAAGGCAGACAATACAATAGACAAATGTACAAGATACTAAAGGGGCAATCAGAAGCCGTAAATCCTAGAAAGGCAGACAATAAAATAGACAAATGTACAAGATACTAAAGGGGCAATCAGAAGCCGTAAATCCTAGAAAGGCAGACAATACAATAGACAAATGTACAAGATACTAAAGGGGCAATCAGAAGCCGTAAATCCTAGAAAGGAAGACAATACAATAGACAAATGTACAAGATACTAAAGGGGCAATCAGAAGCCGTAAATCCTAGAAAGGGAGACAATACAATAAACAAATATACAAGATACTAAAGGGGCAATCAGAAGCCGTAAATACTAGAAAGGCAGACAATGCAATAGACAAATGTACAAGATACTAAAGGGGCAATCAGAAGCCGTAAATCCTAGAAAGGGAGACAATACAATAAACAAATGTACAAGATACTAAAGGGGCAATCAGAATCCGTAAATCCTAGAAAGGGAGACAATACAATAAACAAATGTACAAGATACTAAAGGGGCAATCAGAAGCCGTAAATCATAGAAAGGAAGACAATACAATAGACAAATGTACAAGATACTAAAGGGGCAATCAGAAGCCGTAAATACTAGAAAAGCAGACAATACAATAGACAAATGTACAAGATACTAAAGGGGCAATCAGAAGCCGTAAATCCTAGAAAGGGAGACAATACAATAAACAAATGTACAAGATACTAAAGGGGCAATCAGAATCCGTAAATCCTAGAAAGGCAGACAATACAATAGACAAAATACTAAAAGGGCAATCAGAAGTCGTAAATCCTATAAAGGCAGACAATACAATAGACAAATGTACCATATACGAAAGCGCAATCAGAAGTCGTAAATCCTAGAAAGGCAGACAATACAATAGACAAATGTACAAGATACTAAAGGGGCAATCAGAATCCGTAAATCCTAGAAAGGCAGACAATACAATAGACAAAATACTAAAAGGGCAATCAGAAGCCGTAAATCCTAGAAAGGCAGACAATACAATAGACAAATGTACAAGATACTAAAGGGGCAATCAGAATTCGTAAATCCTAGAAAGGCAGACAATACAATAGACAAAATACTAAAAGGGCAATCAGAAGTCGTAAATCATAGAAAGGCAGACAATACAATAGACAAATGTACCATATACTAAATGGGCAATCAGAAGCGTAAATCCTAGAAAGGCAGACAATACAATAGACAAATGTACAAGATACTAAAGGGGCAATCAGAATTCGTAAATCCTAGAAAGGCAGACAATACAATAGACAAAATACTAAAAGGGCAATCAGAAGCCGTAAATCCTAGAAAGGCAGACAATACAATAGACAAATGTACCATATACTAAAGCGCAATCAGAAGCCGTAAATCCTAGAAAGGCAGACAATACAATAGACAAATGTACAAGATACTAAAGGGGCAATCAGAAGCCGTAAATCATAGAAAGGCAGACAATACAATAGACAAATGTACAAGATACTAAAGAGACAATCAGAAGCCGTAAATCCTAGAAAGGCAGACAATACAATAGACAAATGTACAAGATACTAAAGGGGCAATCAGAAGCCGTAAATCCTAGAAAGGCAGACAATACAATAGACAAATGTACAAGATACTAAAGGGGCAATCAGAAGCCGTAAATCCTAGAAAGGCAGACAATACAATAGACAAATGTACAAGATACTAAGGGGGCAATCAGAAGCCGTAAATCCTAGAAAGGAAGACAATACAATAGACAAATGTACAAGATACTAAAGGGTCAATCAGAATCCGTAAATCCTAGAAAGGCAGACAATACAATAGACAAAATACTAAAAGGGCAATCAGAAGCCGTAAATCCTAGAAAGGCAGACAATACAATAGACCAATGTACCATATACTAAAGCGCAATCAGAAGCCGTAAATCCTAAAAAGGCAGACAATACAATAGACAAATGTACAAGATACTAAAGGGGCAAGCAGAAGCCGTAAATCCTAGAAAGGCAGACAATACAATAGACAAATGTACAAGATACTAAAGGGGCAATCAGAAGCCGTAAATCCAAGGAAGGCAGACAATAAAATAGACAAATGTACAAGATACTAAAAGGGGCAATCAGAAGCGTAAATCCTAGAAAGGCAGACAATACAATAGACAAATGTACAAGATACTAAAGGGGCAATCAGAAGCCGTAAATCCTAGAAAGGCAGAAAATACAATAGACAAATGTACAAGATACTAAAGGGGCAATCAGAAGCCGTAAATCCTAGAAAGGCAGACAATACAATAGACAAATGTACAAGATACTAAAGGGGCAATCAGAAGCCGTAAATCCTAGAAAGGCAGACAATACAATAGACAAATGTACAAGATACTAAAGGGGCAATCAGAAGCCGTAAATCCTAGAAAGGAAGACAATACAATAGACAAATGTACAAGATACTAAAGGGGCAATCAGAAGCCGTAAATCCTAGAAACGGAGACAATACAATAAACAAATATACAAGATACTAAAGGGGCAATCAGAAGCCGTAAATACTAGAAAGGCAGACAATGCAATAGACAAATGTACAAGATACTAAAGGGGCAATCAGAAGCCGTAAATCCTAGAAAGGGAGACAATACAATAAACAAATGTACAAGATACTAAAGGGGCAATCAGAATCCGTAAATCCTAGAAAGGGAGACAATACAATAAACAAATGTACAAGATACTAAAGGGGCAATCAGAAGCCGTAAATCATAGAAAGGAAGACAATACAATAGACAAATGTACAAGATACTAAAGGGGCAATCAGAAGCCGTAAATACTAGAAAAGCAGACAATACAATAGACAAATGTACAAGATACTAAAGGGGCAATCAGAAGCCGTAAATCCTAGAAAGGGAGACAATACAATAAACAAATGTACAAGATACTAAAGGGGCAATCAGAATCCGTAAATCCTAGAAAGGCAGACAATACAATAGACAAAATACTAAAAGGGCAATCAGAAGTCGTAAATCCTATAAAGGCAGACAATACAATAGACAAATGTACCATATACGAAAGCGCAATCAGAAGTCGTAAATCCTAGAAAGGCAGACAATACAATAGACAAATGTACAAGATACTAAAGGGGCAATCAGAATCCGTAAATCCTAGAAAGGCAGACAATACAATAGACAAAATACTAAAAGGGCAATCAGAAGCCGTAAATCCTAGAAAGGCAGACAATACAATAGACAAATGTACAAGATACTAAAGGGGCAATCAGAATTCGTAAATCCTAGAAAGGCAGACAATACAATAGACAAAATACTAAAAGGGCAATCAGAAGCCGTAAATCATAGAAAGGCAGACAATACAATAGACAAATGTACCATATACTAAAGGGGCAATCAGAAGCCGTAAATCCTAGAAAGGCAGACAATACAATAGACAAATGTACAAGATACTAAAGGGGCAATCAGAATTCGTAAATCCTAGAAAGGCAGACAATACAATAGACAAAATACTAAAAGGGCAATCAGAAGCCGTAAATCCTAGAAAGGCAGACAATACAATAGACAAATGTACCATATACTAAAGCGCAATCAGAAGCCGTAAATCCTAGAAAGGCAGACAATACAATAGACAAATGTACAAGATACTAAAGGGGCAATCAGAAGCCGTAAATCCTAGAAAGGCAGACAATACAATAGACAAATGTACAAGATACTAAAGAGACAATCAGAAGTCGTAAATCCTAGAAAGGCAGACAATACAATAGACAAATGTACAAGATACTAAAGGGGCAATCAGAAGCCGTAAATCCTAGAAAGGCAGACAATACAATAGACAAATGTACAAGATACTAAAGGGGCAATCAGAAGCCGTAAATCCTAGAAAGGCAGACAATACAATAGACAAATGTACAAGATACT
This sequence comes from Bathymodiolus brooksi, assembly GCA_963680875.1. Taxonomy (NCBI): domain Eukaryota; kingdom Metazoa; phylum Mollusca; class Bivalvia; order Mytilida; family Modiolidae; genus Bathymodiolus; species Bathymodiolus brooksi. Next base: position 19,051,546 of record OY804587.1, on the reverse strand, counting down.
AAGGGGGCAATCAGAAGCCGTAAATCCTAGAAAGGAAAACAATACAATAGACAAATGTACAAGATACTAAAGGGTCAATCAGAATCCGTAAATCCTAGAAAGGCAGACAATACAATAGACAAAATACTAAAAGGGCAATCAGAAGCCGTAAATCCTAGAAAGGCAGACAATACAATAGACCAATGTACCATATACTAAAGCGCAATCAGAAGCCGTAAATCCTAAAAAGGCAGACAATACAATAGACAAATGTACAAGATACTAAAGGGGCAAGCAGAAGCCGTAAATCCTAGAAAGGCAGACAATACAATAGACAAATGTACAAGATACTAAAGGGGCAATCAGAAGCCGTAAATCCAAGGAAGGCAGACAATAAAATAGACAAATGTACAAGATACTAAAAGGGGCAATCAGAAGCGTAAATCCTAGAAAGGCAGACAATACAATAGACAAATGTACAAGATACTAAAGGGGCAATCAGAAGCCGTAAATCCTAGAAAGGCAGAAAATACAATAGACAAATGTACAAGATACTAAAGGGGCAATCAGAAGCCGTAAATCCTAGAAAGGCAGACAATACAATAGACAAATGTACAAGATACTAAAGGGGCAATCAGAAGCCGTAAATCCTAGAAAGGCAGACAATACAATAGACAAATGTACAAGATACTAAAGGGGCAATCAGAAGCCATAAATCCTAGAAAGGCAGACAATTCAATGGACAAATGTACAAGATACTAAAGGGGCAATCAGAAGCCGTAAATCCTAGAAAGGCAGACAATACAATAGACAAATGTACAAGATACTAAAGGGGCAATCAGAAGCCGTAAATCCTAGAAAGGCAGACAATACAATAGACAAATGTACAAGATACTAAAGGGGCAATCAGAAGCCATAAATCCTAGAAAGGCAGACAATACAATGGACAAATGTACAAGATACTAAAGGGGCAATCAGAAGCCGTAAATCCTAGAAAGGCAGACAATACAATAGACAAATGTACAAGATACTAAAGGTGGCATTTAGAAGCCGTTAATCCTAGAAAGGCAGACAATACAATATTCAAATGTACAAGATACTAAAGGGGCAATCAGAATCCGTAAATCCTAGAAAGGCAGACAATACAATAGACAAAATACTAAAAAGGCAATCAGAAGCCGTAAATCCTAGAAAGGCAGACAATACAATAGACCAATGTACCATATACTAAAGCGCAATCAGAAGCCGTAAATCCTAAAAAGGCAGACAATACAATAGACAAATGTACAAGATACTAAAGGGGCAATCAGAAGCCGTAAATCCTAGAAAGGCAGACAATACAATAGACAAATGTACAAGATACTAAAGGGGCAATCAGAAGCCGTAAATCCTAGAAAGGCAGACAATACAATAGACAAATGTACAAGATACTAAAGGGGCAATCAGAAGCCATAAATCCTAGAAAGGCAGACAATTCAATGGACAAATGTACAAGATACTAAAGGGGCAATCAGAAGCCGTAAATCCTAGAAAGGCAGACAATACAATAGACAAATGTACAAGATACTAAAGGGGCAATCAGAAGCCGTAAATCCTAGAAAGGCAGACAATACAATAGACAAATGTACAAGATACTAAAGGGGCAATCAGAAGCCATAAATCCTAGAAAGGCAGACAATACAATGGACAAATGTACAAGATACTAAAGGGGCAATCAGAAGCCGTAAATCCTAGAAAGGCAGACAATACAATAGACAAATGTACAAGATACTAAAGGTGGCATTTAGAAGCCGTTAATCCTAGAAAGGCAGAATATCGTAAAGGACAGAAAATACAATGACCAAATAGACAAATGTGTAACGAGAAGCAGTATATCGTAAAGGACAGAAAATACAATGACCAAAGAGACAAATGTGTAACCAGAAGCAGTATATCGTAAAGGACAGAAAATACAATGACCAAAGAGACAAATGTGTAACCAGAAGCCGTATATCCGTAAAAGGCAGACAATACAATAGACAAATGTACAAGATACTAAAGGGGCAAGCAGAAGCCGTAAATCCTAGAAAGGCAGACAATACAATAGACAAATGTACAAGATACTAAAGGGGCAATCAGAAGCCGTAAATCCAAGGAAGGCTGACAATAAAATAGACAAATGTACAAGATACTAAAAGGGGCAATCAGAAGCGTAAATCCTAGAAAGGCAGACAATACAATAGACAAATGTACAAGATACTAAAGGGGCAATCAGAAGCCGTAAATCCTAGAAAGGCAGAAAATACAATAGACAAATGTACAAGATACTAAAGGGGCAATCAGAAGCCGTAAATCCTAGAAAGGCAGACAATACAATAGACAAATGTACAAGATACTAAAGGGGCAATCAGAAGCCGTAAATCCTAGAAAGGCAGACAATACAATAGACAAATGTACAAGATACTAAAGGGGCAATCAGAAGCCGTAAATCCTAGAAAGGCAGACAATTCAATGGACAAATGTACAAGATACTAAAGGGGCAATCAGAAGCCGTAAATCCTAGAAAGGCAGACAATACAATAGACAAATGTACAAGATACTAAAGGGGCAATCAGAAGCCGTAAATCCTAGAAAGGCAGACAATACAATAGACAAATGTACAAGATACTAAAGGGGCAATCAGAAGTCATAAATCCTAGAAAGGCAGACAATACAATGGACAAATGTACAAGATACTAAAGGGGCAATCAGAAGCCGTAAATCATAGAAAGGCAGACAATACAATAGACAAATGTACAAGATACTAAAGGTGGCATTTAGAAGCCGTTAATCCTAGAAAGGCAGACAATACAATATTCAAATGTACAATATACTAAAGGGGCAATCAGAAGTCGTAAGTCAAAGAAAGGCAGACAATACAATAGACAAATGTACAAGATACTAAAGGGGCAATCAGAAGCCGTAAATCCTAGAAAGGCAGACAATACAATAGACAAATGTACAAGATACTAAAGGGGCAATCAGAAGCCGTAAATCATAGAAAGGCAGACAATACAATAGACAAATGTACAAGATACTAAAGGGAGCAATTAGAAGCCGTTAATCCTAGAAAGACAGACAATACAATAGACAAATGTACAAGATACTAAAGGGGCAATCAGAAGCCGTAAATCATAGAAAGGCAGACAATACAATAGACAAATGTACAAGATACTAAAGGGGTAATCAGAAGTCGTAAATCCTAGAAAGGGAGACAATACAATAAACAAATGTACAAGATACTAAAGGGGCAATCAGAATCCGTAAATCCTAGAAAGGCAGACAATACAATAGACAAAATACTAAAAGGGCAATCAGAAGTCGTAAATCCTATAAAGGCAGACAATACAATAGACAAATGTACCATATACGAAAGCGCAATCAGAAGTCGTAATTCCTAGAAAGGCAGACAATACAATAGACAAATGTACAAGATACTAAAGGGGCAATCAGAATCCGTAAATCCTAGAAAGGCAGACAATACAATAGACAAAATACTAAAAGGGCAATCAGAAGCCGTAAATCCTAGAAAGGCAGACAATACAATAGACAAATGTACAAGATACTAAAGGGGCAATCAGAATTCGTAAATCCTAGAAAGGCAGACAATACAATAGACAAAATACTAAAAGGGCAATCAGAAGCCGTAAATCCTAGAAAGGCAGACAATACAATAGACAAATGTACCATATACTAAAGGGGCAATCAGAAGCCGTAAATCCAAGGAAGGCAGACAATAAAATAGACAAATGTACAAGATACTAAAAGGGGCAATCAGAAGCCGTAAATCCAAGGAAGGCAGACAATAAAATAGACAAATGTACAAGATACTAAAAGGGGCAATCAGAAGCGTAAATCCTAGAAAGGCAGACAATAAAATAGACAAATGTACAAGATACTAAAGGGGCAATCAGAAGCCGTAAATCCTAGAAAGGCAGACAATACAATAGACAAATGTACAAGATACTAAAGGGGCAATCAGAAGCCGTAAATCCTAGAAAGGCAGACAATACAATAGACAAATGTACAAGATACTAAAGGGGCAATCAGAAGCCGTAAATCCTAGAAAGGCAGACAATACAATAGACAAATGTACAAGATACTAAAGGGGCAATCAGAAGCCATAAATCCTAGAAAGGGAGACAATTCAATGGACAAATGTACAAGATACTAAAGGGGCAATCAGAAGCCGTAAATCCTAGAAAGGCAGACAATACAATAGACAAATGTACAAGATACTAAAGGGGCAATCAGAAGCCGTAAATCCTAGAAAGGCAGACAATACAATAGACAAATGTACAAGATACTAAAGGGGCAATCAGAAGCCATAAATCCTAGAAAGGCAGACAATACAATGGACAAATGTACAAGATACTAAAGGGGCAATCAGAAGCCGTAAATCCTAGAAAGGCAGACAATACAATAGACAAATGTACAAGATACTAAAGGTGGCATTTAGAAGCCGTTAATCCTAGAAAGGCAGACAATACAATATTCAAATGTACAAGATACTAAAGGGGCAATCAGAAGTCGTAAGTCAAAGAAAGGCAGACAATACAATAGACAAATGTACAAGATACTAAAGGGGCAATCAGAAGCCGTAAATCATAGAAAGGCAGACAATACAATAGACAAATGTACAAGATACTAAAGGGGCAATCAGAAGCCGTAAATCATAGAAAGGCAGACAATACAATAGACAAATGTACAAGATACTAAAGGGAGCAATTAGAAGCCGTTAATCCTAGAAAGACAGACAATACAATAGACAAATGTACAAGATACTAAAGGGGCAATCAGAAGCCGTAAATCATAGAAAGGCAGACAATACAATAGACAAATGTACAAGATACTAAAGGGGTAATCAGAAGCCGTAAATCCTAGAAAGGGAGACAATACAATAAACAAATGTACAAGATACTAAAGGGGCAATCAGAATCCGTAAATCCTAGAAAGGCAGACAATACAATAGACAAAATACTAAAAGGGCAATCAGAAGTCGTAAATCCTATAAAGGCAGACAATACAATAGACAAATGTACCATATACGAAAGCGCAATCAGAAGTCGTAAATCCTAGAAAGGCAGACAATACAATAGACAAATGTACAAGATACTAAAGGGGCAATCAGAATCCGTAAATCCTAGAAAGGCAGACAATACAATAGACAAAATACTAAAAGGGCAATCAGAAGCCGTAAATCCTAGAAAGGCAGACAATACAATAGACAAATGTACAAGATACTAAAGGGGCAATCAGAATTCGTAAATCCTAGAAAGGCAGACAATACAATAGACAAAATACTAAAAGGGCAATCAGAAGCCGTAAATCATAGAAAGGCAGACAATACAATAGACAAATGTACCATATACTAAAGGGGCAATCAGAAGCGTAAATCCTAGAAAGGCAGACAATACAATAGACAAATGTACAAGATACTAAAGGGGCAATCAGAATTCGTAAATCCTAGAAAGGCAGACAATACAATAGACAAAATACTAAAAGGGCAATCAGAAGCCGTAAATCCTAGAAAGGCAGACAATACAATAGACAAATGTACCATATACTAAAGCGCAATCAGAAGCCGTAAATCCTAGAAAGGCAGACAATACAATAGACAAATGTACAAGATACTAAAGGGGCAATCAGAAGCCGTAAATCATAGAAAGGCAGACAATACAATAGACAAATGTACAAGATACTAAAGGGGCAATCAGAAGCCGTAAATCATAGAAAGGCAGACAATACAATAGACAAATGTACAAGATACTAAAGAGACAATCAGAAGCCGTAAATCCTAGAAAGGCAGACAATACAATAGACAAATGTACAAGATACTAAAGGGGCAATCAGAAGTCGTAAATCCTAGAAAGGCAGACAATACAATAGACAAATGTACAAGATACTAAAGGGGCAATCAGAAGCCGTAAATCCTAGAAAGGCAGACAATACAATAGACAAATGTACAAGATACTAAAGGGGCAATCAGAGGCCGTAAATCCTAGAAAGGAAGACAATACAATAGACAAATGTACAAGATACTAAAGGGGCAATCAGAATCCGTAAATCCTAGAAAGGCAGACAATACAATAGACAAAATACTAAAAGGGCAATCAGAAGCCGTAAATCCTAGAAAGGCAGACAATACAATAGACCAATGTACCATATACTAAAGCGCAAGCAGAAGCCGTAAATCCTAGAAAGGCAGACAATACAATAGACAAATGTACAAGATACTAAAGGGGCAATCAGAAGCCGTAAATCCAAGGAAGGCAGACAATAAAATAGACAAATGTACAAGATACTAAAAGGGGCAATCAGAAGCGTAAATCCTAGAAAGGCAGACAATACAATAGACAAATGTACAAGATACTAAAGGGGCAATCAGAAGCCGTAAATCCTAGAAAGGCAGAAAATACAATAGACAAATGTACAAGATACTAAAGGGGCAATCAGAAGCCGTAAATCCTAGAAAGGCAGACAATACAATAGACAAATGTACAAGATACTAAAGGGGCAATCAGAAGCCGTAATTCCTAGAAAGGCAGACAATACAATAGACAAATGTACAGGATACTAAAGGGGCAATCAGAAGCCATAAATCCTAGAAAGGCAGACAATTCAATGGACAAATGTACAAGATACTAAAGGGGCAATCAGAAGCCGTAAATCCTAGAAAGGCAGACAATACAATAGACAAATGTACAAGATACTAAAGGGGCAATCAGAAGCCGTAAATCCTAGAAAGGCAGACAATACAATAGACAAATGTACAAGATACTAAAGGGGCAATCAGAAGCCATAAATCCTAGAAAGGCAGACAATACAATGGACAAATGTACAAGATACTAAAGGGGCAATCAGAAGCCGTAAATCCTAGAAAGGCAGACAATACAATAGACAAATGTACAAGATACTAAAGGTGGCATTTAGAAGCCGTTAATCCTAGAAAGGCAGACAATACAATATTCAAATGTACAAGATACTAAAGGGGCAATCAGAAGTCGTAAGTCAAAGAAAGGCAGACAATACAATAGACAAATGTACAAGATACTAAAGGGGCAATCAGAAGCCGTAAATCCTAGAAAGGCAGACAATACAATAGACAAAATACTAAAAGGGCAATCAGAAGTCGTAAATCCTATAAAGGCAGACAATACAATAGACAAATGTACCATATACGAAAGCGCAATCAGAAGTCGTAAATCCTAGAAAGGCAGACAATACAATAGACAAATGTACAAGATACTAAAGGGGCAATCAGAATCCGTAAATCCTAGAAAGGCAGACAATACAATAGACAAAATACTAAAAGGGCAATCAGAAGCCGTAAATCCTAGAAAGGCAGACAATACAATAGACAAATGTACAAGATACTAAAGGGGCAATCAGAATTCGTAAATCCTAGAAAGGCAGACAATACAATAGACAAAATACTAAAAGGGCAATCAGAAGCCGTAAATCCTAGAAAGGCAGACAATACAATAGACAAATGTACCATATACTAAAGGGGCAATCAGAAGCCGTAAATCCAAGGAAGGCAGACAATAAAATAGACAAATGTACAAGATACTAAAAGGGGCAATCAGAAGCCGTAAATCCAAGGAAGGCAGACAATAAAATAGACAAATGTACAAGATACTAAAAGGGGCAATCAGAAGCGTAAATCCTAGAAAGGCAGACAATAAAATAGACAAATGTACAAGATACTAAAGGGGCAATCAGAAGCCGTAAATCCTAGAAAGGCAGACAATACAATAGACAAATGTACAAGATACTAAAGGGGCAATCAGAAGCCGTAAATCCTAGAAAGGCAGACAATACAATAGACAAATGTACAAGATACTAAAGGGGCAATCAGAAGCCGTAAATCCTAGAAAGGCAGACAATACAATAGACAAATGTACAAGATACTAAAGGGACAATCAGAAGCCATAAATCCTAGAAAGGCAGACAATTCAATGGACAAATGTACAAGATACTAAAGGGGCAATCAGAAGCCGTAAATCCTAGAAAGGCAGACAATACAATAGACAAATGTACAAGATACTAAAGGGGCAATCAGAAGCCGTAAATCCTAGAAAGGCAGACAATACAATAGACAAATGTACAAGATACTAAAGGGGCAATCAGAAGCCATAAATCCTAGAAAGGCAGACAATACAATGGACAAATGTACAAGATACTAAAGGGGCAATCAGAAGCCGTAAATCCTAGAAAGGCAGACAATACAATAGACAAATGTACAAGATACTAAAGGTGGCATTTAGAAGCCGTTAATCCTAGAAAGGCAGACAATACAATATTCAAATGTACAAGATACTAAAGGGGCAATCAGAAGTCGTAAGTCAAAGAAAGGCAGACAATACAATAGACAAATGTACAAGATACTAAAGGGGCAATCAGAAGCCGTAAATCATAGAAAGGCAGACAATACAATAGACAAATGTACAAGATACTAAAGGGGCAATCAGAAGCCGTAAATCATAGAAAGGCAGACAATACAATAGACAAATGTACAAGATACTAAAGGGAGCAATTAGAAGCCGTTAATCCTAGAAAGACAGACAATACAATAGACAAATGTACAAGATACTAAAGGGGCAATCAGAAGCCGTAAATCATAGAAAGGCAGACAATACAATAGACAAATGTACAAGATACTAAAGGGGTAATCAGAAGCCGTAAATCCTAGAAAGGGAGACAATACAATAAACAAATGTACAAGATACTAAAGGGGCAATCAGAATCCGTAAATCCTAGAAAGGCAGACAATACAATAGACAAAATACTAAAAGGGCAATCAGAAGTCGTAAATCCTATAAAGGCAGACAATACAATAGACAAATGTACCATATACGAAAGCGCAATCAGAAGTCGTAAATCCTAGAAAGGCAGACAATACAATAGACAAATGTACAAGATACTAAAGGGGCAATCAGAATCCGTAAATCCTAGAAAGGCAGACAATACAATAGACAAAATACTAAAAGGGCAATCAGAAGCCGTAAATCCTAGAAAGGCAGACAATACAATAGACAAATGTACAAGATACTAAAGGGGCAATCAGAATTCGTAAATCCTAGAAAGGCAGACAATACAATAGACAAAATACTAAAAGGGCAATCAGAAGCCGTAAATCATAGAAAGGCAGACAATACAATAGACAAATGTACCATATACTAAAGGGGCAATCAGAAGCGTAAATCCTAGAAAGGCAGACAATACAATAGACAAATGTACAAGATACTAAAGGGGCAATCAGAATTCGTAAATCCTAGAAAGGCAGACAAAACAATAGACAAAATACTAAAAGGGCAATCAGAAGCCGTAAATCCTAGAAAGGCAGACAATACAATAGACAAATGTACCATATACTAAAGCGCAATCAGAAGCCGTAAATCCTAGAAAGGCAGACAATACAATAGACAAATGTACAAGATACTAAAGGGGCAATCAGAAGCCGTAAATCATAGAAAGGCAGACAATACAATAGACAAATGTACAAGATACTAAAGGGGCAATCAGAAGCCGTAAATCCTAGAAAGGCAGACAATACAATAGACAAATGTACAAGATACTAAAGAGACAATCAGAAGCCGTAAATCCTAGAAAGGCAGACAATACAATAGACAAATGTACAAGATACTAAAGGGGCAATCAGAAGTCGTAAATCCTAGAAAGGCAGACAATACAATAGACAAATGTACAAGATACTAAAGGGGCAATCAGAAGCCGTAAATCCTAGAAAGGCAGACAATACAATAGACAAATGTACAAGATACTAAAGGGGCAATCAGAAGCCGTAAATCCTAGAAAGGAAGACAATACAATAGACAAATGTACAAGATACTAAAGGGGCAATCAGAATCCGTAAATCCTAGAAAGGCAGACAATACAATAGACAAAATACTAAAAGGGCAATCAGAAGCCATAAATCCTAGAAAGGCAGACAATACAATAGACCAATGTACCATATACTAAAGCGCAAGCAGAAGCCGTAAATCCTAGAAAGGCAGACAATACAATAGACAAATGTACAAGATACTAAAGGGGCAATCAGAAGCCGTAATTCCAAGCAAGGCAGACAATAAAATAGACAAATGTACAAGATACTAAAAGGGGCAATCAGAAGCGTAAATCCTAGAAAGGCAGACAATACAATAGACAAATGTACAAGATACTAAAGGGGCAATCAGAAGCCGTAAATCCTAGAAAGGCAGAAAATACAATAGACAAATGTACAAGATACTAAAGGGGCAATCAGAAGCCGTAAATCCTAGAAAGGCAGACAATACAATAGACAAATGTACAAGATACTAAAGGGGCAATCAGAAGCCGTAAATCCTAGAAAGGCAGACAATACAATAGACAAATGTACAAGATACTAAAGGGGCAATCAGAAGCCGTAAATCCTAGAAAGGCAGACAATTCAATGGACAAATGTACAAGATACTAAAGGGGCAATCAGAAGCCGTAAATCCTAGAAAGGCAGACAATACAATAGACAAATGTACAAGATACTAAAGGGGCAATCAGAAGCCGTAAATCCTAGAAAGGCAGACAATACAATAGACAAATGTACAAGATACTAAAGGGGCAATCAGAAGCCATAAATCCTAGAAAGGCAGACAATACAATGGACAAATGTACAAGATACTAAAGGGGCAATCAGAAGCCGTAAATCATAGAAAGGCAGACAATACAATAGACAAATGTACAAGATACTAAAGGTGGCATTTAGAAGCCGTTAATCCTAGAAAGGCAGACAATACAATATTCAAATGTACAATATACTAAAGGGGCAATCAGAAGTCGTAAGTCAAAGAAAGGCAGACAATACAATAGACAAATGTACAAGATACTAAAGGGGCAATCAGAAGCCGTAAATCCTAGAAAGGCAGACAATACAATAGACAAATGTACAAGATACTAAAGGGGCAATCAGAAGCCGTAAATCATAGAAAGGCAGACAATACAATAGACAAATGTACAAGATACTAAAGGGAGCAATTAGAAGCCGTTAATCCTAGAAAGACAGACAATACAATAGACAAATGTACAAGATACTAAAGGGGCAATCAGAAGCCGTAAATCATAGAAAGGCAGACAATACAATAGACAAATGTACAACATACTAAAGGGGTAATCAGAAGTCGTAAATCCTAGAAAGGGAGACAATACAATAAACAAATGTACAAGATACTAAAGGGGCAATCAGAATCCGTAAATCCTAGAAAGGCAGACAATACAATAGACAAAATACTAAAAGGGCAATCAGAAGTCGTAAATCCTATAAAGGCAGACAATACAATAGACAAATGTACCATATACGAAAGCGCAATCAGAAGTCGTAAATCCTAGAAAGGCAGACAATACAATAGACAAATGTACAAGATACTAAAGGGGCAATCAGAATCCGTAAATCCTAGAAAGGCAGACAATACAATAGACAAAATACTAAAAGGGCAATCAGAAGCCGTAAATCCTAGAAAGGCAGACAATACAATAGACAAATGTACAAGATACTAAAGGGGCAATCAGAATTCGTAAATCCTAGAAAGGCAGACAATACAATAGACAAAATACTAAAAGGGCAATCAGAAGCCGTAAATCCTAGAAAGGCAGACAATACAATAGACAAATGTACCATATACTAAAGGGGCAATCAGAAGCCGTAAATCCAAGGAAGGCAGACAATAAAATAGACAAATGTACAAGATACTAAAAGGGGCAATCAGAAGCCGTAAATCCAAGGAAGGCAGACAATAAAATAGACAAATGTACAAGATACTAAAAGGGGCAATCAGAAGCGTAAATCCTAGAAAGGCAGACAATAAAATAGACAAATGTACAAGATACTAAAGGGGCAATCAGAAGCCGTAAATCCTAGAAAGGCAGACAATACAATAGACAAATGTACAAGATACTAAAGGGGCAATCAGAAGCCGTAAATCCTAGAAAGGCAGACAATACAATAGACAAATGTACAAGATACTAAAGGGGCAATCAGAAGCCGTAAATCCTAGAAAGGCAGACAATACAATAGACAAATGTACAAGATACTAAAGGGGCAATCAGAAGCCATAAATCCTAGAAAGGCAGACAATTCAATGGACAAATGTACAAGATACTAAAGGGGCAATCAGAAGCCGTAAATCCTAGAAAGGCAGACAATACAATAGACAAATGTACAAGATACTAAAGGGGCAATCAGAAGCCGTAAATCCTAGAAAGGCAGACAATACAATAGACAAATGTACAAGATACTAAAGGGGCAATCAGAAGCCATAAATCCTAGAAAGGCAGACAATACAATGGACAAATGTACAAGATACTAAAGGGGCAATCAGAAGCCGTAAATCCTAGAAAGGCAGACAATACAATAGACAAATGTACAAGATACTAAAGGTGGCATTTAGAAGCCGTTAATCCTAGAAAGGCAGACAATACAATATTCAAATGTACAAGATACTAAAGGGGCAATCAGAAGTCGTAAGTCAAAGAAAGGCAGACAATACAATAGACAAATGTACAAGATACTAAAGGGGCAATCAGAAGCCGTAAATCATAGAAAGGCAGACAATACAATAGACAAATGTACAAGATACTAAAGGGGCAATCAGAAGCCGTAAATCATAGAAAGGCAGACAATACAATAGACAAATGTACAAGATACTAAAGGGAGCAATTAGAAGCCGTTAATCCTAGAAAGACAGACAATACAATAGACAAATGTACAAGATACTAAAGGGGCAATCAGAAGACGTAAATCATAGAAAGGCAGACAATACAATAGACAAATGTACAAGATACTAAAGGGGTAATCAGAAGCCGTAAATCCTAGAAAGGGAGACAATACAATAAACAAATGTACAAGATACTAAAGGGGCAATCAGAATCCGTAAATCCTAGAAAGGCAGACAATACAATAGACAAAATACTAAAAGGGCAATCAGAAGTCGTAAATCCTATAAAGGCAGACAATACAATAGACAAATGTACCATATACGAAAGCGCAATCAGAAGTCGTAAATCCTAGAAAGGCAGACAATACAATAGACAAATGTACAAGATACTAAAGGGGCAATCAGAATCCGTAAATCCTAGAAAGGCAGACAATACAATAGACAAAATACTAAAAGGGCAATCAGAAGCCGTAAATCCTAGAAAGGCAGACAATACAATAGACAAATGTACAAGATACTAAAGGGGCAATCAGAATTCGTAAATCCTAGAAAGGCAGACAATACAATAGACAAAATACTAAAAGGGCAATCAGAAGCCGTAAATCATAGAAAGGCAGACAATACAATAGACAAATGTACCATATACTAAAGGGGCAATCAGAAGCGTAAATCCTAGAAAGGCAGACAATACAATAGACAAATGTACAAGATACTAAAGGGGCAATCAGAATTCGTAAATCCTAGAAAGGCAGACAATACAATAGACAAAATACTAAAAGGGCAATCAGAAGCCGTAAATCCTAGAAAGGCAGACAATACAATAGACAAATGTACCATATACTAAAGCGCAATCAGAAGCCGTAAATCCTAGAAAGGCAGACAATACAATAGACAAATGTACAAGATACTAAAGGGGCAATCAGAAGCCGTAAATCATAGAAAGGCAGACAATACAATAGACAAATGTACAAGATACTAAAGGGGCAATCAGAAGCCGTAAATCATAGAAAGGCAGACAATACAATAGACAAATGTACAAGATACTAAAGAGACAATCAGAAGCCGTAAATCCTAGAAAGGCAGACAATACAATAGACAAATGTACAAGATACTAAAGGGGCAATCAGAAGTCGTAAATCCTAGAAAGGCAGACAATACAATAGACAAATGTACAAGATACTAAAGGGGCAATCAGAATCCGTAAATCCTAGAAAGGCAGACAATACAATAGACAAAATACTAAAAGGGCAATCAGAAGCCGTAAATCCTAGAAAGGCAGACAATACAATATACCAATGTACCATATACTAAAGCGCAAGCAGAAGCCGTAAATCCTAGAAAGGCAGACAATACAATAGACAAATGTACAAGATACTAAAGGGGCAATCAGAAGCCGTAAATCCAAGGAAGGCAGACAATAAAATAGACAAATGTACAAGATACTAAAAGGGGCAATCAGAAGCGTAAATCCTAGAAAGGCAGACAATACAATAGACAAATGTACAAGATACTAAAGGGGCAATCAGAAGCCGTAAATCCTAGAAAGGCAGACAATACAATAGACAAATGTACAAGATACTAAAGGGGCAATCAGAAGCCGTAATTCCTAGAAAGGCAGACAATACAATAGACAAATGTACAGGATACTAAAGGGGCAATCAGAAGCCATAAATCCTAGAAAGGTAGACAATTCAATGGACAAATGTACAAGATACTAAAGGGGCAATCAGAAGCCGTAAATCCTAGAAAGGCAGACAATACAATAGACAAATGTACAAGATACTAAAGGGGCAATCAGAAGCCGTAAATCCTAGAAAGGCAGACAATACAATAGACAAAATACTAAAAGGGCAATCAGAAGCCGTAAATCCTAGAAAGGCAGACAATACAATATACCAATGTACCATATACTAAAGCGCAAGCAGAAGCCGTAAATCCTAGAAAGGCAGACAATACAATAGACAAATGTACAAGATACTAAAGGGGCAATCAGAAGCCGTAAATCCAAGGAAGGCAGACAATAAAATAGACAAATGTACAAGATACTAAAAGGGGCAATCAGAAGCGTAAATCCTAGAAAGGCAGACAATACAATAGACAAATGTACAAGATACTAAAGGGGCAATCAGAAGCCGTAAATCCTAGAAAGGCAGACAATACAATAGACAAATGTACAAGATACTAAAGGGGCAATCAGAAGCCGTAATTCCTAGAAAGGCAGACAATACAATAGACAAATGTACAGGATACTAAAGGGGCAATCAGAAGCCATAAATCCTAGAAAGGTAGACAATTCAATGGACAAATGTACAAGATACTAAAGGGGCAATCAGAAGCCGTAAATCCTAGAAAGGCAGACAATACAATAGACAAATGTACAAGATACTAAAGGGGCAATCAGAAGCCGTAAATCCTAGAAAGGCAGACAATACAATAGACAAATGTACAAGATACTAAAGGGGCAATCAGAAGCCATAAATCCTAGAAAGGCAGACAATACCATGGACAAATGTACAAGATACTAAAGGGGCAATCAGAAGCCGTAAATCCTAGAAAGGCAGACAATACAATAGACAAATGTACAAGATACTAAAGGTGGCATTTAGAAGCCGTTAATCCTAGAAAGGCAGACAATACAATATTCAAATGTACAAGATACTAAAGGGGCAATCAGAAGTCGTAAGTCAAAGAAAGGCAGACAATACAATAGACAAATGTACAAGATACTAAAGGGGCAATCAGAAGCCGTAAATCCTAGAAAGGCAGACAATACAATAGACAAAATACTAAAAGGGCAATCAGAAGTCGTAAATCCTATAAAGGCAGACAATACAATAGACAAATGTACCATATACGAAAGCGCAATCAGAAGTCGTAAATCCTAGAAAGGCAGACAATACAATAGACAAATGTACAAGATACTAAAGGGGCAATCAGAATCCGTAAATCCTAGAAAGGCAGACAATACAATAGACAAAATACTAAAAGGGCAATCAGAAGCCGTAAATCCTAGAAAGGCAGACAATACAATAGACAAATGTACAAGATACTAAAGGGGCAATCAGAATTCGTAAATCCTAGAAAGGCAGACAATACAATAGACAAAATACTAAAAGGGCAATCAGAAGCCGTAAATCCTAGAAAGGCAGACAATACAATAGACAAATGTACCATATACTAAAGGGGCAATCAGAAGCCGTAAATCCAAGGAAGGCAGACAATAAAATAGACAAATGTACAAGATACTAAAAGGGGCAATCAGAAGCCGTAAATCCAAGGAAGGCAGACAATAAAATAGACAAATGTACAAGATACTAAAAGGGGCAATCAGAAGCGTAAATCCTAGAAAGGCAGACAATAAAATAGACAAATGTACAAGATACTAAAGGGGCAATCAGAAGCCGTAAATCCTAGAAAGGCAGACAATACAATAGACAAATGTACAAGATACTAAAGGGGCAATCAGAAGCCGTAAATCCTAGAAAGGCAGACAATACAATAGACAAATGTACAAGATACTAAAGGGGCAATCAGAAGCCGTAAATCCTAGAAAGGCAGACAATACAATAGACAAATGTACAAGATACTAAAGGGGCAATCAGAAGCCATAAATCCTAGAAAGGCAGACAATTCAATGGACAAATGTACAAGATACTAAAGGGGCAATCAGAAGCCGTAAATCCTAGAAAGGCAGACAATACAATAGACAAATGTACAAGATACTAAAGGGGCAATCAGAAGCCGTAAATCCTAGAAAGGCAGACAATACAATAGACAAATGTACAAGATACTAAAGGGGCAATCAGAAGCCATAAATCCTAGAAAGGCAGACAATACAATGGACAAATGTACAAGATACTAAAGGGGCAATCAGAAGCCGTAAATCCTAGAAAGGCAGACAATACAATAGACAAATGTACAAGATACTAAAGGTGGCATTTAGAAGCCGTTAATCCTAGAAAGGCAGACAATACAATATTCAAATGTACAAGATACTAAAGGGGCAATCAGAAGTCGTAAGTCAAAGAAAGGCAGACAATACAATAGACAAATGTACAAGATACTAAAGGGGCAATCAGAAGCCGTAAATCATAGAAAGGCAGACAATACAATAGACAAATGTACAAGATACTAAAGGGGCAATCAGAAGCCGTAAATCATAGAAAGGCAGACAATACAATAGACAAATGTACAAGATACTAAAGGGAGCAATTAGAAGCCGTTAATCCTAGAAAGACAGACAATACAATAGACAAATGTACAAGATACTAAAGGGGCAATCAGAAGCCGTAAATCATAGAAAGGCAGACAATACAATAGACAAATGTACAAGATACTAAAGGGGTAATCAGAAGCCGTAAATCCTAGAAAGGGAGACAATACAATAAACAAATGTACAAGATACTAAAGGGGCAATCAGAATCCGTAAATCCTAGAAAGGCAGACAATACAATAGACAAAATACTAAAAGGGCAATCAGAAGTCGTAAATCCTATAAAGGCAGACAATACAATAGACAAATGTACCATATACGAAAGCGCAATCAGAAGTCGTAAATCCTAGAAAGGCAGACAATACAATAGACAAATGTACAAGATACTAAAGGGGCAATCAGAATCCGTAAATCCTAGAAAGGCAGACAATACAATAGACAAAATACTAAAAGGGCAATCAGAAGCCGTAAATCCTAGAAAGGCAGACAATACAATAGACAAATGTACAAGATACTAAAGGGGCAATCAGAATTCGTAAATCCTAGAAAGGCAGACAATACAATAGACAAAATACTAAAAGGGCAATCAGAAGCCGTAAATCATAGAAAGGCAGACAATACAATAGACAAATGTACCATATACTAAAGGGGCAATCAGAAGCGTAAATCCTAGAAAGGCAGACAATACAATAGACAAATGTACAAGATACTAAAGGGGCAATCAGAATTCGTAAATCCTAGAAAGGCAGACAATACAATAGACAAAATACTAAAAGGGCAATCAGAAGCCGTAAATCCTAGAAAGGCAGACAATACAATAGACAAATGTACCATATACTAAAGCGCAATCAGAAGCCGTAAATCCTAGAAAGGCAGACAATACAATAGACAAATGTACAAGATACTAAAGGGGCAATCAGAAGCCGTAAATCATAGAAAGGCAGACAATACAATAGACAAATGTACAAGATACTAAAGGGGCAATCAGAAGCCGTAAATCATAGAAAGGCAGACAATACAATAGACAAATGTACAAGATACTAAAGAGACAATCAGAAGCCGTAAATCCTAAAGGCAGACAATACAATAGACAAATGTACAAGATACTAAAGGGGCAATCAGAAGTCGTAAATCCTAGAAAGGCAGACAATACAATAGACAAATGTACAAGATACTAAAGGGGCAATCAGAAGCCGTAAATCCTAGAAAGGCAGACAATACAATAGACAAATGTACAAGATACTAAAGGGGCAATCAGAAGCCGTAAATCCTAGAAAGGAAGACAATACAATAGACAAATGTACAAGATACTAAAGGGGCAATCAGAATCCGTAAATCCTAGAAAGGCAGACAATACAATAGACAAAATACTAAAAGGGCAATCAGAAGCCGTAAATCCTAGAAAGGCAGACAATACAATAGACCAATGTACCATATACTAAAGCGCAAGCAGAAGCCGTAAATCCTAGAAAGGCAGACAATACAATAGACAAATGTACAAGATACTAAAGGGGCAATCAGAAGCCGTAAATCCAAGCAAGGCAGACAATAAAATAGACAAATGTACAAGATACTAAAAGGGGCAATCAGAAGCGTAAATCCTAGAAAGGCAGACAATACAATAGACAAATGTACAAGATACTAAAGGGGCAATCAGAAGCCGTAAATCCTAGAAAGGCAGAAAATACAATAGACAAATGTACAAGATACTAAAGGGGCAATCAGAAGCCGTAAATCCTAGAAAGGCAGACAATACAATAGACAAATGTACAAGATACTAAAGGGGCAATCAGAAGCCGTAATTCCTAGAAAGGCAGACAATACAATAGACAAATGTACAGGATACTAAAGGGGCAATCAGAAGCCATAAATCCTAGAAAGGCAGACAATTCAATGGACAAATGTACAAGATACTAAAGGGGCAATCAGAAGCCGTAAATCCTAGAAAGGCAGACAATACAATAGACAAATGTACAAGATACTAAAGGGGCAATCAGAAGCCGTAAATCCTAGAAAGGCAGACAATACAATAGACAAATGTACAAGATACTAAAGGGGCAATCAGAAGCCATAAATCCTAGAAAGGCAGACAATACAATGGACAAATGTACAAGATACTAAAGGGGCAATCAGAAGCCGTAAATCCTAGAAAGGCAGACAATACAATAGACAAATGTACAAGATACTAAAGGGGCAATCAGAAGCCGTAAATCCAAGCAAGGCAGACAATAAAATAGACAAATGTACAAGATACTAAAAGGGGCAATCAGAAGCGTAAATCCTAGAAAGGCAGACAATACAATAGACAAATGTACAAGATACTAAAGGGGCAATCAGAAGCCGTAAATCCTAGAAAGGCAGAAAATACAATAGACAAATGTACAAGATACTAAAGGGGCAATCAGAAGCCGTAATTCCTAGAAAGGCAGACAATACAATAGACAAATGTACAGGATACTAAAGGGGCAATCAGAAGCCATAAATCCTAGAAAGGCAGACAATTCAATGGACAAATGTACAAGATACTAAAGGGGCAATCAGAAGCCGTAAATCCTAGAAAGGCAGACAATACAATAGACAAATGTACAAGATACTAAAGGGGCAATCAGAAGCCGTAAATCCTAGAAAGGCAGACAATACAATAGACAAATGTACAAGATACTAAAGGGGCAATCAGAAGCCATAAATCCTAGAAAGGCAGACAATACAATGGACAAATGTACAAGATACTAAAGGGGCAATCAGAAGCCGTAAATCCTAGAAAGGCAGACAATACAATAGACAAATGTACAAGATACTAAAGGTGGCATTTAGAAGCCGTTAATCCTAGAAAGGCAGACAATACAATATTCAAATGTACAAGATACTAAAGGGGCAATCAGAAGTCGTAAGTCAAAGAAAGGCAGACAATACAATAGACAAATGTACAAGATACTAAAGGGGCAATCAGAAGCCGTAAATCCTAGAAAGGCAGACAATACAATAGACAAAATACTAAAAGGGCAATCAGAAGTCGTAAATCCTATAAAGGCAGACAATACAATAGACAAATGTACCATATACGAAAGCGCAATCAGAAGTCGTAAATCCTAGAAAGGCAGACAATACAATAGACAAATGTACAAGATACTAAAGGGGCAATCAGAATCCGTAAATCCTAGAAAGGCAGACAATACAATAGACAAAATACTAAAAGTGCAATCAGAAGCCGTAAATCCTAGAAAGGCAGACAATACAATAGACAAATGTACAAGATACTAAAGGGGCAATCAGAATTCGTAAATCCTAGAAAGGCAGACAATACAATAGACAAAATACTAAAAGGGCAATCAGAAGCCGTAAATCCTAGAAAGGCAGACAATACAATAGACAAATGTACCATATACTAAAGGGGCAATCAGAAGCCGTAAATCCTAGAAAGGCAGACAATACAATAGACAAATGTACAAGATACTAAAGGGGCAATCAGAATTCGTAAATCCTAGAAAGGCAGACAATACAATAGACAAAATACTAAAAGGGCAATCAGAAGCCGTAAATCCTAGAAAGGCAGACAATACAATAGACAGATGTACCATATACTAAAGGGCAATCAGAAGCCGTAAATCCTAGAAAGGCAGACAATACAATAGACAAATGTACAAGATACTAAAGGGGCAATCAGAAGCCGTAAATCATAGAAAAGCAGACAATACAATAGACAAATGTACAAGATACTTAAGGGGCAATCAGAAGCCGTAAATCATAGAAAGGCAGACAATACAATAGACAAATGTACAAGATACTAAAGAGACAATCAGAAGCCGTAAATCCTAGAAAGGCAGACAATACAATAGACAAATGTACAAGATACTAAAGGGGCAATCAGAAGCCGTAAATCCTAGAAAGGCAGACAATACAATAGACAAATGTACAAGATACTAAAGGGGCAATCAGAAGCCGTAAATCCTAGAAAGGCAGACAATACAATAGACAAATGTACAAGATACTAAAGGGGCAATCAGAAGCCGTAAATCCTAGAAAGGAAGACAATACAATAGACAAATGTACAAGATACTAAAGGGGCAATCAGAATCCGTAAATCCTAGAAAGGCAGACAATACAATAGACAAAATACTAAAAGGGCAATCAGAAGCCGTAAATCCTAGAAAGGCAGACAATACAATAGACCAATGTACCATATACTAAAGCGCAATCAGAAGCCGTAAATCCTAAAAAGGCAGACAATACAATAGACAAATGTACAAGATACTAAAGGGGCAAGCAGAAGCCGTAAATCCTAGAAAGGCAGACAATACAATAGACAAATGTACAAGATACTAAAGGGGCAATCAGAAGCCGTAAATCCAAGGAAGGCAGACAATAAAATAGACAAATGTACAAGATACTAAAAGGGGCAATCAGAAGCGTAAATCCTAGAAAGGCAGACAATACAATAGACAAATGTACAAGATACTAAAGGGGCAATCAGAAGCCGTAAATCCTAGAAAGGCAGAAAATACAATAGACAAATGTACAAGATACTAAAGGGGCAATCAGAAGCCGTAAATCCTAGAAAGGCAGACAATACAATAGACAAATGTACAAGATACTAAAGGGGCAATCAGAAGCCGTAAATCCTAGAAAGGCAGACAATACAATAGACAAATGTACAAGATACTAAAGGGGCAATCAGAAGCCATAAATCCTAGAAAGGCAGACAATTCAATGGACAAATGTACAAGATACTAAAGGGGCAATCAGAAGCCGTAAATCCTAGAAAGGCAGACAATACAATAGACAAATGTACAAGATACTAAAGGGGCAATCAGAAGCCGTAAATCCTAGAAAGGCAGACAATACAATAGACAAATGTACAAGATACTAAAGGGGCAATCAGAAGCCGTAAATCCTAGAAAGGCAGACAATACAATGGACAAATGTACAAGATACTAAAGGGGCAATCAGAAGCCGTAAATCCTAGAAAGGCAGACAATACAATAGACAAATGTACAAGATACTAAAGGTGGCATTTAGAAGCCGTTAATCCTAGAAAGGCAGACAATACAATATTCAAATGTACAAGATACTAAAGGGGCAATCAGAATCCGTAAATCCTAGAAAGGCAGACAATACAATAGACAAAATACTAAAAAGGCAATCAGAAGCCGTAAATCCAAGGAAGGCAGACAATAAAATAGACAAATGTACAAGATACTAAAAGGGGCAATCAGAAGCGTAAATCCTAGAAAGGCAGACAATACAATAGACAAATGTACAAGATACTAAAGGGGCAATCAGAAGCCGTAAATCCTAGAAAGGCAGAAAATACAATAGACAAATGTACAAGATACTAAAGGGGCAATCAGAAGCCGTAAATCCTAGAAAGGCAGACAATACAATAGACAAATGTACAAGATACTAAAGGGGCAATCAGAAGCCGTAAATCCTAGAAAGGCAGACAATACAATAGACAAATGTACAAGATACTAAAGGGGCAATCAGAAGCCATAAATCCTAGAAAGGCAGACAATTCAATGGACAAATGTACAAGATACTAAAGGGGCAATCAGAAGCCGTAAATCCTAGAAAGGCAGACAATAAAATAGACAAATGTACAAGATACTAAAGGGACAATCAGAAGCCGTAAATCCTAGAAAGGCAGACAATACAATAGACAAATGTACAAGATACTAAAGGGGCAATCAGAAGCCATAAATCCTAGAAAGGCAGACAATACAATGGACAAATGTACAAGATACTAAAGGGGCAATCAGAAGCCGTAAATCCTAGAAAGGCAGACAATACAATAGACAAATGTACAAGATACTAAAGGTGGCATTTAGAAGCCGTTAATCCTAGAAAGGCAGACAATACAATATTCAAATGTACAAGATACTAAAGGGGCAATCAGAATCCGTAAATCCTAGAAAGGCAGACAATACAATAGACAAAATACTAAAAAGGCAATCAGAAGCCGTAATTCCTAGAAAGGCAGACAATACAATAGACCAATGTACCATATACTAAAGCGCAATCAGAAGCCGTAAATCCTAAAAAGGCAGACAATACAATAGACAAATGTACAAGATACTAAAGGGGCAATCAGAAGCCGTAAATCCTAGAAAGGCAGACAATACAATAGACAAATGTACAAGATACTAAAGGGGCAATCAGAAGCCGTAAATCCTAGAAAGGCAGACAATACAATAGACAAATGTACAAGATACTAAAGGGGCAATCAGAAGCCATAAATCCTAGAAAGGCAGACAATTCAATGGACAAATGTACAAGATACTAAAGGGGCAATCAGAAGCCGTAAATCCTAGAAAGGCAGACAATACAATAGACAAATGTACAAGATACTAAAGGGGCAATCAGAAGCCGTAAATCCTAGAAAGGCAGACAATACAATAGACAAATGTACAAGATACTAAAGGGGCAATCAGAAGCCATAAATCCTAGAAAGGCAGACAATACAATGGACAAATGTACAAGATACTAAAGGGGCAATCAGAAGCCGTAAATCCTAGAAAGGCAGACAATACAATAGACAAATGTACAAGATACTAAAGGTGGCATTTAGAAGCCGTTAATCCTAGAAAGGCAGACAATACAATATTCAAATGTACAAGATACTAAAGGGGCAATCAGAATCCGTAAATCCTAGAAAGGCAGACAATACAATAGACAAAATACTAAAAAGGCAATCAGAAGCCGTAAATCCTAGAAAGGCAGACAATACAATAGACCAATGTACCATATACTAAAGCGCAATCAGAAGCCGTAAATCCTAAAAAGGCAGACAATACAATAGACAAATGTACAAGATACTAAAGGGGCAAGCAGAAGCCGTAAATCCTAGAAAGGCAGACAATACAATAGACAAATGTACAAGATACTAAAGGGGCAATCAGAAGCCGTAAATCCAAGGAAGGCTGACAATAAAATAGACAAATGTACAAGATACTAAAAGGGGCAATCAGAAGCGTAAATCCTAGAAAGGCAGACAATACAATAGACAAATGTACAAGATACTAAAGGGGCAATCAGAAGCCGTAAATCCTAGAAAGGCAGAAAATACAATAGACAAATGTACAAGATACTAAAGGGGCAATCAGAAGCCGTAAATCCTAGAAAGGCAGACAATACAATAGACAAATGTACAAGATACTAAAGGGGCAATCAGAAGCCGTAAATCCTAGAAAGGCAGACAATACAATAGACAAATGTACAAGATACTAAAGGGGCAATCAGAAGCCATAAATCCTAGAAAGGCAGACAATTCAATGGACAAATGTACAAGATACTAAAGGGGCAATCAGAAGCCGTAAATCCTAGAAAGGCAGACAATACAATAGACAAATGTACAAGATACTAAAGGGGCAATCAGAAGCCGTAAATCCTAGAAAGGCAGACAATACAATAGACAAATGTACAAGATACTAAAGGGGCAATCAGAAGCCATAAATCCTAGAAAGGCAGACAATACAATGGACAAATGTACAAGATACTAAAGGGGCAATCAGAAGCCGTAAATCATAGAAAGGCAGACAATACAATAGACAAATGTACAAGATACTAAAGGTGGCATTTAGAAGCCGTTAATCCTAGAAAGGCAGACAATACAATATTCAAATGTACAATATACTAAAGGGGCAATCAGAAGTCGTAAGTCAAAGAAAGGCAGACAATACAATAGACAAATGTACAAGATACTAAAGGGGCAATCAGAAGCCGTAAATCCTAGAAAGGCAGACAATACAATAGACAAATGTACAAGATACTAAAGGGGCAATCAGAAGCCGTAAATCATAGAAAGGCAGACAATACAATAGACAAATGTACAAGATACTAAAGGGAGCAATTAGAAGCCGTTAATCCTAGAAAGACAGACAATACAATAGACAAATGTACAAGATACTAAAGGGGCAATCAGAAGCCGTATATCATAGAAAGGCAGACAATACAATAGACAAATGTACAAGATACTAAAGGGGTAATCAGAAGTCGTAAATCCTAGAAAGGGAGACAATACAATAAACAAATGTACAAGATACTAAAGGGGCAATCAGAATCCGTAAATCCTAGAAAGGCAGACAATACAATAGACAAAATACTAAAAGGGCAATCAGAAGTCGTAAATCCTATAAAGGCAGACAATACAATAGACAAATGTACCATATACGAAAGCGCAATCAGAAGTCGTAAATCCTAGAAAGGCAGACAATACAATAGACAAATGTACAAGATACTAAAGGGGCAATCAGAATCCGTAAATCCTAGAAAGGCAGACAATACAATAGACAAAATACTAAAAGGGCAATCAGAAGCCGTAAATCCTAGAAAGGCAGACAATACAATAGACAAATGTACAAGATACTAAAGGGGCAATCAGAATTCGTAAATCCTAGAAAGGCAGACAATACAATAGACAAAATACTAAAAGGGCAATCAGAAGCCGTAAATCCTAGAAAGGCAGACAATACAATAGACAAATGTACCATATACTAAAGGGGCAATCAGAAGCCGTAAATCCAAGGAAGGCAGACAATAAAATAGACAAATGTACAAGATACTAAAAGGGGCAATCAGAAGCCGTAAATCCAAGGAAGGCAGACAATAAAATAGACAAATGTACAAGATACTAAAAGGGGCAATCAGAAGCGTAAATCCTAGAAAGGCAGACAATAAAATAGACAAATGTACAAGATACTAAAGGGGCAATCAGAAGCCGTAAATCCTAGAAAGGCAGACAATACAATAGACAAATGTACAAGATACTAAAGGGGCAATCAGAAGCCGTAAATCCTAGAAAGGCAGACAATACAATAGACAAATGTACAAGATACTAAAGGGGCAATCAGAAGCCGTAAATCCTAGAAAGGCAGACAATACAATAGACAAATGTACAAGATACTAAAGGGGCAATCAGAAGCCATAAATCCTAGAAAGGCAGACAATTCAATGGACAAATTTACAAGATACTAAAGGGGCAATCAGAAGCCGTAAATCCTAGAAAGGCAGACAATACAATAGACAAATGTACAAGATACTAAAGGGGCAATCAGAAGCCGTAAATCCTAGAAAGGCAGACAATACAATAGACAAATGTACAAGATACTAAAGGGGCAATCAGAAGCCATAAATCCTAGAAAGGCAGACAATACAATGGACAAATGTACAAGATACTAAAGGGGCAATCAGAAGCCGTAAATCCTAGAAAGGCAGACAATACAATAGACAAATGTACAAGATACTAAAGGTGGCATTTAGAAGCCGTTAATCCTAGAAAGGCAGACAATACAATATTCAAATGTACAAGATACTAAAGGGGCAATCAGAAGTCGTAAGTCAAAGAAAGGCAGACAATACAATAGACAAATGTACAAGATACTAAAGGGGCAATCAGAAGCCGTAAATCATAGAAAGGCAGACAATACAATAGACAAATGTACAAGATACTAAAGGGGCAATCAGAAGCCGTAAATCATAGAAAGGCAGACAATACAATAGACAAATGTACAGGATACTAAAGGGAGCAATTAGAAGCCGTTAATCCTAGAAAGACAGACAATACAATAGACAAATGTACAAGATACTAAAGGGGCAATCAGAAGCCGTAAATCATAGAAAGGCAGACAATACAATAGACAAATGTACAAGATACTAAAGGGGTAATCAGAAGCCGTAAATCCTAGAAAGGGAGACAATACAATAAACAAATGTACAAGATACTAAAGGGGCAATCAGAATCCGTAAATCCTAGAAAGGCAGACAATACAATAGACAAAATACTAAAAGGGCAATCAGAAGTCGTAAATCCTATAAAGGCAGACAATACAATAGACAAATGTACCATATACGAAAGCGCAATCAGAAGTCGTAAATCCTAGAAAGGCAGACAATACAATAGACAAATGTACAAGATACTAAAGGGGCAATCAGAATCCGTAAATCCTAGAAAGGCAGACAATACAATAGACAAAATACTAAAAGGGCAATCAGAAGCCGTAAATCCTAGAAAGGCAGACAATACAATAGACAAATGTACAAGATACTAAAGGGGCAATCAGAATTCGTAAATCCTAGAAAGGCAGACAATACAATAGACAAAATACTAAAAGGGCAATCAGAAGCCGTAAATCATAGAAAGGCAGACAATACAATAGACAAATGTACCATATACTAAAGGGGCAATCAGAAGCGTAAATCCTAGAAAGGCAGACAATACAATAGACAAATGTACAAGATACTAAAGGGGCAATCAGAATTCGTAAATCCTAGAAAGGCAGACAATACAATAGACAAAATACTAAAAGGGCAATCAGAAGCCGTAAATCCTAGAAAGGCAGACAATACAATAGACAAATGTACCATATACTAAAGCGCAATCAGAAGCCGTAAATCCTAGAAAGGCAGACAATACAATAGACAAATGTACAAGATACTAAAGGGGCAATCAGAAGCCGTAAATCCTAGAAAGGCAGACAATACAATAGACAAATGTACAAGATACTAAAGGGGCAATCAGAAGCCGTAAATCATAGAAAGGCAGACAATACAATAGACAAATGTACAAGATACTAAAGAGACAATCAGAAGCCGTAAATCCTAGAAAGGCAGACAATACAATAGACAAATGTACAAGATACTAAAGGGGCAATCAGAAGTCGTAAATCCTAGAAAGGCAGACAATACAATAGACAAATGTACAAGATACTAAAGGGGCAATCAGAAGCCGTAAATCCTAGAAAGGCAGACAATACAATAGACAAATGTACAAGATACTAAAGGGGCAATCAGAAGCCGTAAATCCTAGAAAGGAAGACAATACAATAGACAAATGTACAAGATACTAAAGGGGCAATCAGAATCCGTAAATCCTAGAAAGGCAGACAATACAATAGACAAAATACTAAAAGGGCAATCAGAAGCCGTAAATCCTAGAAAGGCAGACAATACAATAGACCAATGTACCATATACTAAAGCGCAAGCAGAAGCCGTAAATCCTAGAAAGGCAGACAATACAATAGACAAATGTACAAGATACTAAAGGGGCAATCAGAAGCCGTAAATCCAAGGAAGGCAGACAATAAAATAGACAAATGTACAAGATACTAAAAGGGGCAATCAGAAGCGTAAATCCTAGAAAGGCAGACAATACAATAGACAAATGTACAAGATACTAAAGGGGCAATCAGAAGCCGTAAATCCTAGAAAGGCAGAAAATACAATAGACAAATGTACAAGATACTAAAGGGGCAATCAGAAGCCGTAAATCCTAGAAAGGCAGACAATACAATAGACAAATGTACAAGATACTAAAGGGGCAATCAGAAGCCGTAATTCCTAGAAAGGCAGACAATACAATAGACAAATGTACAGGATACTAAAGGGGCAATCAGAAGCCATAAATCCTAGAAAGGCAGACAATTCAATGGACAAATGTACAAGATACTAAAGGGGCAATCAGAAGCCGTAAATCCTAGAAAGGCAGACAATACAATAGACAAATGTACAAGATACTAAAGGGGCAATCAGAAGCCGTAAATCCTAGAAAGGCAGACAATACAATAGACAAATGTACAAGATACTAAAGGGGCAATCAGAAGCCATAAATCCTAGAAAGGCAGACAATACAATGGACAAATGTACAAGATACTAAAGGGGCAATCAGAAGCCGTAAATCCTAGAAAGGCAGACAATACAATAGACAAATGTACAAGATACTAAAGGTGGCATTTAGAAGCCGTTAATCCTAGAAAGGCAGACAATACAATATTCAAATGTACAAGATACTAAAGGGGCAATCAGAAGTCGTAAGTCAAAGAAAGGCAGACAATACAATAGACAAATGTACAAGATACTAAAGGGGCAATCAGAAGCCGTAAATCCTAGAAAGGCAGACAATACAATAGACAAAATACTAAAAGGGCAATCAGAAGTCGTAAATCCTATAAAGGCAGACAATACAATAGACAAATGTACCATATACGAAAGCGCAATCAGAAGTCGTAAATCCTAGAAAGGCAGACAATACAATAGACAAATGTACAAGATACTAAAGGGGCAATCAGAATTCGTAAATCCTAGAAAGGCAGACAATACAATAGACAAAATACTAAAAGGGCAATCAGAAGCCGTAAATCCTAGAAAGGCAGACAATACAATAGACAAATGTACCATATACTAAAGGGGCAATCAGAAGCCGTAAATCCAAGGAAGGCAGACAATAAAATAGACAAATGTACAAGATACTAAAAGGGGCAATCAGAAGCCGTAAATCCAAGGAAGGCAGACAATAAAATAGACAAATGTACAAGATACTAAAAGGGGCAATCAGAAGCGTAAATCCTAGAAAGGCAGACAATAAAATAGACAAATGTACAAGATACTAAAGGGGCAATCAGAAGCCGTAAATCCTAGAAAGGCAGACAATACAATAGACAAATGTACAAGATACTAAAGGGGCAATCAGAAGCCGTAAATCCTAGAAAGGCAGACAATACAATAGACAAATGTACAAGATACTAAAGGGGCAATCAGAAGTCGTAAATCCTAGAAAGGCAGACAATACAATAGACAAATGTACAAGATACTAAAGGGGCAATCAGAAGCCATAAATCCTAGAAAGGCAGACAATTCAATGGACAAATGTACAAGATACTAAAGGGGCAATCAGAAGCCGTAAATCCTAGAAAGGCAGACAATACAATAGACAAATGTACAAGATACTAAAGGGGCAATCAGAAGCCGTAAATCCTAGAAAGGCAGACAATACAATAGACAAATGTACAAGATACTAAAGGGGCAATCAGAAGCCATAAATCCTAGAAAGGCAGACAATACAATGGACAAATGTACAAGATACTAAAGGGGCAATCAGAAGCCGTAAATCCTAGAAAGGCAGACAATACAATAGACAAATGTACAAGATACTAAAGGTGGCATTTAGAAGCCGTTAATCCTAGAAAGGCAGACAATACAATATTCAAATGTACAAGATACTAAAGGGGCAATCAGAAGTCGTAAGTCAAAGAAAGGCAGACAATACAATAGACAAATGTACAAGATACTAAAGGGGCAATCAGAAGCCGTAAATCATAGAAAGGCAGACAATACAATAGACAAATGTACAAGATACTAAAGGGGCAATCAGAAGCCGTAAATCATAGAAAGGCAGACAATACAATAGACAAATGTACAAGATACTAAAGGGAGCAATTAGAAGCCGTTAATCCTAGAAAGACAGACAATACAATAGACAAATGTACAAGATACTAAAGGGGCAATCAGAAGCCGTAAATCATAGAAAGGCAGACAATACAATAGACAAATGTACAAGATACTAAAGGGGTAATCAGAAGCCGTAAATCCTAGAAAGGGAGACAATACAATAAACAAATGTACAAGATACTAAAGGGGCAATCAGAATCCGTAAATCCTAGAAAGGCAGACAATACAATAGACAAAATACTAAAAGGGCAATCAGAAGTCGTAAATCCTATAAAGGCAGACAATACAATAGACAAATGTACCATATACGAAAGCGCAATCAGAAGTCGTAAATCCTAGAAAGGCAGACAATACAATAGACAAATGTACAAGATACTAAAGGGGCAATCAGAATCCGTAAATCCTAGAAAGGCAGACAATACAATAGACAAAATACTAAAAGGGCAATCAGAAGCCGTAAATCCTAGAAAGGCAGACAATACAATAGACAAATGTACAAGATACTAAAGGGGCAATCAGAATTCGTAAATCCTAGAAAGGCAGACAATACAATAGACAAAATACTAAAAGGGCAATCAGAAGCCGTAAATCCTAGAAAGGCAGACAATACAATAGACAAATGTACGATATACTAAAGGGGCAATCAGAAGCGTAAATCCTAGAAAGGCAGACAATACAATAGACAAATGTACAAGATACTAAAGGGGCAATCAGAATTCGTAAATCCTAGAAAGGCAGACAATACAATAGACAAAATACTAAAAGGGCAATCAGAAGCCGTAAATCCTAGAAAGGCAGACAATACAATAGACAAATGTACCATATACTAAAGCGCAATCAGAAGCCGTAAATCCTAGAAAGGCAGACAATACAATAGACAAATGTACAAGATACTAAAGGGGCAATCAGAAGCCGTAAATCATAGAAAGGCAGACAATACAATAGACAAATGTACAAGATACTAAAGGGGCAATCAGAAGCCGTAAATCATAGAAAGGCAGACAATACAATAGACAAATGTACAAGATACTAAAGAGACAATCAGAAGCCGTAAATCCTAGAAAGGCAGACAATACAATAGACAAATGTACAAGATACTAAAGGGGCAATCAGAAGTCGTAAATCCTAGAAAGGCAGACAATACAATAGACAAATGTACAAGATACTAAAGGGGCAATCAGAAGCCGTAAATCCTAGAAAGGAAGACAATACAATAGACAAATGTACAAGATACTAAAGGGGCAATCAGAATCCGTAAATCCTAGAAAGGCAGACAATACAATAGACAAAATACTAAAAGGGCAATCAGAAGCCGTAAATCCTAGAAAGGCAGACAATACAATAGACCAATGTACCATATACTAAAGCGCAAGCAGAAGCCGTAAATCCTAGAAAGGCAGACAATACAATAGACAAATGTACAAGATACTAAAGGGGCAATCAGAAGCCGTAAATCCAAGCAAGGCAGACAATAAAATAGACAAATGTACAAGATACTAAAAGGGGCAATCAGAAGCGTAAATCCTAGAAAGGCAGACAATACAATAGACAAATGTACAAGATACTAAAGGGGCAATCAGAAGCCGTAAATCCTAGAAAGGCAGAAAATACAATAGACAAATGTACAAGATACTAAAGGGGCAATCAGAAGCCGTAAATCCTAGAAAGGCAGACAATACAATAGACAAATGTACAAGATACTAAAGGGGCAATCAGAAGCCGTAATTCCTAGAAAGGCAGACAATACAATAGACAAATGTACAGGATACTAAAGGGGCAATCAGAAGCCATAAATCCTAGAAAGGCAGACAATTCAATGGACAAATGTACAAGATACTAAAGGGGCAATCAGAAGCCGTAAATCCTAGAAAGGCAGACAATACAATAGACAAATGTACAAGATACTAAAGGGGCAATCAGAAGCCGTAAATCCTAGAAAGGCAGACAATACAATAGACAAATGTACAAGATACTAAAGGGGCAATCAGAAGCCATAAATCCTAGAAAGGCAGACAATACAATGGACAAATGTACAAGATACTAAAGGGGCAATCAGAAGCCGTAAATCCTAGAAAGGCAGACAATACAATAGACAAATGTACAAGATACTAAAGGTGGCATTTAGAAGCCGTTAATCCTAGAAAGGCAGACAATACAATATTCAAATGTACAAGATACTAAAGGGGCAATCAGAAGTCGTAAGTCAAAGAAAGGCAGACAATGCAATAGACAAATGTACAAGATACTAAAGGGGCAATCAGAAGCCGTAAATCCTAGAAAGGCAGACAATACAATAGACAAAATACTAAAAGGGCAATCAGAAGTCGTAAATCCTATAAAGGCAGACAATACAATAGACAAATGTACCATATACGAAAGCGCAATCAGAAGTCGTAAATCCTAGAAAGGCAGACAATACAATAGACAAATGTACAAGATACTAAAGGGGCAATCAGAATCCGTAAATCCTAGAAAGGCAGACAATACAATAGACAAAATACTAAAAGTGCAATCAGAAGCCGTAAATCCTAGAAAGGCAGACAATACAATAGACAAATGTACAAGATACTAAAGGGGCAATCAGAATTCGTAAATCCTAGAAAGGCAGACAATACAATAGACAAAATACTAAAAGGGCAATCAGAAGCCGTAAATCCTAGAAAGGCAGACAATACAATAGACAAATGTACCATATACTAAAGGGGCAATCAGAAGCCGTAAATCCTAGAAAGGCAGACAATACAATAGACAAATGTACAAGATACTAAAGGGGCAATCAGAATTCGTAAATCCTAGAAAGGCAGACAATACAATAGACAAAATACTAAAAGGGCAATCAGAAGCCGTAAATCCTAGAAAGGCAGACAATACAATAGACAGATGTACCATATACTAAAGGGCAATCAGAAGCCGTAAATCCTAGAAAGGCAGACAATACAATAGACAAATGTACAAGATACTAAAGGGGCAATCAGAAGCCGTAAATCATAGAAAGGCAGACAATACAATAGACAAATGTACAAGATACTAAAGGGGCAATCAGAAGCCGTAAATCATAGAAAGGCAGACAATACAATAGACAAATGTACAAGATACTAAAGAGACAATCAGAAGCCGTAAATCCTAGAAAGGCAGACAATACAATAGACAAATGTACAAGATACTAAAGGGGCAATCAGAAGCCGTAAATCCTAGAAAGGCAGACAATACAATAGACAAATGTACAAGATACTAAAGGGGCAATCAGAAGCCGTAAATCCTAGAAAGGCAGACAATACAATAGACAAATGTACAAGATACTAAAGGGGCAATCAGAAGCCGTAAATCCTAGAAAGGAAGACAATACAATAGACAAATGTACAAGATACTAAAGGGGCAATCAGAATCCGTAAATCCTAGAAAGGCAGACAATACAATAGACAAAATACTAAAAGGGCAATCAGAAGCCGTAAATCCTAGAAAGGCAGACAATACAATAGACAAATGTACAGGATACTAAAGGGGCAATCAGAAGCCATAAATCCTAGAAAGGCAGACAATTCAATGGACAAATGTACAAGATACTAAAGGGGCAATCAGAAGCCGTAAATCCTAGAAAGGCAGACAATACAATAGACAAATGTACAAGATACTAAAGGGGCAATCAGAAGCCGTAAATCCTAGAAAGGCAGACAATACAATAGACAAATGTACAAGATACTAAAGGGGCAATCAGAAGCCATAAATCCTAGAAAGGCAGACAATACAATGGACAAATGTACAAGATACTAAAGGGGCAATCAGAAGCCGTAAATCCTAGAAAGGCAGACAATACAATAGACAAATGTACAAGATACTAAAGGTGGCATTTAGAAGCCGTTAATCCTAGAAAGGCAGACAATACAATATTCAAATGTACAAGATACTAAAGGGGCAATCAGAAGTCGTAAGTCAAAGAAAGGCAGACAATACAATAGACAAATGTACAAGATACTAAAGGGGCAATCAGAAGCCGTAAATCCTAGAAAGGCAGACAATACAATAGACAAAATACTAAAAGGGCAATCAGAAGTCGTAAATCCTATAAAGGCAGACAATACAATAGACAAATGTACCATATACGAAAGCGCAATCAGAAGTCGTAAATCCTAGAAAGGCAGACAATACAATAGACAAATGTACAAGATACTAAAGGGGCAATCAGAATTCGTAAATCCTAGAAAGGCAGACAATACAATAGACAAAATACTAAAAGGGCAATCAGAAGCCGTAAATCCTAGAAAGGCAGACAATACAATAGACAAATGTACCATATACTAAAGGGGCAATCAGAAGCCGTAAATCCAAGGAAGGCAGACAATAAAATAGACAAATGTACAAGATACTAAAAGGGGCAATCAGAAGCCGTAAATCCAAGGAAGGCAGACAATAAAATAGACAAATGTACAAGATACTAAAAGGGGCAATCAGAAGCGTAAATCCTAGAAAGGCAGACAATAAAATAGACAAATGTACAAGATACTAAAGGGGCAATCAGAAGCCGTAAATCCTAGAAAGGCAGACAATACAATAGACAAATGTACAAGATACTAAAGGGGCAATCAGAAGCCGTAAATCCTAGAAAGGCAGACAATACAATAGACAAATGTACAAGATACTAAAGGGGCAATCAGAAGCCGTAAATCCTAGAAAGGCAGACAATACAATAGACAAATGTACAAGA
This sequence comes from Bathymodiolus brooksi, assembly GCA_963680875.1. Classification (NCBI taxonomy): domain Eukaryota; kingdom Metazoa; phylum Mollusca; class Bivalvia; order Mytilida; family Modiolidae; genus Bathymodiolus; species Bathymodiolus brooksi. Next base: position 19,016,726 of record OY804587.1, on the reverse strand, counting down.
TACTAAAGGGGCAATCAGAAGCCATAAATCCTAGAAAGGCAGACAATTCAATGGACAAATGTACAAGATACTAAAGGGGCAATCAGAAGCCGTAAATCCTAGAAAGGCAGACAATACAATAGACAAATGTACAAGATACTAAAGGGGCAATCAGAAGCCGTAAATCCTAGAAAGGCAGACAATACAATAGACAAATGTACAAGATACTAAAGGGGCAATCAGAAGCCATAAATCCTAGAAAGGCAGACAATACAATGGACAAATGTACAAGATACTAAAGGGGCAATCAGAAGCCGTAAATCCTAGAAAGGCAGACAATACAATAGACAAATGTACAAGATACTAAAGGTGGCATTTAGAAGCCGTTAATCCTAGAAAGGCAGACAATACAATATTCAAATGTACAAGATACTAAAGGGGCAATCAGAAGCCGTAAATCATAGAAAGGCAGACAATACAATAGACAAATGTACAAGATACTAAAGGGAGCAATTAGAAGCCGTTAATCCTAGAAAGACAGACAATACAATAGACAAATGTACAAGATACTAAAGGGGCAATCAGAAGCCGTAAATCATAGAAAGGCAGACAATACAATAGACAAATGTACAAGATACTAAAGGGGTAATCAGAAGCCGTAAATCCTAGAAAGGGAGACAATACAATAAACAAATGTACAAGATACTAAAGGGGCAATCAGAATCCGTAAATCCTAGAAAGGCAGACAATACAATAGACAAAATACTAAAAGGGCAATCAGAAGTCGTAAATCCTATAAAGGCAGACAATACAATAGACAAATGTACCATATACGAAAGCGCAATCAGAAGTCGTAAATCCTAGAAAGGCAGACAATACAATAGACAAATGTACAAGATACTAAAGGGGCAATCAGAATCCGTAAATCCTAGAAAGGCAGACAATACAATAGACAAAATACTAAAAGGGCAATCAGAAGCCGTAAATCCTAGAAAGGCAGACAATACAATAGACAAATGTACAAGATACTAAAGGGGCAATCAGAATTCGTAAATCCTAGAAAGGCAGACAATACAATAGACAAAATACTAAAAGGGCAATCAGAAGCCGTAAATCCTAGAAAGGCAGACAATACAATAGACAAATGTACGATATACTAAAGGGGCAATCAGAAGCGTAAATCCTAGAAAGGCAGACAATACAATAGACAAATGTACAAGATACTAAAGGGGCAATCAGAATTCGTAAATCCTAGAAAGGCAGACAATACAATAGACAAAATACTAAAAGGGCAATCAGAAGCCGTAAATCCTAGAAAGGCAGACAATACAATAGACAAATGTACCATATACTAAAGCGCAATCAGAAGCCGTAAATCCTAGAAAGGCAGACAATACAATAGACAAATGTACAAGATACTAAAGGGGCAATCAGAAGCCGTAAATCATAGAAAGGCAGACAATACAATAGACAAATGTACAAGATACTAAAGGGGCAATCAGAAGCCGTAAATCATAGAAAGGCAGACAATACAATAGACAAATGTACAAGATACTAAAGAGACAATCAGAAGCCGTAAATCCTAGAAAGGCAGACAATACAATAGACAAATGTACAAGATACTAAAGGGGCAATCAGAAGTCGTAAATCCTAGAAAGGCAGACAATACAATAGACAAATGTACAAGATACTAAAGGGGCAATCAGAAGCCGTAAATCCTAGAAAGGCAGACAATACAATAGACAAATGTACAAGATACTAAAGGGGCAATCAGAAGCCGTAAATCCTAGAAAGGAAGACAATACAATAGACAAATGTACAAGATACTAAAGGGGCAATCAGAATCCGTAAATCCTAGAAAGGCAGACAATACAATAGACAAAATACTAAAAGGGCAATCAGAAGCCGTAAATCCTAGAAAGGCAGACAATACAATAGACCAATGTACCATATACTAAAGCGCAAGCAGAAGCCGTAAATCCTAGAAAGGCAGACAATACAATAGACAAATGTACAAGATACTAAAGGGGCAATCAGAAGCCGTAAATCCAAGCAAGGCAGACAATAAAATAGACAAATGTACAAGATACTAAAAGGGGCAATCAGAAGCGTAAATCCTAGAAAGGCAGACAATACAATAGACAAATGTACAAGATACTAAAGGGGCAATCAGAAGCCGTAAATCCTAGAAAGGCAGAAAATACAATAGACAAATGTACAAGATACTAAAGGGGCAATCAGAAGCCGTAAATCCTAGAAAGGCAGACAATACAATAGACAAATGTACAAGATACTAAAGGGGCAATCAGAAGCCGTAATTCCTAGAAAGGCAGACAATACAATAGACAAATGTACAGGATACTAAAGGGGCAATCAGAAGCCATAAATCCTAGAAAGGCAGACAATTCAATGGACAAATGTACAAGATACTAAAGGGGCAATCAGAAGCCGTAAATCCTAGAAAGGCAGACAATACAATAGACAAATGTACAAGATACTAAAGGGGCAATCAGAAGCCGTAAATCCTAGAAAGGCAGACAATACAATAGACAAATGTACAAGATACTAAAGGGGCAATCAGAAGCCATAAATCCTAGAAAGGCAGACAATACAATGGACAAATGTACAAGATACTAAAGGGGCAATCAGAAGCCGTAAATCCTAGAAAGGCAGACAATACAATAGACAAATGTACAAGATACTAAAGGTGGCATTTAGAAGCCGTTAATCCTAGAAAGGCAGACAATACAATATTCAAATGTACAAGATACTAAAGGGGCAATCAGAAGTCGTAAGTCAAAGAAAGGCAGACAATACAATAGACAAATGTACAAGATACTAAAGGGGCAATCAGAAGCCGTAAATCCTAGAAAGGCAGACAATACAATAGACAAAATACTAAAAGGGCAATCAGAAGTCGTAAATCCTATAAAGGCAGACAATACAATAGACAAATGTACCATATACGAAAGCGCAATCAGAAGTCGTAAATCCTAGAAAGGCAGACAATACAATAGACAAATGTACAAGATACTAAAGGGGCAATCAGAATTCGTAAATCCTAGAAAGGCAGACAATACAATAGACAAAATACTAAAAGGGCAATCAGAAGCCGTAAATCCTAGAAAGGCAGACAATACAATAGACAAATGTACCATATACTAAAGGGGCAATCAGAAGCCGTAAATCCAAGGAAGGCAGACAATAAAATAGACAAATGTACAAGATACTAAAAGGGGCAATCAGAAGCCGTAAATCCAAGGAAGGCAGACAATAAAATAGACAAATGTACAAGATACTAAAAGGGGCAATCAGAAGCGTAAATCCTAGAAAGGCAGACAATAAAATAGACAAATGTACAAGATACTAAAGGGGCAATCAGAAGCCGTAAATCCTAGAAAGGCAGACAATACAATAGACAAATGTACAAGATACTAAAGGGGCAATCAGAAGCCGTAAATCCTAGAAAGGCAGACAATACAATAGACAAATGTACAAGATACTAAAGGGGCAATCAGAAGCCGTAAATCCTAGAAAGGCAGACAATACAATAGACAAATGTACAAGATACTAAAGGGGCAATCAGAAGCCATAAATCCTAGAAAGGCAGACAATACAATAGACAAATGTACAAGATACTAAAGGGGCAATCAGAAGCCGTAAATCCTAGAAAGGCAGACAATACAATAGACAAATGTACAAGATACTAAAGGGGCAATCAGAAGCCATAAATCCTAGAAAGGCAGACAATTCAATGGACAAATGTACAAGATACTAAAGGGGCAATCAGAAGCCGTAAATCCTAGAAAGGCAGACAATACAATAGACAAATGTACAAGATACTAAAGGGGCAATCAGAAGCCATAAATCCTAGAAAGGCAGACAATACAATGGACAAATGTACAAGATACTAAAGGGGCAATCAGAAGCCGTAAATCCTAGAAAGGCAGACAATACAATAGACAAATGTACAAGATACTAAAGGTGGCATTTAGAAGCCGTTAATCCTAGAAAGGCAGACAATACAATATTCAAATGTACAAGATACTAAAGGGGCAATCAGAAGTCGTAAGTCAAAGAAAGGCAGACAATACAATAGACAAATGTACAAGATACTAAAGGGGCAATCAGAAGCCGTAAATCATAGAAAGGCAGACAATACAATAGACAAATGTACAAGATACTAAAGGGGCAATCAGAAGCCGTAAATCATAGAAAGGCAGACAATACAATAGACAAATGTACAAGATACTAAAGGGAGCAATTAGAAGCCGTTAATCCTAGAAAGACAGACAATACAATAGACAAATGTACAAGATACTAAAGGGGCAATCAGAAGCCGTAAATCATAGAAAGGCAGACAATACAATAGACAAATGTACAAGATACTAAAGGGGTAATCAGAAGCCGTAAATCCTAGAAAGGGAGACAATACAATAAACAAATGTACAAGATACTAAAGGGGCAATCAGAATCCGTAAATCCTAGAAAGGCAGACAATACAATAGACAAAATACTAAAAGGGCAATCAGAAGTCGTAAATCCTATAAAGGCAGACAATACAATAGACAAATGTACCATATACGAAAGCGCAATCAGAAGTCGTAAATCCTAGAAAGGCAGACAATACAATAGACAAATGTACAAGATACTAAAGGGGCAATCAGAATCCGTAAATCCTAGAAAGGCAGACAATACAATAGACAAAATACTAAAAGGGCAATCAGAAGCCGTAAATCCTAGAAAGGCAGACAATACAATAGACAAATGTACAAGATACTAAAGGGGCAATCAGAATTCGTAAATCCTAGAAAGGCAGACAATACAATAGACAAAATACTAAAAGGGCAATCAGAAGCCGTAAATCCTAGAAAGGCAGACAATACAATAGACAAATGTACGATATACTAAAGGGGCAATCAGAAGCGTAAATCCTAGAAAGGCAGACAATACAATAGACAAATGTACAAGATACTAAAGGGGCAATCAGAATTCGTAAATCCTAGAAAGGCAGACAATACAATAGACAAAATACTAAAAGGGCAATCAGAAGCCGTAAATCCTAGAAAGGCAGACAATACAATAGACAAATGTACCATATACTAAAGCGCAATCAGAAGCCGTAAATCCTAGAAAGGCAGACAATACAATAGACAAATGTACAAGATACTAAAGGGGCAATCAGAAGCCGTAAATCATAGAAAGGCAGACAATACAATAGACAAATGTACAAGATACTAAAGGGGCAATCAGAAGCCGTAAATCATAGAAAGGCAGACAATACAATAGACAAATGTACAAGATACTAAAGAGACAATCAGAAGCCGTAAATCCTAGAAAGGCAGACAATACAATAGACAAATGTACAAGATACTAAAGGGGCAATCAGAAGTCGTAAATCCTAGAAAGGCAGACAATACAATAGACAAATGTACAAGATACTAAAGGGGCAATCAGAAGCCGTAAATCCTAGAAAGGCAGACAATACAATAGACAAATGTACAAGATACTAAAGGGGCAATCAGAAGCCGTAAATCCTAGAAAGGAAGACAATACAATAGACAAATGTACAAGATACTAAAGGGGCAATCAGAATCCGTAAATCCTAGAAAGGCAGACAATACAATAGACAAAATACTAAAAGGGCAATCAGAAGCCGTAAATCCTAGAAAGGCAGACAATACAATAGACCAATGTACCATATACTAAAGCGCAAGCAGAAGCCGTAAATCCTAGAAAGGCAGACAATACAATAGACAAATGTACAAGATACTAAAGGGGCAATCAGAAGCCGTAAATCCAAGCAAGGCAGACAATAAAATAGACAAATGTACAAGATACTAAAAGGGGCAATCAGAAGCGTAAATCCTAGAAAGGCAGACAATACAATAGACAAATGTACAAGATACTAAAGGGGCAATCAGAAGCCGTAAATCCTAGAAAGGCAGAAAATACAATAGACAAATGTACAAGATACTAAAGGGGCAATCAGAAGCCGTAAATCCTAGAAAGGGAGACAATACAATAGACAAATGTACAAGATACTAAAGGGGCAATCAGAAGCCGTAATTCCTAGAAAGGCAGACAATACAATAGACAAATGTACAGGATACTAAAGGGGCAATCAGAAGCCATAAATCCTAGAAAGGCAGACAATTCAATGGACAAATGTACAAGATACTAAAGGGGCAATCAGAAGCCGTAAATCCTAGAAAGGCAGACAATACAATAGACAAATGTACAAGATACTAAAGGGGCAATCAGAAGCCGTAAATCCTAGAAAGGCAGACAATACAATAGACAAATGTACAAGATACTAAAGGGGCAATCAGAAGCCATAAATCCTAGAAAGGCAGACAATACAATGGACAAATGTACAAGATACTAAAGGGGCAATCAGAAGCCGTAAATCCTAGAAAGGCAGACAATACAATAGACAAATGTACAAGATACTAAAGGTGGCATTTAGAAGCCGTTAATCCTAGAAAGGCAGACAATACAATATTCAAATGTACAAGATACTAAAGGGGCAATCAGAAGTCGTAAGTCAAAGAAAGGCAGACAATACAATAGACAAATGTACAAGATACTAAAGGGGCAATCAGAAGCCGTAAATCCTAGAAAGGCAGACAATACAATAGACAAAATACTAAAAGGGCAATCAGAAGTCGTAAATCCTATAAAGGCAGACAATACAATAGACAAATGTACCATATACGAAAGCGCAATCAGAAGTCGTAAATCCTAGAAAGGCAGACAATACAATAGACAAATGTACAAGATACTAAAGGGGCAATCAGAATCCGTAAATCCTAGAAAGGCAGACAATACAATAGACAAAATACTAAAAGTGCAATCAGAAGCCGTAAATCCTAGAAAGGCAGACAATACAATAGACAAATGTACAAGATACTAAAGGGGCAATCAGAATTCGTAAATCCTAGAAAGGCAGACAATACAATAGACAAAATACTAAAAGGGCAATCAGAAGCCGTAAATCCTAGAAAGGCAGACAATACAATAGACAAATGTACCATATACTAAAGGGGCAATCAGAAGCCGTAAATCCTAGAAAGGCAGACAATACAATAGACAAATGTACAAGATACTAAAGGGGCAATCAGAATTCGTAAATCCTAGAAAGGCAGACAATACAATAGACAAAATACTAAAAGGGCAATCAGAAGCCGTAAATCCTAGAAAGGCAGACAATACAATAGACAGATGTACCATATACTAAAGGGCAATCAGAAGCCGTAAATCCTAGAAAGGCAGACAATACAATAGACAAATGTACAAGATACTAAAGGGGCAATCAGAAGCCGTAAATCATAGAAAGGCAGACAATACAATAGACAAATGTACAAGATACTAAAGGGGCAATCAGAAGCCGTAAATCATAGAAAGGCAGACAATACAATAGACAAATGTACAAGATACTAAAGAGACAATCAGAAGCCGTAAATCCTAGAAAGGCAGACAATACAATAGACAAATGTACAAGATACTAAAGGGGCAATCAGAAGCCGTAAATCCTAGAAAGGCAGACAATACAATAGACAAATGTACAAGATACTAAAGGGGCAATCAGAAGCCGTAAATCCTAGAAAGGCAGACAATACAATAGACAAATGTACAAGATACTAAAGGGGCAATCAGAAGCCGTAAATCCTAGAAAGGAAGACAATACAATAGACAAATGTACAAGATACTAAAGGGGCAATCAGAATCCGTAAATCCTAGAAAGGCAGACAATACAATAGACAAAATACTAAAAGGGCAATCAGAAGCCGTAAATCCTAGAAAGGCAGACAATACAATAGACCAATGTACCATATACTAAAGCGCAATCAGAAGCCGTAAATCCTAAAAAGGCAGACAATACAATAGACAAATGTACAAGATACTAAAGGGGCAAGCAGAAGCCGTAAATCCTAGAAAGGCAGACAATACAATAGACAAATGTACAAGATACTAAAGGGGCAATCAGAAGCCGTAAATCCAAGGAAGGCAGACAATAAAATAGACAAATGTACAAGATACTAAAAGGGGCAATCAGAAGCGTAAATCCTAGAAAGGCAGACAATACAATAGACAAATGTACAAGATACTAAAGGGGCAATCAGAAGCCGTAAATCCTAGAAAGGCAGAAAATACAATAGACAAATGTACAAGATACTAAAGGGGCAATCAGAAGCCGTAAATCCTAGAAAGGCAGACAATACAATAGACAAATGTACAAGATACTAAAGGGGCAATCAGAAGCCGTAAATCCTAGAAAGGCAGACAATACAATAGACAAATGTACAAGATACTAAAGGGGCAATCAGAAGCCATAAATCCTAGAAAGGCAGACAATACAATAGACAAAATACTAAAAGGGCAATCAGAAGCCGTAAATCCTAGAAAGGCAGACAATACAATAGACAAATGTACAAGATACTAAAGGGGCAATCAGAATTCGTAAATCCTAGAAAGGCAGACAATACAATAGACAAAATACTAAAAGGGCAATCAGAAGCCGTAAATCCTAGAAAGGCAGACAATACAATAGACAAATGTACCATATACTAAAGGGGCAATCAGAAGCCGTAAATCCAAGGAAGGCAGACAATAAAATAAACAAATGTACAAGATACTAAAAGGGGCAATCAGAAGCCGTAAATCCAAGGAAGGCAGACAATAAAATAGACAAATGTACAAGATACTAAAAGGGGCAATCAGAAGCGTAAATCCTAGAAAGGCAGACAATAAAATAGACAAATGTACAAGATACTAAAGGGGCAATCAGAAGCCGTAAATCCTAGAAAGGCAGACAATACAATAGACAAATGTACAAGATACTAAAGGGGCAATCAGAAGCCGTAAATCCTAGAAAGGCAGACAATACAATAGACAAATGTACAAGATACTAAAGGGGCCATCAGAAGCCGTAAATCCTAGAAAGGCAGACAATACAATAGACAAATGTACAAGATACTAAAGGGGCAATCAGAAGCCGTAAATCCTAGAAAGGCAGACAATACAATAGACAAATGTACAAGATACTAAAGGGGCAATCAGAAGCCGTAAATCCTAGAAAGGCAGACAATACAATGGACAAATGTACAAGATACTAAAGGGGCAATCAGAAGCCGTAAATCCTAGAAAGGCAGACAATACAATAGACAAATGTACAAGATACTAAAGGTGGCATTTAGAAGCCGTTAATCCTAGAAAGGCAGACAATACAATATTCAAATGTACAAGATACTAAAGGGGCAATCAGAATCCGTAAATCCTAGAAAGGCAGACAATACAATAGACAAAATACTAAAAAGGCAATCAGAAGCCGTAAATCCTAGAAAGGCAGACAATACAATAGACCAATGTACCATATACTAAAGGGGCAATCAGAATCCGTAAATCCTAGAAAGGCAGACAATACAATAGACAAAATACTAAAAAGGCAATCAGAAGCCGTAAATCCTAAAAAGGCAGACAATACAATAGACAAATGTACAAGATACTAAAGGGGCAAGCAGAAGCCGTAAATCCTAGAAAGGCAGACAATACAATAGACAAATGTACAAGATACTAAAGGGGCAATCAGAAGCCGTAAATCCAAGGAAGGCAGAAAATAAAATAGACAAATGTACAAGATACTAAAAGGGGCAATCAGAAGCGTAAATCCTAGAAAGGCAGACAATACAATAGACAAATGTACAAGATACTAAAGGGGCAATCAGAAGCCGTAAATCCTAGAAAGGCAGAAAATACAATAGACAAATGTACAAGATACTAAAGGGGCAATCAGAAGCCGTAAATCCTAGAAAGGCAGACAATACAATAGACAAATGTACAAGATACTAAAGGGGCAATCAGAAGCCGTAAATCCTAGAAAGGCAGACAATACAATAGACAAATGTACAAGATACTAAAGGGGCAATCAGAAGCCGTAAATCCTAGAAAGGCAGACAATTCAATGGACAAATGTACAAGATACTAAAGGGGCAATCAGAAGCCGTAAATCCTAGAAAGGCAGACAATACAATAGACAAATGTACAAGATACTAAAGGGGCAATCAGAAGCCGTAAATCCTAGAAAGGCAGACAATACAATAGACAAATGTACAAGATACTAAAGGGGCAATCAGAAGCCATAAATCCTAGAAAGGCAGACAATACAATGGACAAATGTACAAGATACTAAAGGGGCAATCAGAAGCCGTAAATCATAGAAAGGCAGACAATACAATAGACAAATGTACAAGATACTAAAGGTGGCATTTAGAAGCCGTTAATCCTAGAAAGGCAGACAATACAATATTCAAATGTACAAGATACTAAAGGGGCAATCAGAAGTCGTAAGTCAAAGAAAGGCAGACAATACAATAGACAAATGTACAAGATACTAAAGGGGCAATCAGAAGCCGTAAATCCTAGAAAGGCAGACAATACAATAGACAAATGTACAAGATACTAAAGGGGCAATCAGAAGCCGTAAATCATAGAAAGGCAGACAATACAATAGACAAATGTACAAGATACTAAAGGGAGCAATTAGAAGCCGTTAATCCTAGAAAGACAGACAATACAATAGACAAATGTACAAGATACTAAAGGGGCAATCAGAAGCCGTAAATCATAGAAAGGCAGACAATACAATAGACAAATGTACAAGATACTAAAGGGGTAATCAGAAGCCGTAAATCCTAGAAAGGGAGACAATACAATAAACAAATGTACAAGATACTAAAGGGGCAATCAGAATCCGTAAATCCTAGAAAGGCAGACAATACAATAGACAAAATACTAAAAGGGCAATCAGAAGTCGTAAATCCTATAAAGGCAGACAATACAATAGACAAATGTACCATATACGAAAGCGCAATCAGAAGTCGTAAATCCTAGAAAGGCAGACAATACAATAGACAAATGTACAAGATACTAAAGGGGCAATCAGAATCCGTAAATCCTAGAAAGGCAGACAATACAATAGACAAAATACTAAAAGGGCAATCAGAAGCCGTAAATCCTAGAAAGGCAGACAATACAATAGACAAATGTACAAGATACTAAAGGGGCAATCAGAATTCGTAAATCCTAAAAAGGCAGACAATACAATAGACAAAATACTAAAAGGGCAATCAGAAGCCGTAAATCCTAGAAAGGCAGACAATACAATAGACAAATGTACCATATACTAAAGGGGCAATCAGAAGCGTAAATCCTAGAAAGGCAGACAATACAATAGACAAATGTACAAGATACTAAAGGGGCAATCAGAATTCGTAAATCCTAGATAGGCAGACAATACAATAGACAAAATACTAAAAGGGCAATCAGAAGCCGTAAATCCTAGAAAGGCAGACAATACAATAGACAAATGTACCATATACTAAAGCGCAATCAGAAGCCGTAAATCCTAGAAAGGCAGACAATACAATAGACAAATGTACAAGATACTAAAGGGGCAATCAGAAGCCGTAAATCATAGAAAGGCAGACAATACAATAGACAAATGTACAAGATACTAAAGGGGCAATCAGAAGCCGTAAATCATAGAAAGGCAGACAATACAATAGACAAATGTACAAGATACTAAAGAGACAATCAGAAGCCGTAAATCCTAGAAAGGCAGACAATACAATAGACAAATGTACAAGATACTAAAGGGGCAATCAGAAGTCGTAAATCCTAGAAAGGCAGACAATACAATAGACAAATGTACAAGATACTAAAGGGGCAATCAGAAGCCGTAAATCCTAGAAAGGCAGACAATACAATAGACAAATGTACAAGATACTAAAGGGGCAATCAGAAGCCGTAAATCATAGAAAGGCAGACAATACAATAGACAAATGTACAAGATACTAAAGGGGCAATCAGAAGCCGTAAATCATAGAAAGGCAGACAATACAATAGACAAATGTACAAGATACTAAAGAGACAATCAGAAGCCGTAAATCCTAGAAAGGCAGACAATACAATAGACAAATGTACAAGATACTAAAGGGGCAATCAGAAGCCGTAAATCCTAGAAAGGCAGACAATACAATAGACAAATGTACAAGATACTAAAGGGGCAATCAGAAGCCGTAAATCCTAGAAAGGCAGACAATACAATAGACAAATGTACAAGATACTAAAGGGGCAATCAGAAGCCGTAAATCCTAGAAAGGAAGACAATACAATAGACAAATGTACAAGATACTAAAGGGGCAATCAGAATCCGTAAATCCTAGAAAGGCAGACAATACAATAGACAAAATACTAAAAGGGCAATCAGAAGCCGTAAATCCTAGAAAGGCAGACAATACAATAGACCAATGTACCATATACTAAAGCGCAATCAGAAGCCGTAAATCCTAAAAAGGCAGACAATACAATAGACAAATGTACAAGATACTAAAGGGGCAAGCAGAAGCCGTAAATCCTAGAAAGGCAGACAATACAATAGACAAATGTACAAGATACTAAAGGGGCAATCAGAAGCCGTAAATCCAAGGAAGGCAGACAATAAAATAGACAAATGTACAAGATACTAAAAGGGGCAATCAGAAGCGTAAATCCTAGAAAGGCAGACAATACAATAGACAAATGTACAAGATACTAAAGGGGCAATCAGAAGCCGTAAATCCTAGAAAGGCAGAAAATACAATAGACAAATGTACAAGATACTAAAGGGGCAATCAGAAGCCGTAAATCCTAGAAAGGCAGACAATACAATAGACAAATGTACAAGATACTAAAGGGGCAATCAGAAGCCGTAAATCCTAGAAAGGCAGACAATACAATAGACAAATGTACAAGATACTAAAGGGGCAATCAGAAGCCATAAATCCTAGAAAGGCAGACAATTCAATGGACAAATGTACAAGATACTAAAGGGGCAATCAGAAGCCGTAAATCCTAGAAAGGCAGACAATACAATAGACAAATGTACAAGATACTAAAGGGGCAATCAGAAGCCGTAAATCCTAGAAAGGCAGACAATACAATAGACAAATGTACAAGATACTAAAGGGGCAATCAGAAGCCGTAAATCCTAGAAAGGCAGACAATACAATGGACAAATGTACAAGATACTAAAGGGGCAATCAGAAGCCGTAAATCCTAGAAAGGCAGACAATACAATAGACAAATGTACAAGATACTAAAGGTGGCATTTAGAAGCCGTTAATCCTAGAAAGGCAGACAATACAATATTCAAATGTACAAGATACTAAAGGGGCAATCAGAATCCGTAAATCCTAGAAAGGCAGACAATACAATAGACAAATGTACAAGATACTAAAGGGGCAAGCAGAAGCCGTAAATCCTAGAAAGGCAGACAATACAATAGACAAATGTACAAGATACTAAAGGGGCAATCAGAAGCCGTAAATCCAAGGAAGGCAGAAAATAAAATAGACAAATGTACAAGATACTAAAAGGGGCAATCAGAAGCGTAAATCCTAGAAAGGCAGACAATACAATAGACAAATGTACAAGATACTAAAGGGGCAATCAGAAGCCGTAAATCCTAGAAAGGCAGAAAATACAATAGACAAATGTACAAGATACTAAAGGGGCAATCAGAAGCCGTAAATCCTAGAAAGGCAGACAATACAATAGACAAATGTACAAGATACTAAAGGGGCAATCAGAAGCCGTAAATCCTAGAAAGGCAGACAATACAATAGACAAATGTACAAGATACTAAAGGGGCAATCAGAAGCCGTAAATCCTAGAAAGGCAGACAATTCAATGGACAAATGTACAAGATACTAAAGGGGCAATCAGAAGCCGTAAATCCTAGAAAGGCAGACAATACAATAGACAAATGTACAAGATACTAAAGGGGCAATCAGAAGCCGTAAATCCTAGAAAGGCAGACAATACAATAGACAAATGTACAAGATACTAAAGGGGCAATCAGAAGCCATAAATCCTAGAAAGGCAGACAATACAATGGACAAATGTACAAGATACTAAAGGGGCAATCAGAAGCCGTAAATCATAGAAAGGCAGACAATACAATAGACAAATGTACAAGATACTAAAGGTGGCATTTAGAAGCCGTTAATCCTAGAAAGGCAGACAATACAATATTCAAATGTACAAGATACTAAAGGGGCAATCAGAAGTCGTAAGTCAAAGAAAGGCAGACAATACAATAGACAAATGTACAAGATACTAAAGGGGCAATCAGAAGCCGTAAATCCTAGAAAGGCAGACAATACAATAGACAAATGTACAAGATACTAAAGGGGCAATCAGAAGCCGTAAATCATAGAAAGGCAGACAATACAATAGACAAATGTACAAGATACTAAAGGGAGCAATTAGAAGCCGTTAATCCTAGAAAGACAGACAATACAATAGACAAATGTACAAGATACTAAAGGGGCAATCAGAAGCCGTAAATCATAGAAAGGCAGACAATACAATAGACAAATGTACAAGATACTAAAGGGGTAATCAGAAGCCGTAAATCCTAGAAAGGGAGACAATACAATAAACAAATGTACAAGATACTAAAGGGGCAATCAGAATCCGTAAATCCTAGAAAGGCAGACAATACAATAGACAAAATACTAAAAGGGCAATCAGAAGTCGTAAATCCTATAAAGGCAGACAATACAATAGACAAATGTACCATATACGAAAGCGCAATCAGAAGTCGTAAATCCTAGAAAGGCAGACAATACAATAGACAAATGTACAAGATACTAAAGGGGCAATCAGAATCCGTAAATCCTAGAAAGGCAGACAATACAATAGACAAAATACTAAAAGGGCAATCAGAAGCCGTAAATCCTAGAAAGGCAGACAATACAATAGACAAATGTACAAGATACTAAAGGGGCAATCAGAATTCGTAAATCCTAAAAAGGCAGACAATACAATAGACAAAATACTAAAAGGGCAATCAGAAGCCGTAAATCCTAGAAAGGCAGACAATACAATAGACAAATGTACCATATACTAAAGGGGCAATCAGAAGCGTAAATCCTAGAAAGGCAGACAATACAATAGACAAATGTACAAGATACTAAAGGGGCAATCAGAATTCGTAAATCCTAGATAGGCAGACAATACAATAGACAAAATACTAAAAGGGCAATCAGAAGCCGTAAATCCTAGAAAGGCAGACAATACAATAGACAAATGTACCATATACTAAAGCGCAATCAGAAGCCGTAAATCCTAGAAAGGCAGACAATACAATAGACAAATGTACAAGATACTAAAGGGGCAATCAGAAGCCGTAAATCATAGAAAGGCAGACAATACAATAGACAAATGTACAAGATACTAAAGGGGCAATCAGAAGCCGTAAATCATAGAAAGGCAGACAATACAATAGACAAATGTACAAGATACTAAAGAGACAATCAGAAGCCGTAAATCCTAGAAAGGCAGACAATACAATAGACAAATGTACAAGATACTAAAGGGGCAATCAGAAGTCGTAAATCCTAGAAAGGCAGACAATACAATAGACAAATGTACAAGATACTAAAGGGGCAATCAGAAGCCGTAAATCCTAGAAAGGCAGACAATACAATAGACAAATGTACAAGATACTAAAGGGGCAATCAGAAGCCGTAAATCATAGAAAGGCAGACAATACAATAGACAAATGTACAAGATACTAAAGGGGCAATCAGAAGCCGTAAATCATAGAAAGGCAGACAATACAATAGACAAATGTACAAGATACTAAAGAGACAATCAGAAGCCGTAAATCCTAGAAAGGCAGACAATACAATAGACAAATGTACAAGATACTAAAGGGGCAATCAGAAGCCGTAAATCCTAGAAAGGCAGACAATACAATAGACAAATGTACAAGATACTAAAGGGGCAATCAGAAGCCGTAAATCCTAGAAAGGCAGACAATACAATAGACAAATGTACAAGATACTAAAGGGGCAATCAGAAGCCGTAAATCCTAGAAAGGAAGACAATACAATAGACAAATGTACAAGATACTAAAGGGGCAATCAGAATCCGTAAATCCTAGAAAGGCAGACAATACAATAGACAAAATACTAAAAGGGCAATCAGAAGCCGTAAATCCTAGAAAGGCAGACAATACAATAGACCAATGTACCATATACTAAAGCGCAATCAGAAGCCGTAAATCCTAAAAAGGCAGACAATACAATAGACAAATGTACAAGATACTAAAGGGGCAAGCAGAAGCCGTAAATCCTAGAAAGGCAGACAATACAATAGACAAATGTACAAGATACTAAAGGGGCAATCAGAAGCCGTAAATCCAAGGAAGGCAGACAATAAAATAGACAAATGTACAAGATACTAAAAGGGGCAATCAGAAGCGTAAATCCTAGAAAGGCAGACAATACAATAGACAAATGTACAAGATACTAAAGGGGCAATCAGAAGCCGTAAATCCTAGAAAGGCAGAAAATACAATAGACAAATGTACAAGATACTAAAGGGGCAATCAGAAGCCGTAAATCCTAGAAAGGCAGACAATACAATAGACAAATGTACAAGATACTAAAGGGGCAATCAGAAGCCGTAAATCCTAGAAAGGCAGACAATACAATAGACAAATGTACAAGATACTAAAGGGGCAATCAGAAGCCATAAATCCTAGAAAGGCAGACAATTCAATGGACAAATGTACAAGATACTAAAGGGGCAATCAGAAGCCGTAAATCCTAGAAAGGCAGACAATACAATAGACAAATGTACAAGATACTAAAGGGGCAATCAGAAGCCGTAAATCCTAGAAAGGCAGACAATACAATAGACAAATGTACAAGATACTAAAGGGGCAATCAGAAGCCGTAAATCCTAGAAAGGCAGACAATACAATGGACAAATGTACAAGATACTAAAGGGGCAATCAGAAGCCGTAAATCCTAGAAAGGCAGACAATACAATAGACAAATGTACAAGATACTAAAGGTGGCATTTAGAAGCCGTTAATCCTAGAAAGGCAGACAATACAATATTCAAATGTACAAGATACTAAAGGGGCAATCAGAATCCGTAAATCCTAGAAAGGCAGACAATACAATAGACAAAATACTAAAAAGGCAATCAGAAGCCGTAAATCCTAGAAAGGCAGACAATACAATAGACCAATGTACCATATACTAAAGGGGCAATCAGAATCCGTAAATCCTAGAAAGGCAGACAATACAATAGACAAAATACTAAAAAGGCAATCAGAAGCCGTAAATCCTAAAAAGGCAGACAATACAATAGAAAAATGTACAAGATACTAAAGGGGCAAGCAGAAGCCGTAAATCCTAGAAAGGCAGACAATACAATAGACAAATGTACAAGATACTAAAGGGGCAATCAGAAGCCGTAAATCCAAGGAAGGCAGACAATAAAATAGACAAATGTACAAGATACTAAAAGGGGCAATCAGAAGCGTAAATCCTAGAAAGGCAGACAATACAATAGACAAATGTACAAGATACTAAAGGGGCAATCAGAAGCCGTAAATCCTAGAAAGGCAGAAAATACAATAGACAAATGTACAAGATACTAAAGGGGCAATCAGAAGCCGTAAATCCTAGAAAGGCAGACAATACAATAGACAAATGTACAAGATACTAAAGGGGCAATCAGAAGCCGTAAATCCTAGAAAGGCAGACAATACAATAGACAAATGTACAAGATACTAAAGGGGCAATCAGAAGCCGTAAATCCTAGAAAGGCAGACAATTCAATGGACAAATGTACAAGATACTAAAGGGGCAATCAGAAGCCGTAAATCCTAGAAAGGCAGACAATACAATAGACAAATGTACAAGATACTAAAGGGGCAATCAGAAGCCGTAAATCCTAGAAAGGCAGACAATACAATAGACAAATGTACAAGATACTAAAGGGGCAATCAGAAGCCATAAATCCTAGAAAGGCAGACAATACAATGGACAAATGTACAAGATACTAAAGGGGCAATCAGAAGCCGTAAATCATAGAAAGGCAGACAATACAATAGACAAATGTACAAGATACTAAAGGTGGCATTTAGAAGCCGTTAATCCTAGAAAGGCAGACAATACAATATTCAAATGTACAAGATACTAAAGGGGCAATCAGAAGTCGTAAGTCAAAGAAAGGCAGACAATACAATAGACAAATGTACAAGATACTAAAGGGGCAATCAGAAGCCGTAAATCCTAGAAAGGCAGACAATACAATAGACAAATGTACAAGATACTAAAGGGGCAATCAGAAGCCGTAAATCATAGAAAGGCAGACAATACAATAGACAAATGTACAAGATACTAAAGGGAGCAATTAGAAGCCGTTAATCCTAGAAAGACAGACAATACAATAGACAAATGTACAAGATACTAAAGGGGCAATCAGAAGCCGTAAATCATAGAAAGGCAGACAATACAATAGACAAATGTACAAGATACTAAAGGGGTAATCAGAAGCCGTAAATCCTAGAAAGGGAGACAATACAATAAACAAATGTACAAGATACTAAAGGGGCAATCAGAATCCGTAAATCCTAGAAAGGCAGACAATACAATAGACAAAATACTAAAAGGGCAATCAGAAGTCGTAAATCCTATAAAGGCAGACAATACAATAGACAAATGTACCATATACGAAAGCGCAATCAGAAGTCGTAAATCCTAGAAAGGCAGACAATACAATAGACAAATGTACAAGATACTAAAGGGGCAATCAGAATCCGTAAATCCTAGAAAGGCAGACAATACAATAGACAAAATACTAAAAGGGCAATCAAAAGCCGTAAATCCTAGAAAGGCAGACAATACAATAGACAAATGTACAAGATACTAAAGGGGCAATCAGAATTCGTAAATCCTAAAAAGGCAGACAATACAATAGACAAAATACTAAAAGGGCAATCAGAAGCCGTAAATCCTAGAAAGGCAGACAATACAATAGACAAATGTACCATATACTAAAGGGGCAATCAGAAGCGTAAATCCTAGAAAGGCAGACAATACAATAGACAAATGTACAAGATACTAAAGGGGCAATCAGAATTCGTAAATCCTAGATAGGCAGACAATACAATAGACAAAATACTAAAAGGGCAATCAGAAGCCGTAAATCCTAGAAAGGCAGACAATACAATAGACAAATGTACCATATACTAAAGCGCAATCAGAAGCCGTAAATCCTAGAAAGGCAGACAATACAATAGACAAATGTACAAGATACTAAAGGGGCAATCAGAAGCCGTAAATCATAGAAAGGCAGACAATACAATAGACAAATGTACAAGATACTAAAGGGGCAATCAGAAGCCGTAAATCATAGAAAGGCAGACAATACAATAGACAAATGTACAAGATACTAAAGAGACAATCAGAAGCCGTAAATCCTAGAAAGGCAGACAATACAATAGACAAATGTACAAGATACTAAAGGGGCAATCAGAAGTCGTAAATCCTAGAAAGGCAGACAATACAATAGACAAATGTACAAGATACTAAAGGGGCAATCAGAAGCCGTAAATCCTAGAAAGGCAGACAATACAATAGACAAATGTACAAGATACTAAAGGGGCAATCAGAAGCCGTAAATCCTAGAAAGGAAGACAATACAATAGACAAATGTACAAGATACTAAAGGGGCAATCAGAATCCGTAAATCCTAGAAAGGCAGACAATACAATAGACAAAATACTAAAAGGGCAATCAGAAGCCGTAAATCCTAGAAAGGCAGACAATACAATAGACCAATGTACCATATACTAAAGCGCAATCAGAAGCCGTAAATCCTAAAAAGGCAGACAATACAATAGACAAATGTACAAGATACTAAAGGGGCAAGCAGAAGCCGTAAATCCTAGAAAGGCAGACAATACAATAGACAAATGTACAAGATACTAAAGGGGCAATCAGAAGCCGTAAATCCAAGGAAGGCAGACAATAAAATAGACAAATGTACAAGATACTAAAAGGGGCAATCAGAAGCGTAAATCCTAGAAAGGCAGACAATACAATAGACAAATGTACAAGATACTAAAGGGGCAATCAGAAGCCGTAAATCCTAGAAAGGCAGAAAATACAATAGACAAATGTACAAGATACTAAAGGGGCAATCAGAAGCCGTAAATCCTAGAAAGGCAGACAATACAATAGACAAATGTACAAGATACTAAAGGGGCAATCAGAAGCCGTAAATCCTAGAAAGGCAGACAATACAATAGACAAATGTACAAGATACTAAAGGGGCAATCAGAAGCCATAAATCCTAGAAAGGCAGACAATTCAATGGACAAATGTACAAGATACTAAAGGGGCAATCAGAAGCCGTAAATCCTAGAAAGGCAGACAATACAATAGACAAATGTACAAGATACTAAAGGGGCAATCAGAAGCCGTAAATCCTAGAAAGGCAGACAATACAATAGACAAATGTACAAGATACTAAAGGGGCAATCAGAAGCCATAAATCCTAGAAAGGCAGACAATACAATGGACAAATGTACAAGATACTAAAGGGGCAATCAGAAGCCGTAAATCCTAGAAAGGCAGACAATACAATAGACAAATGTACAAGATACTAAAGGTGGCATTTAGAAGCCGTTAATCCTAGAAAGGCAGACAATACAATATTCAAATGTACAAGATACTAAAGGGGCAATCAGAAGTCGTAAGTCAAAGAAAGGCAGACAATAAAATAGACAAATGTACAAGATACTAAAGGGGCAATCAGAAGCCGTAAATCCTAGAAAGGCAGACAATACAATAGACAAAATACTAAAAGGGCAATCAGAAGTCGTAAATCCTATAAAGGCAGACAATACAATAGACAAATGTACCATTTACGAAAGCGCAATCAGAAGTCGTAAATCCTAGAAAGGCAGACAATACAATAGACAAATGTACAAGATACTAAAGGGGCAATCAGAATCCGTAAATCCTAGAAAGGCAGACAATACAATAGACAAAATACTAAAAGGGCAATCAGAAGCCGTAAATCCTAGAAAGGCAGACAATACAATAGACAAATGTACAAGATACTAAAGGGGCAATCAGAATTCGTAAATCCTAGAAAGGCAGAAAATACAATAGACAAAATACTAAAAGGGCAATCAGAAGCCGTAAATCCTAGAAAGGCAGACAATACAATAGACAAATGTACCATATACTAAAGGGGCAATCAGAAGCCGTAAATCCTAGAAAGGCAGACAATACAATAGACAAATGTACAAGATACTAAAGGGGCAATCAGAATTCGTAAATCCTAGAAAGGCAGACAATACAATAGACAAAATACTAAAAGGGCAATCAGAAGCCGTAAATCCTAGAAAGGCAGACAATACAATAGACAAATGTACCATATACTAAAGGGGCAATCAGAAGCCGTAAATCCAAGGAAGGCAGACAATAAAATAGACAAATGTACAAGATACTAAAAGGGGCAATCAGAAGCGTAAATCCTAGAAAGGCAGACAATACAATAGACAAATGTACAAGATACTAAAGGGGCAATCAGAAGCGTAAATCCTAGAAAGGCAGACAATACAATAGACAAATGTACAAGATACTAAAGGGGCAATCAGAAGCCGTAAATCCTAGAAAGGCACACAATACAATAGACAAATGTACAAGATACTAAAGGGGCAATCAGAAGCCATAAATCCTAGAAAGGCAGACAATTCAATGGACAAATGTACAAGATACTAAAGGGGCAATCAGAAGCCGTAAATCCTAGAAAGGCAGACAATACAATAGACAAATGTACAAGATACTAAAGGGGCAATCAGAAGCCGTAAATCCTAGAAAGGCAGACAATACAATAGACAAATGTACAAGATACTAAAGGGGCAATCAGAAGCCATAAATCCTAGAAAGGCAGACAATACAATATTCAAATGTACAAGATACTAAAGGGGCAATCAGAAGTCATAAGTCCTAGAAAGGCAGACAATACAATAGATAAATGTACAAGATACTAAAGGGGCAATCAGAAGCCGTAAATCCTAGAAAGGCTGACAATACAATACACAAATGTACAAGATACTAAAGGGGCAATCAGAAGCCGTAAATCATAGAAAGGCAGACAATACAATAGACAAATGTACAAGATACTAAAGGGAAATCAGAAGTCGTAAATCCTAGAAAGGCAGACAATACAATAGACAAATGTACAAGATACTAAAGGGGCAATCAGAAGCCGTAAATCATAGAAAGGCAGACAATACAATAGACAAATGTACAAGATACTAAAGGGGCAATCAGAAGCCGTAAATCATAGAAAGGCAGACAATACAATAGACACATGTACAAGATACTAAAGGGACAATCAGAAGCCGTAAATCCTAGGAAGGCAGACAATAAAATAGACAAATGTACAAGATACTAAAGGGGCAATCAGAAGCCGTAAATCCTAGAAAGGCAGACAATACAATGGACAAATGTACAAGATACTAAAGGGGCAATCAGAAGTCGTAAGTCAAAGAAAGGCAGACAATACAATAGACAAATGTACAAGATACTAAAGGGACAATCAGAAGCCGTAAATCCTAGGAAGGCAGACAATAAAATAGACAAATGTACAAGATACTAAAGGGGCAATCAGAAGTCGTAAATCATAGAAAGTCAGACAATACAATAGACAAATGTACAAGATACTAAAGGGGCAATCAGAAGTCGTAAATCATAGAAAGGCAGACAATACAATAGACAAATGTACAAGATACTAAAGGGGCAATCAGAAGCCGTAAATCATAGAAAGGCAGACAATACAATAGACAAATGTACAAGATACTAAAGGGACAATCAGAAGCCGTAAATCCTAGGAAGGCAGACAATAAAATAGACAAATGTACAAGATACTAAAGGGGCAATCAGAAGTCGTAAATCATAGAAAGGCAGACAATACAATAGACAAATGTACAAGATACTAAAGGGGCAATCAGAAGTCGTAAATCCTAGAAAGGCAGTCAATACAATAGACAAAATATTAAAGGGGCAATCAGAAGCGTAAATCCTAGAAAGGCAGACAACACAATAGACAAATGTACAAGATACTAAAGGGGCAATCAGAAGCCGTAAATCCTGGAAAGGCAGACAATACAATAGACAAATGTACAAGATACTAAAGGGGCAATCAGAAGCCGTAAATCATAGAAAGGCAGACAATACAATAGACAAATGTACAAGATACTAAAGGGGCAATCAGAAGCCGTAAATCATAGAAAGGCAGACAATACAATAGACAAATGTACAAGATACTAAAGGGGCAATCAGAAGTCGCATATCCTAGAAAGGCAGACAATACAATGGACAAATGTACAAGATACTAAAGGGGCAATCAGAAGCCGTAAATCCTAGAAAGGCAGACAATACAATAGACAAATGTACAAGATACTAAAGGGGCAATCAGAAGTCGTATATCCTAGAAAGGCAGACAATACAATGGACAAATGTACAAGATACTAAAGGGGCAATCAGAAGTCGTAAATCCTAGAAAGGCAGACAATACAATAGACAAAATATTAAAGGGGCAATCAGAAGCGTAAATCCTAGAAAGGCAGACAACACAATAGACAAATGTACAAGATACTAAAGGGGCAATCAGAAGCCGTAAATCCTGGAAAGGCAGACAATGCAATAGACAAATGTACAAGATACTAAAGGGGCAATCAGAAGCCGTAAATCCTAGAAAGTCAGACAATACAATGGACAAATGTACAAGATACTAAAGGGGCAATCAGAAGCCGTAAATCCTAGAAAGGCAGACAATACAATAGACAAATGTACAAGATACTAAAGGGGCAATCAGAAGCCGTAAATCCTAGAAAGGCAGACAATACAGTAGACAAATGTACAAGATACTAAAGGGGCAATCAGAAGCCGTAAATCGTAGAAAGGCAGACAATACAATAGACAAATGTACAAGATACTAAAGGGGCAATTAGAAGCCGTTAATCCTAGAAAGGCAGACAATACAATAGACAAATGTACAAGATACTAAAGGGGCAATCAGAAGTCGTAAATCCTAGAAAGGCAAACAATACAATAGACAAATGTACAAGATACTAAAGGGGCAATCAGAAGCGTAAATCCTGGAAAGGCAGACAATACAATAGACAAATGTACAAGATACTAAAGGGGCAATCAGAAGTCGTAAATCCTAGAAAGGCAGACAATACAATAGACAAATGTACAAGATACTAAAGGGGCAATCAGAAGCCGTAAATCCTAGAAAGGCAGACAATACAATAGACAAATGTACAAGATACTAAAGGGGCAATCAGAAGCCGTAAATCATAGAAAGGCAGACAATACAATAGACAAATGTACAAGATACTAAAGGGGCAATCAGAAGCCGTAAATCCTAGAAAGGCAGACAATACAATAGACAAATGTACAAGATACTAAAGGGGCAATCAGAAGTCGTAAATCCTAGAAAGGCAGACAATACAATAGACAAATGTACAAGATACTAAAGGGGCAATCATAAGCCGTAAATCCTAGAAAGGCAGACAATACAATAGACAAATGTACAAGATACTAAAGGGGCAATCAGAAGCCGTAAATCCTAGAAAGGCAGACAATACAATAGACAAATGTACAAGATACTAAAGGGGCAATCAGAAGCCGTAAATCCTAGAAAGGCAGACAATACAATAGACAAATGTACAAGATACTAAAGGGGCAATCAGAAGCCGTAAATCCTAGAAAGGAAGACAATACAATAGACAAATGTACAAGATACTAAAGGGGCAATCAGAAGTCGTAAATCCTAGAAAGGCAGACAATACAATAGACAAATGTACAAGATACTAAAGGGGCAATCAGAAGCCGTAAATCCTAGAAAGGCAGACAATACAAAAGACAAATGTACAAGATACTAAAGGGGCAATCAGAAGCCGTAAATCCTAGAAAGGCAGACAATACAATAGACAAATGTACAAGATACTAAAGGGGCAATCAGAAGTCGTAAATCCTAGAAAGGAAGACAATACAATAGACAAATGTACAAGATACTAAAGGGGCAATCAGAAGTCGTAAATCCTAGAAAGGCAGACAATACAATAGACAAATGTACAAGATACTAAAGGGGCAATCAGAAGCCGTAAATCCTAGAAAGGCAGACAATACAATAGACAAATGTACAAGATACTAAAGGGGCAATCAGAAGCCGTAAATCCTAGAAAGGCAGACAATACAATAAACAAATGTACAAGATACTAAAGGGGCAATCAGAAGCCGTAAATCCTAGAAAGGCAGACAATACAATAGACAAATGTACAAGATACTAAAGGGGGCAATCAGAAGCCGTAAATCCTAGAAAAGCAGACAATGCAATAGACAAATGTACAAGATACTAAAGGGGCAATCAGAAGTCGTAAATCAAAGAAAGGCAGACAATACAATAGACAAATGTACAAGATACTAAAGGGGCAATCAGAAGCCGTAAATCAAAGAAAGGCAGACAATACAATAGACAAATGTACAAGATACTAAAGGGGCAATCAGAAGCCGTAAATCCTAGAAAGGCAGACAATACAATAGACAAATGTACAAGATACTAAAGGGGCAATCAGAAGTCGTAAATCCTAGAAAGGCAGACAATACAATAGACAAATGTACAAGATACTAAAGGGGCAATCAGAAGCCGTAAATCCTAGAAAGGCAGACAATACAATAAACAAATGTACAAGATACTAAAGGGGCAATCAGAAGCCGTAAATCCTAGAAAGGCAGACAATACAATAGACAAATGTACAAGATACTAAAGGGGGCAATCAGAAGCCGTAAATCCTAGAAAGGCAGACAATGCAATAGACAAATGTACAAGATACTAAAGGGGCAATCAGAAGTCGTAAATCAAAGAAAGGCAGACAATACAATAGACAAATGTACAAGATACTAAAGGGGCAATCAGAAGTCGTAAATCCTAGAAAGGCAGACAATACAATAGACAAATGTACAAGATACTAAAGGGGCAATCAGAAGTCGTAAATCAAAGAAAGGCAGACAATACAATAGACAAATGTACAAGATACTAAAGGGGCAATCAGAAGTCGTAAATCCTAGAAAGGCAGACAATACAATAGACAAATGTACAAGATACTAAAGGGGCAATCAGAAGTCGTAAATCAAAGAAAGGCAGACAATACAATAGACAAATGTACAAGATACTAAAGGGGCAATCAGAAGCCGTAAATCCTAGAAAGGCAGACAATACAATAGACAAATGTACAAGATACTAAAGGGGCAATCAGAAGTCGTAAATCCTAGAAAGGCAGACAATACAATAGACAAATGTACAAGATACTAAAGGGGCAATCAGAAGTCGTAAATCCTAGAAAGGCAGACAATACAATAGACAAATGTACAAGATACTAAAGGGGCAATCGGAAGCCGTAAATCCTAGAAAGGGAGACAATACAATAAACAAATGTACAAGCAATGAACAATGAATGATCTACAAAACACTACATAGACAACTAAAGATTGAGCAACATGAACCCGAATGGAGATCAGCTCGGGTGTTCTGGAACGGTAATTAAGCAGTTCATTTATTTTGTTAATTTTTATATAATAAGTGTTGAAATTGAAATGATTTTGATTCGGAAACCCATAATCTTAGCTTTTAACTTTTAATATTGATTATTGATGATGCGACAGAAATCTACATTTTGTATCAACTTAGAAAAAGAAAGAAAAGACTAAAATGCTTACAATATCTTTTAAATCGTATTTGTATCTGTATAATATAGACTGTTTCTTGTAAATCAGCTTGATACCACTCTCCTCTACCAAGGACTGAAACAGATTATATATCTACTTTAGATAACAGTTTCTAATATACAATTAAAATTATGAAGTACAAGTGTATTCATTAAACATGAGAAAATGACTAAATGAAGACTGTCCCTTCCTCATCGTAGATGTTCATTTATTTTTTTGTTTTTGTAGGGGGTGTTATTTTCATTCTAGTCATAAAAGTTTTTCAAGAGTAACAAAAATCAAGTGATAATATTATTTTTTTATACATAAATAAACAATAACTTTTTACCAATTTAACTCGTTAATGACATACATCGTTCAAACAAACAAAAACATATCCCCCCTAAAGGTTAAACGGTTAGTTGTGAATTGCTCGTGGTGTTCCTGTTTATTCAGATGAGTTTGGCTTAAGACTAAGGAAAAACGTGACTGTCACATAAGATTGTATACAGTGCCCATTTCATACAGGATTGTAAGAAACTATCACAGCTGTTGTGATTATCAGTGATCCTAAGTAATAATCATATTTATTATACCTTATTAATATGCATTGCTTAATATGCGTTTCCTATTGGCTCTTTTGGATCACGTGACCTACGATTATTCTTGATAATATGATCTGTGTTGGAGTCATTATTGATCATGTGATAGATATGGCCTATCAATATTGACTCCATCCAAAAACAAAATAGCCACATTCGTCATTTGAAATTCAAATAATCTCGATTTGTATATGTTCAGATCGCGATAATGGGTTCAGTCCAAGTTCTATCATAATATACTTTAAAATTGGTATTTGGTGATTCTCCAATATACTTGAAGCATTAAGAGAAAAAAGTTATAATAAATCAATTAATTACTCTTTGTGATGTCAATAGCAGGAAATGAAGACACTTGCTCTGTGACTCTCGATGACCTCAGATCACCTAAAGGCACAGGCCTTACGTATTGACCTCGCAAAAAGTAACGAATTGTATAATGTAGGTAGATGGACTGATAACGGACACGAAAATGTCTCATATCTCCAAAATAAAGTTAACTGCGTGGAATTAAATTCTCTACATATACATGTATAATGATTATGGCTATGGTGTTTAACGTCACTTTCAACAATATTTCAGCTATATCGTAGCGGTCAGTTTTATTAGGGCAGTAAGCCGGAGTATCCGTAGAAAACCACCGACCTGCCACAAGTCACTGACAAACTTTATCAAATAATGTTGTATCGAGTACACCTCACCATGAGCGTGTTTCGAACTCGCAATATTAGTAGAGATATGCACTGATTGCATATGTAGTTGTAAATCTAACTACCATACGAGCAAGACAACGACGACCTCCTCTACATATATATAATAACACATATGAAGAAATAAATCAGTAGGAGCGAGTGATTGCTGATAAACTCAGCAATCTTTCAGTTATATCATGGCAAGAACAAGTTACATTAAATGAGAAAAAAATTATGTTATCTGTGTACTTGACTTGTATAGTTCTATCTCACTGAAACAACAGTCAGCAGCCAACCAACTAGTCTTTTCACTTTATCTAAAATGCCACGTGATTGACGTGGAGGCAAAAATTACCAATTTCATAGTCTGGTTGACCCGACCTTGGCTTGAACTCACGATCCACCGTAACAGAGGCGAGTAAGCGAACCATAACATCGCTGAAGGGGTTTTAACACTACTATTCGGCTAACATATTCCACTTTTTTATGAATTAAATTCTTCCTCCACTAGTGAAGTGAATATATTGTTTTCCAAAATTTTGGTGCAAATGTTTCATTGGGGTCAATACTGCCCCATAATATTGTTTTTTGTTTTATGGTGTTTAACGCCACTTTCAACAATATTTCAGTTATGTTGTATCCGTCAGTTTTATTGGTGGAGGAAACCGAGTACCCGGAGAAAACCACCGCAAGTCACTGACAAACTTTATCATATAATGTTGTACACCTTGCTCTGAGCGGTAGTCGAACCCAAAACATCAGTGGTGATAGGCATCGATTGAGCAGTAAATGTCTATAAAAGATATGGGCGAACAAAGGTCAAAAATCATTATTAAGGCAAGGACTGAAAAAGGGAAACTCACTCTTGAGGATATAAAATTAATTCCTGGACTGCCAAATACCTTAAATCCAACTACCATACGATCAAGACCATAATAATGTGATGGTTAATAGAGCATGAACATAGGATGAAAGTTATCTGAGTTATCGATTTCAAACAAGAAATGGACTAGCTTTAAAGGTATAGTGGTTTATTTATTTCGACGTAAATATTTTAACAGGGTAACAGGGGATAATATATTAACAGACCGTATAATTTGTGCTACACTAATCATTTAAATTTATGTCACGCGTTGTTTGATTTCCCACTGGACAGGCGTGCAGTTGTTATTGAATAGCAACCGCGGAAATAGCGACGGATGCAAAACTGATCATAGTTCCCATGAAAATATTATCGGATTCGGCTAGAAAAGATAACAAAACACAAGGTTTGTTAAGATATTATAAAACATGCATCTTTATAGAACAGCGTTGGTTGGGATTAAATTAAGTTCTTATAGTTGTTAGATCAAAAGTTGCAACAGAGAAAATGTGTCCATTGTATACCATTGGTTTATTTTTGGTATTTAGCTAAATATTGATGACGTAAACACAGTCATGCCTAATTAATGATAATGTCATAATTGTTAGTAGATACACCGTGGAAAACTTTTGTATCTTGTCAATATATAAATAATGATAAATAAAATAAAAAAAAAACAAAAATATTACACCACTGTTGGAGCATTTCCAATATCCAACCGAAAAATAGTTAGAAACACAGGCAAAATGAATACCCCTAACAAGCGTACATGACCGCTCCCTTTCCTGTATTAGAACATGAAATTCAATAAAATGTGGTGGTGTTAGACTAGTGTTATGGACCAACCTCTCTCTTCCTGGAGGTGAATAATACCCGATCGGCTCGGAATCAGAATAATGTGTCCGAATGGACCGACATGTCTACCAGCGGACTGTTGTTTCAGTGAGCTAGCGCTATTAAAATCCAACTCAGCATGTTGGTCTAGCACAAAGCGGACCTCATCATCATCTGATTGAAAATTAACTTGCACTCGCCATGATATAGCTGAAAAATTGCTGTATTGTCGCACAACAATAACTCACTCACTCTGTAATATGTTTTTTTATACCATTTAGAAGACAATATTCCTGAAAAAATCCTGGAATAAAAACAGACGCCCACCAACTGAACTGTCCTCCATCAACATGGTGGTCAAATTTGTCTGAAACATTAAAAACAAACAATTAAATGTGTTCATGACATTGCCAATGTACCGATACCTCTGCTGTTGGACTATTTATCCCCCGGGGCGTCATCCTCCCAGTACATACAACGTGTCGTCACTGCCTCTTTTATTGCAAATAATAGTTTTTAAATAATGTAATTATTTTTAAAACTACGGTTAAAACTATGAACTTCCTCGTTCATGTGCACCCCGAGACGGTTTTGGCTGTCTTATTTGGGTCCTTTGATATTCTTGCTTCCAGACACTTTTTAAAATTTGACAATCCAATATTTTTACTTCCAACGTAACTGATAAAGTGTATTCCAGAAACGCGTCACGCGCACTAAAAAGACATCTAGGTTGTTATAACTGACAACAATACGTTTATGATTGATGGATTGTTGAGTCAAGACCAGACATACGTATTGCAGTGGTGTTACTAACGAGAGTAAAGTTTACAAAATTGTTTGTTTTGTTAGTTTGTTTGTTGATGTTTAATGCCACGTTCAACAATATTTCAGTTATATCGTGGCGGTTAGTTTTATTGATGGAGGACCCGGAGAAAACCACCGATCTGTTGCAAGTCACTGATAAACGTTATCACATAATGATGTACTCCTCGCCCTGATCGAGATTCGAACTCACAATATCAGTGGTGATAGGCACTGATTGCATAGGTAGTTGTAAATCCAACTACCATACGACCACGGCCACGACGGCCTCAAAACAGTCAATATGTAGGTAATATGTTTTGAATATATACGACAATTAGGCGTCATTTACAGTAAAACCTGTCTAATCCAAACCTTGAATAAACCAGAAACCTGTCTAATCCAAAACTTGAATAAACCAGAAACCTGTCTAATCCGAACCTTGAATAAACCAGAAACCTGCCTATTCCAAACCTAGAATAAACCAGAAACCTGTATAAACCAAACCTTGAATAAACCAGAAACCTGTATAAACCAAACCTTGAATAAACCAGAAACCTGTATAAACCAAACGTTAGATAAGGTCCTTCACATCTTTATTATCTTAACCTGTATAAACCAACCACCTGTATTTTCAGAACACAAAAACTGTTCCCATGGTGGTTCAGATTTGACGGGTTTCACGGTAATATTATCATGTAGTACTATTACATGTAACTGGCTTGCAAATTAAAATCGTTAATTTGGGACAATAGGGTTGTCTATTACTCTGCTTACACATTAATGAATTAATAAAGATATTAATGAGGTTAGATGTTCAATCATCATACCTATCATAACTACATGATCAAAGATTATCATGATACTTAAATTGAGTTCGTAACAAGAGTAACACGGCAGGCACCACTAATGGAGTCGAAACTGCTGATCCTTCCGGAGCACCTGAGTTCACACCAGTTTTTATTTGAATTCGTGTTGCTCAATCCTTAGTTTTCTGTGTAGTGTTTTGTATATCATTGTTTGTCATTTTGTTCTTTTTGTTTTCGACATTGAATTGTTTGTCCTTCTTCGATGTTCGGCTTCTGATTATAAACGTCTTTGGTATCTTCAAACATTTTATGTACTAATTAACAGCAAGCTTTAGGGGACTGATGTATCCACATACTGTATCGTTAAAATATTATTCATTCTATTTATTCTACAATATCATAAGCTTACGCTGAAACACTTTAGATTAATGCATTAGTTAGAATAAATAGTGTTAATCTGAAAGAAAAATTAGAAGCTACCAAAACGGTAATCAGAAATGTAAATCAACAATTTTCATTTATATAATTGCGATCAGTCATAAGGTTTGGTTTGGTTTATGGTGGTTAAATCCACTTTCAACAATATTTCAATTATATCGTGGCGGTCAGTTTTATTTGTGGATGAAACAGGAGTACCGCAGAAACCCATCGAACTGTAGCAAGTCACTGACA
Source organism: Bathymodiolus brooksi (assembly GCA_963680875.1). Lineage (NCBI taxonomy): Eukaryota > Metazoa > Mollusca > Bivalvia > Mytilida > Modiolidae > Bathymodiolus > Bathymodiolus brooksi. The sequence continues at coordinate 18,984,833 of OY804587.1, read as the reverse complement.
AACAGTTATAAGAGTAAACCCGAATATCGAAAGAAAATTAAGTATCCATCTAGATGCACACAATCGAACTCACAACTTTTTCTGTTGCATTAGTATAGCAACAACTACCATATGATCGCGTCGATGACCGCTCCACTTTAATGTGAATTCATCCAAATTAATTTATTGTTTTACTAATATTGACAAACTTACCGCTATTCCATGTGACATAGGTCATTTTATAATTATATATACAAAATTCCAATCCAATGTAACTATCCGCATGGATCATATGTGGTAAAGTTCCAGAAAATTCTACGTTTACGCCATCTTTCGGAAAATATATGACATTTTCTTTCACATCAATTCCGTTTATATCTTCACATCTTTCAGTGGAATGTCCCTAAAACGAAGCATAGCAACATTTTTTGTTCAAATGAAAAAAATGACTGATGCAGTATAATATCAATATAATGTTTAGCGCATTATAATCAATGATGTTTTGTGTCTTCAATGCGCTTTACACTAATGTTCATTGATACTTGTTTATCAGTGTTTATAAAATGATATTCTTCTCCTTACTAAATCGGTGATGTAATTGTTAGTGGCTTCGCTTGAGTGTTGTAGATCGTGGGTTCGAGTCTTGATCGGGTTAGACCAACGATATGTGTTGCTTCTCCGCAGTATTAAAGGATTAAGAGTCAGGATCATGCATCCGAGCGGAGCGACATGTTTAACCTTAGACTGTAGTGAACTAACGCTATAAAAACTAATAAAGCGCGTTGGTCTAGTACAAGGCTTAGATCATCATCATCTCATCTAATTATAACTTGTTTTTTGTTTGTTTTGCCATTATATAGTTAAAACATTATCCACTTGGTACTAAACAACAATCGGTCACTCAATCACTCTTCAAAAGGAAATATCAACTACAAAAAGTCAATCTTACAAACACCAGGCGCTAAAGTTGAGTTTTTTCCAGGTTTTCTTAAGAGGATTGACAGAGATAAATGAACGGATCTGATAAAAATCTTATTTTAATACTTTAAGAAAGATGTCACTTCAACACTTTTAACGTCGAGCTTACCACTTAGGAGATAACTGTATTGTATTTGAACATTTAAAGGCATCACTGGCGACACGCTAGCGGAGCCATAAACGGATATTTTCGACCATTAAATCGACAATTGATGCCGTGAAATTTTCAAATACAATACAGTTATCTCCATTCTAATGTAATCATGTGTATAGGGTAGATGTGCATTGCCACATTATTGACAAGATGACGTAAGCGGTAATCAGCTAAAACTTAAAAAAAATATATAATGCTATTTCAACCGTGGAATTGATACCGTGAAAATTACACCATCAAATCGACAATTAATGCCGTGAAATTTTCAATTACAATAAGTTATTTCCATTCTTATGTAATCATTGACAAGATGACGTAAGCGGTAATCGGCTAAATTTTTAAAAATATTTCATGATATTTTAACCGTGGAATTGATAACGTGAAAATTACAGCATTGTCTAATCACAAACCAGTAATATTAAACAACTACATTAGAATTACCAGTTTATCGCTAACCACTTTCAGAGTACAGATACACATTTGTATTCGAAATGCTTATGCTGAAATGACCAGGAACATTTAGTTGAGATCCCTCCTTGATTCATTTAAGATTTAAAGCAGTAACTGCTATTGGCAGAACGTAGCAATAGGTTTGGTTTGGTTTATGGTGCTTAACGCCACTTTCAACAATAGTTCAGTTATATCGTGGCGGTCAGTTTTATTGGTGGAGGAAACCGTAGGAATAGGCTATGGCAATTTATGAAGTAATATAGCTATAGGGTTGGGATCCCATTGATCAGTTTAACCCCGCCACATTGTTGTACATGTCCAAAGCCAGGATCTGGATGACCAACGGCATATGGTATGTCGTGGTATCATTTTATGTTCAATATATTGAGATAAGAGTTGATTGTGTGTTATGTTGATATTTGTGGATTTATGAACCATCACTGATTAAACTTTCTATCCATGATAGCATTTTAATTTCCCTTTTTAAGAACGTGATTGTATTTTTTCGGGTTTTTTTGTTTTTAATTTTATCTCTTTATTTGGGTTTTTTTCTTTGTTTTGTTTTGTTTTTTGTTTGTTTTTTTTTTTTACTGTTTTGTTTGTTTGTCGTTTTTTGCATTATCGGTACCTTCAATAAAACAAATGGGTGTGTCGATGGCAGAATTTGTGACAAGGTACTATTTGGATCTTCGCGACAACAAAATATTAATTCCAATTTGTTGGTGTCATTAGTTGGTAGAAATCCTCTGTACTCTGTATTGTATCCATCAATAGACAATGTACCCATGTTAAAACCTATTAAATATAAAACAATTAATCATTCGGAAAAAAAAGAAGGGATAATCATAAATGGACAATACAGAGACACTGTCAACATTGGGCAAAAAATACCGAGACCGAAGGCAAGCAAAGATAAAACACACATCACAAGACAGGAAGCTAAAAAGATAAGCAACACGAACCCCACCAAAAGGACGGAGTTAACCCATATGTTCGCGAAGGGTAAGTAGTTCCTGATTTTTATATTAACCCCTCCCCCACCCATGTTTCTCATATAGTAATGAAATGCAGGATACCATTATACGACAGAAAACAAACAACATAAATAGGACATGAGAACGTACATTAAGTACATTAATATAGTTACTGTCGTCAAAGGGCTCCGGTCGATAATGTTCGTCAACATCCGGGATGTTATAAAGTGGTATTTTTAAGGAACACACGGACGATTATTCTAAGTTTTGATATATATATATTGTATATAATGTTTTGAATTATGATGCTTTATGATTGGTATTGTATTATTGTAATTTTTCGTCCAAATCTCATTGCTTTTTGCAGTGTAAAATTGGATTATTTCTAAAAGTTCTACAGAATCCGGCATAAAAATCATTACAATCAACTGAAATATCGCTATATGTTGTTGCATTTACGAATGAATGAAATGTTACCAAAAAAGAAAAAAATATTGATGAATGATTTAATTTACTTGGAGATATAATTTTGCTGAGGAAAAATCAGTTAGTAACTAGTAATAGCCTAAAAAATGTCAAAAGCCCCAAATTGTCTGAAAAGAGAAGAAACAAGTTTCGTCCTGATCGTTTTTGATTATGTCCTCTGTGAAGTTCGCGCTTATAAGCTTATAAGCATAAATGCTGTTACTGTTTCTTATCGTCGTTCAACATGAATCAGGTACCAGAAAGCTATTTCTTGGTCAGTGATCAAATATAACAAGCAAATACCCGGTCAATGCAATGTGACTGCTCAAATAGAACAAGTGCAGGATAAAAAAAAAACGTTAACAGGCCGGCGAATAAATACTTCCGCCTATTAAAACATCTTATCTTTTAAACCTTCGATTGCCCTCACTATATTTGTATTAACTTAAAATTCAAGAATGTCTTTTGGTAGCAGTAACAACAAAATGGCGAAAGGCTTCCAGTATTCATCTCTACCTGCATTGCAAGTTAAACAAAACTAGAATTGCATAGCAAAATGTACAATCAAAATATTAAACAGTGTGTGCATGCCATGTCTTGGACTGGGTCAGACCTATATTCCGACATCCCGATAGTCCGACGGTCCAGTAGTCCGACAGCCCGGTAGTTCCACAGTCCGATAGTCCTACAGACTAAGTACATTTAATAGCTATTCTATGAAAATAAAATAAGAAATATTTGCCTAGTCAAGTCTTGTGCACTGTGAAAGCAAGATCGTCGTCAAGCTGGCGTTGAAAGATTCTTATGTGGTTTATATTACATATTATAAATTTATTTTTGTTAAATTATAATTTTCAAGACATTTACTTTAGAGAATATATTGCTTCTTATGTATTCTCTTTCTTATGTATTCTCTTTCTTATGTATTCCCGCGAATTTTTACTTTGTTGCTGTTCTTACACGTACGATGAAAGTGAAAAACAAACATATCTCTGTCGGACTATCGAACTATCGGACTGCGAGACCCGTAGGCTGTCGGAATATCAGACTGTCGGGCTAACGGGCTGTCGGATTATAGCTACTCTCCCGTCTTGGACCTAAATAAATTATAAAAAGGAAACATAAATGTGATATTGGGCTTTTTCCCATTATTCTTTCAATTTTGTACAGTGACAAACCGGTTCTGCTTAAATACATTTTGTGTGACTCAACCGGAAATTATGGTTGACAAAGCCGGAACGAATATACGTAAATAATCATTGTGCTTTTAACTGTAGTTAGTCTAAAACTATTCCTGGTGGCACGCCAGTGTAAATTATCATTTATATAAGCATTAAAAGGGTTTCTGTGCTTTAATTACACATATAGACTACTTTTTATAGCTTTATTTGATGATTGCAAGCTCATTATTAGCATTTGTCAGTGTTTATGTCCATCATTTTACCCATATCTGAGTAATCGATGAAGATAACTACAGCAATACATAGGTAAAAACAAACAAAACTAATCGACGGATAACGACATCGTCCGGTTTCAAGATACAATAATGCTATATTATCATAATACTCATTTTTTGTCGTCACCTGTCAATCATATTGAGCTGACATAGCCGGTTCCTGACGAAACATTTGCAGTCGGAGCTCTTTGACGAGAGTGATAATAAAACATTCGTAATACATAATTCCTGATTATTGTGTCTGTTATATCATATCACAATTGTCTGTCAGTGTCCATACTTTGATTGGGTCCAGGAATGTTTACTTATTATAATATATCAACTTCTATTAAGACACGACCTATACAGATGTTCGTATTAACATATATACATCTACACAATATTAGTACAGTGTTTTAACATATAAAGTTTATGTGTATGAGGTTTAAAACTGGGATAAAGACCAAGTTATCGGGTTATTTCCCAGTTTTTCACCGAATACACATGAATGTTATACTTTAAGACACTGCATTAATATTGTGTTTATCCTGTAGAAAAATTACATCAATTCATCGACGTTCATATTTTGAATTAAATAATAAAATTATATAATTATCCCTCGAAAACCTACTTTGATAGATGTGAACTGGATCCTTGACTAGTTTCACAAACCTCAACAAGTAACATGTGACAGGGGTATCAGAAAAGCTATATTTCGGTCAGTGACAGTACATACAAAACAAAAATATCCAGTCAATGCAATTTGACGACTCAAATAGAACAAGTGTAGGATAAAGAAGTATAAGAAATCATGATGTTACTGACGAATATATATATAAGACGCTATTAATTTGATTAAAGTTGTGCAGAAATAAAAGTTTTTTGTACACTAAGTTGCCGGTAATATTTTGACTATATGGTTGAATAATAGATATCCACAATACCTTACTGTCAGAACGATTAACAAATCCAACCGAATAAACGTAGAAAAGTGGCAAAATCGATACCCCTAACACATGTACATGACTGCGCATGTTTCTGGCTTTGTGCAGTCACTTCCAATACAGTGGAGGATTAAACTAGTTTTATGGGCCACAAATTAAACTACAAATGTTTTCAACTTGTGAGTAAAATGTCAACCTTCACATATAATTGTGCGAATACGCACAGTTGTAATAAAAAAACGCTCGAATCTTGAATTTTATACAAAATTTGCCTCGTCTTCGTGACTGAGAAGGTATCGCATGTATGATACTGTTCAACTTATCTGTTATTTGTACAAACCTTTGCTGCATTCATTGTTTACACTAAATATACAGAAATTTCCCTGCAAGTCAGAACCTATTGTTGATACTGAATCATCACGTACACAGAAGTTTAGCTGGAGATGCCTATCCGAATATGGTCCTAATATGTGTAACCGATGGATGGACATGAAAGGCTTTGACGCTTCTTTCCAAGTAAAATTGCTTACACTCCGAGGAAGACTGATATTGATGTAATATATTTTCCAATCTTCTTCTGGGCAACCATAGATACTTGTTGGTAAGGCGTATTTTCCTAATGGCCAGGAAGATATGGCTTTGTTGTCTACCAATTAGAAATAAAATAATGTTAATGCAGGTGCTATAAATATGATAGATTTTGATTTTGACCACTTCTGCATTTTTACAGTTCCTAAATAAAACCTGTTCTTGCCAAGAAATAACCTGAAATACTGCTTATTTAAAGTATGCAAGAGTCAATCTAAAAAGCATATTTATTGAATATTCATAATCTGTATCAAGTACGTTGAAGAGAAGTTTGAAGATACCAAAGGGATAATCAGAATCCGTAAATCGAAGGACAGACAACACAATGGCCAAAAGAAAAAGGACTAAAGGAAAAGCAACCATCTACAAAGCATCATACATAAAACTAAAGATCGAGTAGCACGAACCCCACTAGACTGAAGATGAACTCAGGTGCTCCGGAAGGGTAAACATGTATTGCTCCACTAGTGGCACCTGTCGTGTTAATCTAATTACAAACTCGATGATTAGTCATGAATGAGGAAAGGACTGGAAATTGTTTTCGACAAGTGGTACATATTCGTGGTCATTTGTGACACGGATGCTCATAACAGTTACCAAAGTCATGGTGGCGAGCGTAAAACTTTCTAAGTGATGACTTCAACTTAACCCTTGGCTAAGTAGCTTCCGTGTTAGCAGCAACCATCTATCAAGGAAATCCTGATAGGAACCACAAGCTCTGGAATATTGGATCAACTGAGAGATATATACTTCATATGCAGACGCTACTGGAATGTTCCTACATATACACGGAAAATTTAAATCATCTCTTTCTCGTAACGTTTCGTTTTTAACCGGCCCTCATTGTCAATTTCGAGGTTGACATCAAACATTCCCATTGATAAAATATGCTGATTTACCTGTACATGTCCACCCAGTAAAGGAACTATGACAGTCACAAGTGCATGTGTTCACATCAGGCATTCCCCCGTTAAAACATGCTGAAATATTACCTGCACATGTCCGTCCAGAAAAGGAACTACGGCAGACATAATTACACGTGTTCACATCAACTAATCCTACCGTTAAAACATCCTGAAATATGTCAATCCAGTGAAGGGACTAGGGCAGTCACAAATACAATCATGTGTTCACAAAAAGCATTCCCCCGTTAAAACATGCAGAAATATTACCTGCATATGTCTATCCAGTAAAGGAACTAGGACAGTCACAAGTACGCGTGTTCACATCAAGTAATTCGCCCGCTAAAACATACTGAAATATTACCTGCATATGTCCAACCAGCAAAGGAATTAGAGCAGTCATAGGTACACGTGTTCACATCAACTAATCCTACCGTTAAAACATCCTGAAATATTACCTGCGCATGTCAATCCAGTGACGGGACTAGGGCAGTCACAAGTACATGTGTTCACATCAAGCATTCCCCTTTAAAACATGTTGAATAATTACCTGCACATGTCTATCCAGTAAAGGAACCAGGGCAGTCTAAAGTAAATGTGTTGACACCAGTTATTCGCCCGATTAAACATTCTGAAATATTACCTGCACATGTCCATCCAGTAAAGGTATTAGGACAGTCACAAGTACATGTGTGGATATCAAGCATTCCCCCGATAAAACATGCAGAAATATTACCTGCACATATCCATCCAGTAAAGGAACTAGGGCAGTCACAAGTACATGTGTTCACATCAAGTATTCCTCCATTAAGGCATTTGATAGAAGGACATACTGAAAAATTTACTATAATTGTTAGACAATTTAAATAATATGGATGTGTGGCAAAGAAAAACTGCTTCCAAACAGAATTATTACTTACACAACAACGTTTATACACTTATGCCATTTTAGTGAGAAAGGATATGGATGTCAGTGAACATGAGAGACTATTAAATATTACACATAAATCAAAGTAACTAAACAGCCGTGTTACTTGTATTTATTTACTAATTCCTCCTTATATAAGGATGCTGTCTTTTGATTGGTTGATAAAAGGGGTATTTTTTACCAATCCTTAGTTTTTTCCGCTTTTTCCCCATCGGAGGTGTATTTGTCCTTAGGAATTCCGTATAGGCAAATACCCCGGTCGTGGGGAAAATCCCTTCTTTAAATAGTTTATGACGTCACGGATGTAATTCCGAATTACTCGGGTTTCTTCTTCGAACCAACGATAAAGTAAAGAAAAATGACAGAAGACAGTGTCAGCCGTTATTTTGAATTTTACAGGGTTAATTTGAATGGTGAAAAAAAACCACTGAATGGTTCCTTGGTTCCAATCTACAATGCTTCTTGCATGCCACTGTGTTACTGGCTGTTAACTATTCGGTGGATTTAAACAAATATATCCTGTTAGTGAGAGTTATTTGCGAAAAATACCGGTTTCGAGGACAGTCAAATGTCCCTCGTCGCTAAAGCGGCTCGGGATATTTGCCTCTCCTCTCAGCCGGTATTTTTGGCAAATAACCCTCACTAACAGAATATATTTGTATAGTATTCTGGTGTCCAACACAATTTCTATAAGTTCAAATCGTGTACAGGGTCGGTCTTATTTGAATATTTCAATAATCCAACTGCACAGCCAAAAAAAGCAAAAATTACAAAACTCATGGTCGTTATTTTATGTAGTTAAATTATGCATCGTTGAATAGGTTTTTATTCCAAAATCGTGTGGTGCCTATCACCACTAAAGTTGTGAGTTCGAACCGCGCTCATGGTGAGGTGTACTCGATACAACATTATGCTATAAAGTTTGTCAGTGACTTGCGACAGGTCGGTAGTTTCCTCCACCAATAAAACTGACCGCCACGATATAATTGAAATATTGTTGACAGTGAGGTTAAACACCATAAACCACCATAAACAAAAAGGCATCTATGTTGTAGAAAGGAAAGGTTTGTTCACCAACAATTTGCTCATTTATTTTTTCCTCTGTATAAATGAGTTTGTAAACATGCAGGGGCTCCAAGTGGGCTACCGTATACTGATTATATTATTGCAAAGCAGAAGTTTGTTCAATAAACTGTATGTATTAAAACATAGTTTTTGTTTTGGACCCAAGCATCCCCTCTGAGTGAAATGATGCGGTCATGTAAATGTTTTCCAAATGTGAGTAATTGTAAGAAATTGTAATGTTTGAATTCAATAAAATTCTTGCATATCAAAGTTAGAGTATTAGTTCATGTTATTAAAGTCACTGAGATTGCGTGGCTGGTTGTTTAAAGCCTACGTTGTCTGTGTACATACTTATTGAACTATGCTTTTAAAGTCTGTGTTCATGTTATCATCTATGAATGATGATGCATGATTTGGTAAATTAAAATGGGCTTGGTCTTGAAACTAACAAAATTGTCCAATGGCCAGTCCTCCCCCAAGACAAAGATTGGTATATTTAAAAATCTTTACACTAATCACTTTGCTTTGAGGGACCGTCGTCAGTACTAAATTTGATATCTACATTTTAATTGAAATACAATTAAACACTTTTACGTGGTCAAAGAACAATGGTAATCAGAAATAATAGTGTCACTGTTTTGTCTCTATTCAAACTCGATAAAAACATGGTAGTCTATCTTATCTTAAGCACTATGTCGTCTTAGTATATGTATTTCATTAAGAATTTCTCAACATTTAGCACCGGTGAAAGTTACAGGGGTCTAGCGGAATGCTGGGTGGCGGATAAGGGAGCCTTCTTGGTGGTACGTGTTCATGTTATCATACAGAAAGTCTGTGGACAAAATATTTGACTGCACGCTAAAGATTCTTTTGTAAATTTCGAGAAAGGTAATCGCATAATAGCCGCTAATGTTTATATATGTACCGGAGAAGACTTCATAAGTTTACAACTTGTGTCTTATCCATTTGTCTTGTTTTGTATGACAATAAAATATGTTTAAAGTATAGCTGCTAGAAAAAAACTAATTTTGTCGTTCCTACCAATTTCTAAATTCTTTTTTCAGTGGCATTCAAAAGTCACTGACCCGGTTGACTCATCCCTTCTCTCATTTCTGTCTCTATAAAGTTATGTATTATTCATCTAGTTCTTATTCTTATTGAAATGATGTTCGTTGGAAGTTAATCAATTATCAATCAATCAATCAATCAATCAAATCAAAAACGCTAGAGATCAAAAACATTAACATCTATCCACGGAGTTAAGTCTTGTTGAAAAGGTATAACGAATTTATTTAAGTGAAATTAACCGCCACCGTTTGCCATAATTCACATTTGAGATTCAATATATATAATGTATTAGAATAACGAAATAAAATATAGATTTAGTGATAAGGTATCGTATATGACCAAATGGAATTATGGTCTTACGGAAAGTCGTATAACTGCAATGTGCACTGAGAACTGCTGCATAATAACTACCGATAATAAAATGAAAAATAAACAGATATTACACTGTGACCACAGTAACAGCGTAAAATAGAAAGAGGTAAAACCGATATCCTCAATACACAAATACATAGAAAGAGGTAAAACCGATATCCTCAACACACAAATACATAGAAAGAGGTAAAACCGATATCCTCAACACACAAATACATAGAAAATGGTAAAACCGATATCCTAAACACACAAATACATAGAAAGAGGTAAAACCGATATCCTCGACACACAAATACATAGAAAGAGGTAAAACCGATATCCTCAACACACAAATACATAGAAAGAGGTAAAACCGATATCCTCAACACACAAATACATAGAAAGAGGTAAAACCGATATCCTCAACACACAAATACATAGAAAATGGTAAAACCGATATCCTAAACACACAAATACATAGAAAGAGGTAAAACCGATATCCTCGACACACAAATACATAGAAAGAGGTAAAACCGATATCTTCAACACACAAATACATAGAAAGAGGTAAAACCGATATCCTAAACACACAAATACATAGAAAGAGGTAAAACCGATATCCTCAACACAAAAATACATAGAAAGAGGTAAAACCGATATCCTCAACACACAAATACATAGAAAGAGGTAAAACTGATATCCTCAACACACAAATACATAGAAAGAGGTAAAACCGATATCCTCAACATAGAAATACATAGAAAGAGGTAAAACCGATATCCTCAACACACAAATACATAGAAAGAGGTAAAACCGATATCTTCAACACACAAATACATAGAAAGAGGTAAAAATGATATCCTCAACACACAAATACATAGAAAGAGGTAATACCGATATCTTCAACACACAAATGCATAGAAAGAGGTAAAACCGATATCCTCAACACACAAATACATACAAAGAGGTCAAACCGATATTCTCAATACTCAAATACATAGAAAGAGGTCAAACCGATATCCTCAACACACAAGTACATAGAAAGAGGTAAAACCGATATCCTCAACACATAAATACATAGAAAGAGGTAAAACCGATATCCTCAATACACAAATACATAGAAAGAGGTAAAACCGATATCCTCAATACACAAATACATAGAAAGAGGTAAAACCGATATCCTCAACACACAAATACATAGAAAGAGGTAAAACCGATATCCTCAACACACAAATACATACAAAGAGGTAAAACCGATATCCTCAATACATAAATGCATACAAAGAGGTAAAACCGATATCCTCGTCAATCAAATACATAGAAAGGGGTAAAACCGATATTCTCAATACACAAATACATAGAAAGAGGTAAAACCGATATTCTCAATACACAAATACATACAAAGAGGTAAAACCGATATTCTCAATAAACAAATACAGAGAAAGAGGTAAAACCGATATCCTCAACACACAAATACAAAAAAAGAGGTAAAACCGATATCCTCAACACACAAATACATAGAAAGAGGTAAAACCGATATTCTCAATACACAAATACATAGAAAGAGCTAAAACCGATATTCTCAATACACAAATACATAGAAAGAGGTCAAACTGATATCCTCAACACACAAATACACAAAAAGAGGTAAAACCGATATCCTCAATACACAAATACACAGAAAGAGGTAAAACAGATATTCTCAATACACAAATACATAGAAAGAGGTAAAACCGATATCCTCAACACACAAATACATAGAAAGAGGTAAAACCGATATCCTCAACACACAAATACATAGAAAGAGGTAAAACCGATATCCTCAACATAGAAATACATAGAAAGAGGTAAAACCGATATCCTCAACACACAAATACATAGAAAGAGTTAAAACCGATATCCTCAACACACAAATACATAGAAAGAGGTAAAACCGATATCCTCGACACACAAATACATAGAAAGAGGTCAAACCGATATCCTCAACAAACAAATACATACAAAGAGGTAAAACCGATATCCTCAACACACAAATACATAGAAAGAGGTAAAACTGATATCCTCAACACCCAAATACATAGAAAGAGGTAAAACCGATATCCTCAACACACAAATACATACAAAGGGGTAAATCTGATATCCTCAACACACAAATACATAGAAAGAGGTAAAACCGATATTCTCAATAAACAAATACATAGAAAGAGGTCAAACCGATATCCTCAACACACAAATACATAGAAAGAGGTAAAACCGATATTCTCAATACACAAATACATAGAAAGAGCTAAAACCGATATTCTCAATACACAAATACATAGAAAGAGGTCAAACCGATATCCTCAACACACAAATGCACAAAAAGAGGTAAAACCGATATCTGCAATACACAAATACACAGAAAGAGGTAAAACCGATATTCTCAATACACAAATACATAGAAAGAGGTAAAACCGATATCCTCAACACACAAATACATAGAAAGAGGTAAAACCGATATCCTCAACACACAAATACATAGAAAGAGGTGAAACCGATATCCTAAACACACAAATACATAGAAAGAGGTAAAACTGATATCCTCAACACCCAAATACATAGAAAGAGGTAAAACCGATAACCTCAACACACAAATACATACAAAGGGGTAAAACTGATATCCTCATCACACAAATACATAGAAAGAGGTAAAACCGATATTCTCAATAAACAAATACATAGAAAGAGGTCAAACCGATATCCTCAACACACAAATACATAGAAAGAGGTAAAACCGATATTCTCAATACACAAATACATAGAAAGAGCTAAAACCGATATTCTCAATACACAAATACATAGAAAGAGGTCAAACCGATATCCTCAACACACAAATACATAGAAAGAGGTAAAACCGATATCCGCAATACACAAATACACAGAAAGAGGTAAAACCGATATTCTCAATACACAAATACATAGAAAGAGGTAAAACCGATATCCTCAACACACAAATACATAGAAAGAGGTAAAACCGATATCCTCAACACACAAATACATAGAAAGAGGTAAAACCGATATCCTCAACATAGAAATACATAGAAAGAGGTAAAACCGATATTCTCAACACACAAATACATACAAAGAGGTCAAACCGATATCCTCGACAATCAAATACATAGAAAGAGGTCAAACCGATATCCTCAACACACAAATACATAGAAAGAAGTAAAACGATATCTTCAACACACAAATAAATAGAAAGAGGTAAAACCGATATCCTCAACACACAAATACATAGAAAGAGGTAAAACCGATATCCTAAACACACAAATACATAGAAAGAGGTAAAACGAATATCTTCAACACACAAATACATAGAAAGAGGTAAAACCGATATCCTCAACACACAAATACATAGAAAGGGGTGTAAAACCGATATCCTCAACACACAAATACATAGAAAGAGGTAAAACCGATATCCTCAACACATAAATACATAGAAAGAGGTAAAATCGATATCTTCAACACGCAAATACATAGAAAGAGGTAAAACTGATATCCTTAACACCCAAATACATAGAAAGAGGTAAAACCGATATTCTCAATACACAAATACATAGAAAGAGGTAAAACCGATATCCTCAATACACAAATACATAGAAAGAGGTAAAACCGATATCCTCAATACACAAATACATAGAAAGAGGTAAAACCGATATCCTCAACACACAAATACATAGAAAGAGGTAAAACGATATCCTCAACACACAAATACATACAAAGAGGTAAAACCGATATCCTCAATACATAAATGCATACAAAGAGGTAAAACCGATATCCTCGACAATAAAATACATAGAAAGAGGTCAAACCGATATCCTCGTCAATCAAATACATAGAAAGAGGTAAAACCGATATTCTCAATACACAAATACATAGAAAGAGGTAAAACCGATATCCTCAACACACAAATACATAGAAAGAGGTAAAACCGATATTCTCAATAAACAAATACATAGAAAGAGGTCAAACTGATATCCTCAACACGCAAATACAAAAAAAGAGGTAAAACCGATATCCTCAACACACAAATACATAGAAAGAGGTAAAACCGATATCCTCGACACACAAATACATAGAAAGAGGTAAAACCGATATCCTCAACACACAAATACATAGAAAGAGGTAAAACCGATATCATCAACATAGAAATATATAGAAAGAGGTAAAACCGATATCCTCAACGCACAAATACATAGAAAGAGGTAAAACCTATATCCTCGATACACAAATACATAGAAAGAGGTCAAACCGATATCCTCAACACACAAATACATACAAAGAGGTAAAATCGATATCCTGAGCACACAAATACATAGAAAGAGGTAAAACTGATATCCTCAACACCCAAATACATAGAATGAGGTAAAACCGATATCCTCAACACACAAATACATACAAAGGGGTAAAACTGATATCCTCAACACACAAATACATAGAAAGAGGTAAAACCAATATTATCAATAAACAAATACATAGAAAGAGGTCAAACCGATATCCTCAACACACAAGTACATAGAAAGAGGTAACACCGATATCCTCAACACATAAATACATAGAAAGAGGTAAAATCGATATCTTCAATACACAAATACATAGAAAGAGGTAAAACCGATATCCTCAATACACGAATACATAGAAAGAGGTAAAACCGATATCCTCAATACACAAATACATAGAAAGAGGTAAAACCGATATCCTCAACACACAAATACCTAGAAAGAGGTAAAACCGATATCCTCAACACACAAATACATACAAAGAGGTAAAACCGATATCCTCAATACATAAATGCATACAAAGAGGTAAAACCGATATCCTCGACAATAAAATACATAGAAAGAGGTAAAACCGATATCCTCGTCAATTAAATACATAGAAAGAGGTAAAACCGATATTCTCAATAAACAAATACATAGAAAGAGGTAAAACCGATATTCTCAATACACAAATACATACAAAGAGGTAAAACCGATATTCTCAATAAACAAATACATAGAAAGAGGTAAAACCGATATCCTCAACACACAAATACAAAAAAAGAGGTAAAACCGATATCCTCAACACACAAATACATAGAAAGAGGTAAAACCGATATTCTCAATACACAAATACATAGAAAGAGCTAAAACCGATATTCTCAATACACAAATACATAGAAAGAGGTAAAACCGATATCCTCAACACACAAATACATAGAAAGAGGTAAAATCGATATCCTCAACACACAAATACAAAAAAAGAGGTAAAACCGATATCCTCAACACACAAATACATAGAAAGAGGTAAAACCGATATCCTCAACACACAAATACATAGAAAGAGTTAAAACCGATATCGTCAACACACAAATACATAGAAAGAGGTAAAACAGATATCCTCGACACACAGATACATAGAAAGAGGTCAAACCGATATCCTCAACACACAAATACATACAAAGAGGTAAAACCGATATCTTCAACACACAAATACATAGAAAGAGGTAAAACTGATATCCTCAACACCCAAATACATAGAAAGAGGTAAAACCGATATCCTCAACACACAAATACATACAAAGGGGTAAAACTGATATCCTCAACACACAAATACATAGAAAGAGGTAAAACCGATATTCTCAATAAACAAATACATACAAAGAGGTCAAACCGATATCCTCAACACACAAATACATAGAAAGAGGTAAAACCGATATTTTCAATACACAAATACATAGAAAGAGCTAAAACCGATATTCTCAATACACAAATACATAGAAAGAGGTCAAACCGATATCCTCAACACACAAATACACAAAAAGAGGTAAAACCGATATCTACAATACACAAACACATAGAAAGAGGTAAAACCGATATCCTCAACACACAAAAACATAGAAAGAGGTAAAACCGATATCCTCAACACCCAAATACATAGAAAGAGGTGAAACCGTTATCCTAAACACACAAATACATAGAAAGAGGTAAAACTGATATCCTCAACACCCAAATACATAGAAAGAGGTAAAACCGATAACCTCAACACACAAATATATACAAAGGGGTAAAACTGATATCCTCAACACACAAATACATAGAAAGAGGTAAAACCGATATTCTCAATAAACAAATACATAGAAAGAGGTCAAACCGATATCATCAACACACAAATACATAGAAAGAGGTAAAACCGATATTCTCAACACACAAATACATAGAAAGAGCTAAAACCGATATCCTCAACACACAAATACAAAAAAAGAGGTAAAACCGATATCCTCAACACACAAATACATAGAAAGAGGTAAAACCGATATTCTCAATACACAAATACATAGAAAGAGCTAAAACCGATATTCTCAATACACAAATACATAGAAAGAGGTAAAACCGATATCCTCAACACACAAATACATAGAAAGAGGTAAAATCGATATCCTCAACACACAAATACAAAAAAAGAGGTAAAACCGATATCCTCAACACACAAATACATAGAAAGAGGTAAAACCGATATCCTCAACACACAAATACATAGAAAGAGTTAAAACCGATATCGTCAACACACAAATACATAGAAAGAGGTAAAACAGATATCCTCGACACACAAATACATAGAAAGAGGTCAAACCGATATCCTCAACACACAAATACATACAAAGAGGTAAAACCGATATCTTCAACACACAAATACATAGAAAGAGGTAAAACTGATATCCTCAACACCCAAATACATAGAAAGAGGTAAAACCGATATCCTCAACACACAAATACATACAAAGGGGTAAAACTGATATCCTCAACACACAAATACATAGAAAGAGGTAAAACCGATATTCTCAATAAACAAATACATACAAAGAGGTCAAACCGATATCCTCAACACACAAATACATAGAAAGAGGTAAAACCGATATTTTCAATACACAAATACATAGAAAGAGCTAAAACCGATATTCTCAATACACAAATACATAGAAAGAGGTCAAACCGATATCCTCAACACACAAATACACAAAAAGAGGTAAAACCGATATCTACAATACACAAACACATAGAAAGAGGTAAAACCGATATCCTCAACACACAAAAACATAGAAAGAGGTAAAACCGATATCCTCAACACCCAAATACATAGAAAGAGGTGAAACCGTTATCCTAAACACACAAATACATAGAAAGAGGTAAAACTGATATCCTCAACACCCAAATACATAGAAAGAGGTAAAACCGATAACCTCAACACACAAATATATACAAAGGGGTAAAACTGATATCCTCAACACACAAATACATAGAAAGAGGTAAAACCGATATTCTCAATAAACAAATACATAGAAAGAGGTCAAACCGATATCCTCAACACACAAATACATAGAAAGAGGTAAAACCGATATTCTCAATACACAAATACATAGAAAGAGCTAAAACCGATATTCTCAATACACAAATACATAGAAAGAGGTCAAACCGATATCCTCAACACACAAATACACAAAAAGAGGTAAAACCGATATCCGCAATACACAAATACACAGAAAGAGGTAAAATCGATATTCTCAATACACAAATACATAGAAAGAGGTAAAACCGATATCCTTAACACACAAATACATAGAAAGAGGTAAAACCGATATCCTCAACACACAAATACATAGAAAGAGTTAAAACCGATATCCTCAACATAGAAATACATAGAAAGAGGTAAAACCGATATCCTCAACACACAAATACATAGAAAGAGGTAAAACCGATATCCTCAACACACAAATACATAGAAAGAGGTAAAACCGATATCCTCGACCCACAAATACATAGAAAGAGGTCAAACCGATATCCTCAACACACAAATACATACAAAGAGGTCAAACTGATATCCTCAACACACAAATACATAGAAAGAGGTAAAACTGATATCCTCAACACCCAAATACATAGAAAGAGATAAAACCGATATCCTTGACACACAAATACATAGAAAGAGGTAAAACCGATATCCTCAACACACAAATACATACAAAGGGGTAAAACTGATATCCTCAACACACAAATACATAGAAAGAGGTAAAACCGATATCCTCAACACACAAATACATACAAAGAGGTCAAACCGATATTCTCAATACAAAAATACATAAAAAGAGGTCAAACCGATATCCTCAACACACAAATACATAGAAAGAGGTAAAACCGATATCCTCAACACACAAATACATAGAAAGAGGTAAAACCGATATCTTCAACACACAAATACATAGAAAGAGGTAAAACCGATATCCTCAACACACAAATATATACAAAGAGGTCAAACCGATATTCTCAATACACAAATACATAGAAAGAGGTAAAACCGATATCTTCAACACATAAATACATAGAAAGAGGTAAAACCGATATCCTCAATACACAAATACATAGAAAGAGGTAAAACCGATATTCTCAATACACAAATACATACAAAGAGGTCAAACCGATACCCTCGAAAATCAAATACATAGGAAGAGGTAAAACCGATATCCTCAACACACAAATACATAGAAAGAGGTAAAACCGATATTCTCAATACACAAATACATACAAAGAGGTCAAACCGATATCCTCGACAATCAAATACATAGAAAGAGGAAAACCGATATCCTCAACACACAAATACATAGAAAGAGGTAAAACCGATATCTTCAACACACAAATACATAGAAAGAGTTAAAACCGATATCCGCAACACACAAATACATAGAAAGAGGTAAAACGAATTTCTTCAACACACAAATACATAGAAAGAGGTAAAACCGATATCCTCAACACACAAACACATAGAAAGGGGTAAAACCGATATCCTCAGCACACAAATACATAGAAAGAGGTAAAACCGATATCCTCAACACATAAATACATAGAAAGAGGTAAAATCGATATCTTCAACACACAAATACATAGAAAGAGGTAAAACTGATATCCTTAACACCCAAATACATAGAAAGAGGTAAAACCAATATTCTCAATACACAAATACATAGAAAGAGGTAAAACCGATATCCTCAATACACAAATACATAGAAAGAGGTAAAACCGATATCCTCAACACACAAATACATACAAAGAGATAAAACCGATATCCTCAATACATAAATGCATACAAAGAGGTAAAACCGATATCCTCGACAATAAAATACATAGAAAGAGGTCAATCCGATATCCTCGTCAATCAAATACATAGAAAGAGGTAAAACCGATATTCTCAATACACAAATACATAGAAAGAGGTAAAACCGATATTCTCAATACACAAATACATAGAAAGAGGTCAAACTGATATCTTCAACACATAAATACATAGAAAGAGATAAAACCAATATTCTCAATAAACAAATACATAGAAAGAGGTCAAACCGATATCCTCAACACACAAATACAACAAAGAGGTAAAACCGATATCCTCAACACACAAATACATAGAAAGAGGTAAAACCGATATCCTCAACACACAAATACATAGAAAGAGGTAAAACCGATATCCTCAACACACAAATACATAGAAAGAGGTAAAACCGATATCATCAACATAGAAATACATAGAAAGAGGTAAAACCGATATCCTCAGCACACAAATACATAGAAAGAGGTAAAACCGATATCCTCAACACACAAATACATAGAAAGAGGTAAAACCGATATTCACGACACACAAATACATAGAAAGAGGTCAAACCGATATCCTCAACACACAAATACATACAAAGAGGTAAAACCGATATCCTCAACACACAAATACATAGAAAGAGGTAAAACTGATATCCTCAACACCCAAATACATAGAATGAGGTAAAACCGATATCCTTAACACACAAATATATAGAAAGAGGTAAAACCGATATCCTCAACACACAAATACATAGAAAGAGGTAAAACCGATATCTTCATTACACAAATACATAGAAAGAGGTAAAACCGATATCCTCAACATAGAAATACATAGAAAGAGGTAAAACCGATATCCTAAACACACAAATACATAGAAAGAGGTAAAACCGATATCCTCAACAAACAAATACATAGAAAGAGGTAAAACCGATATCCTCGACACACAAATACATAGAAAGAGGTAAAACCGATATCCTCAACACACAAATACATACAAAGAGGTAAAACTGATATCCTCAACACACAAATACATAGAAAGAGGTAAAACTGATATCCTAAACACCCAAATACATAGAAAGAAGTAAAACCGATATCCTTGACACACAAATACATAGAAAGAGGTAAAACCGATATCTTCAACACACAAATACATAGAAAGAGGTAAAACCGATATCCTCAACACACAAATACATACAAAGAGGTCAAACCGATATTCTCAATACACAAATACATAAAAAGAGATGAAACCTATATCCTCAACACACAAGTACATAGAAAGAGGTAAAACTGATATCCTCAACACACAAATACATAGAAAGAGGTAAAACCGATATCTTCAACACACAAATACATAGAAAGAGGTAAAACCGATATCCTCAACACACAAATACATACAAAGAGGTCAAACCGATATTCTCAATACACAAATACATAGAAAGAGGTAAAACCGATATCCTCAACACACAAATACATAGAAAGAGGTAAAACCGATATCCTCAATACACAAATACATAGAAAGAGGTAAAACCGATATTCTCAATACACAAATACATACAAAGAGGTCAAACCGATACCATCGACAATCAAATACATAGGAAGAGGTAAAACCGATATCCTCAACACACAAATACATAGAAAGAGGTAAAACCGATATTCTCAATACACAAATACATACAAAGAGGTCAAACCGATATCCTCGACAATCAAATACATAGAAAGAGGAAAAACCGATATCCTCAACACACAAATACATAGAAAGAGAAAAAACCGATATCCTCAACACACAAATACATAAAAAGAGGTAAAACCAATATCCTCAACACACAAATACATAGAAAGAGGTAAAACCCATATCCTAAGCACACAAATACATAGAAAGAGGTAAAACCGATATCCTCGACACACAAATACATAGAAAGAGGTAAAACCGATATCTTCAATACACAAATACATAGAAAGAGGTAAAACCGATATCCTCAACACACAAATACATAGAAAGAGGTAAAACCGATATCCTAAACACACAAATACATAGAAAGAGGTAAAACCGATATCCTCAACACATAAAATACATAGAAAGAGGTAAAACCGATATCCTCAACACAAAAATACATAGAAAGAGGTAATACCGATATCTTCAACATACAAATGCATAGAAAGAGGTAAAACCGATATCCTCAACACACAAATACATACAAAGAGGTCAAACCGATATTCTCAATACTCAAATACATAGAAAGAGGTCAAACCAATATCCTCAACACACAAATACATAGAAAGAGGTAAATCTGATATCCTCAACACACTAATACATAGAAAGAGGTAAAACCGATATCCTCAATACACAAATACATAGAAAGAGGTAAAACGAATATCTTCAACACACAAATACATAGAAAGAGGTAAAACCGATATCCTCAACACACAAATACATAGAATGGGGTAAAACCGATATCCTCAACACACAAATACATAGAAAGAGGTAAAACCGATATCCTCAACACATAAATACATAGAAAGAGGTAAAACTGATATCCTTAACACACAAATACATAGAAAGAGGTAAAACCGATATTCTCAATACACAAATACATAGAAAGAGGTAAAACCGATATCCTCAATACACAAATACATAGAAAGAGGTAAAACCGATATCCTCAACACACAAATACATAGAAAGAGGTAAAACCGATATCTTCAACACATAAATACATAAGAAGAGGTAAAACCGATATCCTCAACACACAAATACATACAAAGAGGTCAAACCGATATTCTCAATACACAAATACATAGAAAGAGGTAAAACCGATATCCTCAACACACAAATACATAGAAAAAGGTAAAACCGATATCCTCAATACACAAATACATAGAAAGAGGTAAAACCGATATTCTCAATACACAAATACATACAAAGAGGTCAAACCGATATCCTCAACACACAAATACATAGAAATAGGTAAAACCGCTATTCTCAATACATGAATACATAGAAAGAGGTAAAACCGATATTCTCAATACACAAATACATAGAAAGAGGTCAAACCGATATCCTCAACACACAAATACACAAAAAGAGGTAAAACAGATATCCACAATACACAAATACACAGAAAGAGGTAAAACCGATATTCTTAATACACAAATACATAGAAAGAGGTAAAACCGATATCCTCAACACACAAATACATAGAAAGAGGTAAAACCGATTTCTTCAACACACAAATACATAGAAAGAGGTAAATCCGATATCCTCAACATAGAAATACATAGAAAGAGGTAAAACCGATATCCTCAACACACAAATACATAGAAAGAGGTAAAACCGATATCCTCGACACACAAATACATAGAAAGAGGTCAAACCGATATCCTCAACACACAAATACATACAAAGAGGTAAAACTGATATCCTCAACACACAAATACATAGAAAGAGATAAAACTGATATCCTCAACACCCAAATACATAGAAAGAGTTAAAACCGATATCCTTGACACACAAATACATAGAAAGAGGTAAAACCGATATCTTCAACACACATATACATAGAAAGAGGTAAAACCGATATCCTCAACACAAAAATACATACAAAGAGGTCAAACCGATATTCTCAATACACAAATACATAAAAAGAGGTCAAACCGATATCCTCAACACACAAGTACATAGAAAGAGGTAAAACCGATATCCTCAACACACAAATACATAGAAAGAGGTAAAATCGATATCTTCAACACACAAATACATAGAAAGAGGTAAAACTGATATCCTCAACACACAAATACATAGAAAGAGGTCAAACCGATATTCTCAATACACAAATACATAGAAAGAGGTAAAACCGATATCCTCAACACACAAATACATAGAAAGAGGTAAAACCGATATTCTCAATACACAAATACATAGAAAGAGCTAAAACCGATATTCTCAATACACAAATACATAGAAAGAGGTAAAACCGATATCCTCAACACACAAATACACAAAAAGAGGTAAAACCGATATCCGCAATACACAAATACACAGAAAGAGGTAAAACCGATATTCTCAATACACAAATACATAGAAAGAGGTAAAACCGATATCCTCAACACACAAATACAAAGAAAGAGGTAAAACCGATATCTTCAACACACAAATACATAGAAAGAGGTAAAACCGATATCCTCAACATAGAAATACATAGAAAGAGGTAAGACCGATATCCTCAACACACAAATACATAGAAAGAGGTAAAACCGATATCCTCAACACACAAATACATAGAAAGAGGTAAAACCGATATCCTCGACACACAAATACATAGAAAGAGGTCAAACCGATATCCTCAACACACAAATACATACAAAGAGGTAAAACTAATATCCTCAACACACAAATACATAGAAAGAGGTAAAACTGATATCCTCAACACCCAAATACATAGAAAGAGGTAAAACCGATATCCTTGACACACAAGTACATAGAAAGAGGTAAAATCGATATCCTCAACACACAAATACATAGAAAGAGGTAAAACCGATATCCTCGTCAATCAAATACATAGAAAGAGGAAAAACCGATATCTTCAACACACAAATACATAGAAAGAGGTAAAACCGATATCCTAAACACACAAATACATAGAAAGAGGTAAAACCGATATCCTAAACACACAAATACATAGAAAGAGGTAAAACCGATATCCTCAACACACAAATACATAGAAAGAGATAAAACTGATTTCTTCAACACACAAATACATAGAAAGAGGTAAAACCGATATCCTCAACACACAAATACATAGAAAGAGGTAAAACCGATATCCTCAACACACAAATACATAGAAAGAGGTAATACCGATATCTTCAACACACAAATGCATAGAAAGAGGTAAAACCGATATACTCAACACACAAATACATACAAAGAGGTCAAATCGATATTCTCAATGCTCAAATACATAGAAAGAGGTCAAACCGATATCCTCAACACACAAATACATAGAAAGAGGTAAAACTGATATCCTCAATACACAAATACATAGAAAGAGGTAAAACCGATATCCTCAATACACAAATTCATAGAAAGAGGTAAAACGAATATCTTCAACACACAAATACATAGAAAGAGGTAAAACCGATATCCTCAACACACAAATACATAGAAAGGGGTAAAACCGATATCCTCAACACACAAATACATAGAAAGAGGTCAAACCGATATCCTCAACACACAAATACATACAAAGAGGTAAAACTGATATCCTCAACACACATATACATAGAAAGAGGTAAAACTGATATCCCCAACACCCAAATACATAGAAAGAGGTAAAACCGATATCCTTGACACACAAATACATAGAAAGAGGTAAAACCGATATCTTCAACACACAAATACATAAAAAGAGGTAAAACCGATATCCTCAACACACAAATACATACAAAGAGGTCAAACCGATATTCTTAATACACAAATACATAAAAAGAGGTCAAACCGATATCCTCAACACACAAGTACATAGAAAGAGGTAAAACCGATATCCTCAACACACAAATACATAGAAAGAGGTAAAACCGATATCTTCAACACACAAATACATAGAAAGAGGTAAAACCGATATCCTCAACACACAAATACATACAAAGAGGTCAAACCGATATCTTCAACACACAAATGCATAGAAAGAGGTAAAGCCGATATCCTCAACACACAAATACATAGAAAGAGGTAAAACCGATATCCTCAATACACAAATACATAGAAAGAGGTAAAACGAATATCTTCAACACACAAATACATAGAAAGAGGTAAAACCGATATCCTCAACACACAAATACATAGAAAGGGGTAAAACCGATATCCTCAACACACAAATACATAGAAAGAGGTAAAACCGATATCCTCAACACATAAATACATAGAAAGAGGTCAAATCGATATATTCAACACACAAATACATAGAAAGAAGTAAAACTGATATCCTTAACACACAAATACATAGAAAGAGGTAAAACCGATATTCTCAATACACAAATACATAGAAAGAGGTAAAACCGATATCCTCAATACACAAATACATAGAAAGAGGTAAAACCGATATCCTCAATACACAAATACATAGAAAGAGGTAAAACCGATATCCTCAACACACAAATACATAGAAAGAGGTAATACCGATATCCTCAACACACAAATACATACAAAGAGGTAAAGCCGATATCCTCAATACATAAATGCATACAAAGAGGTAAAACCGATATCCTCGACAATAAAATACATAGAAAGAGGTAAAACCGATATCCTCGTCAATCAAATACATAGAAAGAGGTAAAACCGATATTCTCAATACACAAATACATAGAAAGAGGTAAAACCGATATTCTCAATACACAAATACATAGAAAGAGGTAAAACCGATATTCTCAATAAACAAATACATAGAAAGAGGTCAAACCGATATCCTCAACACACAAATACAAAAAAAGAGGTAAAACCGATATCCTCAACACACAAATACATAGAAAGAGGTAAAACCGATATTCTCAATACACAAATACATAGAAAGAGCTAAAACCGATATTCTCAATACACAAATACATAGAAAGAGATCAAACTGATATCCTCAACACACAAATACACAAAAAGAGGTAAAACCGATATCCTCAATACACAAATACACAAAAAGAGGTAAAACCGATATTCTCAATACACAAATACATAGAAAGAGGTAAAACCGATATCCTCAACACACAAATACATAGAAAGAGGTAAAACCGATATCTTCAACACACAAATACATAAAAAGAGGTAAAACCGATATCCTCAACACACAAATACATACAAAGAGGTCAAACCGATATTCTCAATACACAAATACATAAAAAGAGGTCAAACCGATATCCTCAACACACAAGTACATAGAAAGAGGTAAAACCGATATCCTCAACACACAAATACATAGAAAGAGGTAAAACCGATATCTTCAACACACAAATACATAGAAAGAGGTAAAACCGATATCCTCAACACACAAATACATACAAAGAGGTCAAACCGATATTCTCAATACACAAATACATAGAAAGAGGTAAAACCGATATCCTCAACACACAAATACATAGAAAGAGGTAAAACCGATATCCTCAATACACAAATACATAGAAAGAGGTAAAACCGATATTCTCAATACACAAATACATACAAAGAGGTTAAACCGATATCCTCGACAATCAAATACATAGAAAGAGGAAAAACCGATATTCTCAACACACAAATACATAGAAAGAGGAAAAACAAATATCCTCAACACACAAATACATAGAAAGAGGTAAAACCGATATCCTCAACACACAAATACATAGAAAGAGGTAAAACCGATATCCTAAACAAACAAATACATAGAAAGAGGTAAAACCGATATCCTCAACACACAAATACATAGAAAGAGGTAAAACCGATATCTTCAACACACAAATACATAGAAAGAGATAAAACCGATATCCTCAACACACAAATACATAGAAAGAGGTAAAACCGATATCCTAAACACACAAATACATAGAAAGAGGTA
The DNA here is from genome assembly GCA_963680875.1 of Bathymodiolus brooksi. Lineage (NCBI taxonomy): Eukaryota > Metazoa > Mollusca > Bivalvia > Mytilida > Modiolidae > Bathymodiolus > Bathymodiolus brooksi. Next base: position 18,957,823 of record OY804587.1, on the reverse strand, counting down.
AAACCGATATCCTCAACACACAAATACATAGAAAGAGGTAAAACTGATATCTTCAACACACAAATACATAGAAAGAGGTAAAACCGATATCCTCAACACACAAATACATAGAAAGAGGTAAAACCGATATCCTCAACACACAAATACATAGAAAGAGGTAATACTGATATCTTCAACACACAAATGCATAGAAAGAGGTAAAGCCGATATCCTCAACACACAAATACATAGAAAGAGGTAAAACCGATATCCTCAATACACAAATACATAGAAAGAGGTAAAACGAATATCTTCAACACACAAATACATAGAAAGAGGTAAAACCGATATCCTCAACACACAAATACATAGAAAGGGGTAAAACCGATATCCTCAACACACAAATACATAGAAAGAGGTAAAACCGATATCCTCAACACATAAATACATAGAAAGAGGTCAAATCGATATATTCAACACACAAATACATAGAAAGAAGTAAAACTGATATCCTTAACACACAAATACATAGAAAGAGGTAAAACCGATATTCTCAATACACAAATACATAGAAAGAGGTAAAACCGATATCCTCAATACACAAATACATAGAAAGAGGTAAAACCGATATCCTCAATACACAAATACATAGAAAGAGGTAAAACCGATATCCTCAACACACAAATACATAGAAAGAGGTAATACCGATATCCTCAACACACAAATACATACAAAGAGGTAAAGCCGATATCCTCAATACATAAATGCATACAAAGAGGTAAAACCGATATCCTCGACAATAAAATACATAGAAAGAGGTAAAACCGATATCCTCGTCAATCAAATACATAGAAAGAGGTAAAACCGATATTCTCAATACACAAATACATAGAAAGAGGTAAAACCGATATTCTCAATACACAAATACATAGAAAGAGGTAAAACCGATATTCTCAATAAACAAATACATAGAAAGAGGTCAAACCGATATCCTCAACACACAAATACAAAAAAAGAGGTAAAACCGATATCCTCAACACACAAATACATAGAAAGAGGTAAAACCGATATTCTCAAAACACAAATACATAGAAAGAGCTAAAACCGATATTCTCAATACACAAATACATAGAAAGAGATCAAACTGATATCCTCAACACACAAATACACAAAAAGAGGTAAAACCGATATCCTCAATACACAAATACACAAAAAGAGGTAAAACCGATATTCTCAATACACAAATACATAGAAAGAGGTAAAACCGATATCCTCAACACACAAATACATAGAAAGAGGTAAAACCGATATCCTTAACACACAAATACATAGAAAGAGGTAAAACCGATATCCTCAACATAGAAATACATAGAAAGAGGTAAGACCGATATCCTCAACACACAAATACATAGAAAGAGGTAAAACCGATATCCTTAACACACAAATACATAGAAAGAGGTAAAACCGATATCCTCAACACACAAATACATAGAAAGGGGTAAAACCGATATCCTCAACACACAAATACCTAGAAAGAGGTAAAACCGATATCCTCAACACATAAATACATAGAAAGAGGTCAAATCGATATATTCAACACACAAATACATAGAAAGAGATAAAACTGATATCCTCAACGCACAAATACATAGAAAGAGGTAAAACCGATATTCTCAATACACAAATACATAGAAAGAGGTAAAACCGATATCCTCAATACACAAATATATAGAAAGAGGTAAAACCGATATCCTCAATACACAAATACATAGAAAGAGGTAAAACCGATATCCTCAACACACAAATACATAGAAAGAGGTAATACCGATATCCTCAACACACAAATACATACAAAGAGGTAAAGCCGATATCCTCAATACATAAATGCATACAAAGAGGTAAAACCGATATCCTCGACAATAAAATACATAGAAAGAGGTAAAACCGATATCCTCGTCAATCAAATACATAGAAAGAGGTAAAACCGATATTCTCAATACACAAATACATAGAAAGAGGTAAAACCGATATTCTCAATACACAAATACATAGAAAGAGATAAAACCGATATTCTCAATAAACAAATACATAGAAAGAGGTCAAACCGATATCCTCAACACACAAATACAAAAAAAGAGGTAAAACCGATATCCTCAACACACAAATACATAGAAAGAGGTAAAACCGATATTCTCAATACACAAATACATAGAAAGAGCTAAAACCGATATTCTCAATACACAAATACATAGAAAGAGGTCAAACTGATATCCTCAACACACAAATACACAAAAAGAGGTAAAACCGATATCCTCAATACACAAATACACAAAAAGAGGTAAAACCGATATTCTCAATACACAAATACATAGAAAGAGGTAAAACCGATATCCTCAACACACAAATACATAGAAAGAGGTAAAACCGATATCCTTAACACACAAATACATAGAAAGAGGTAAAACCGATATCCTCAACATAGAAATACATAGAAAGAGGTAAGACCGATATCCTCAACACACAAATACATAGAAAGAGGTAAAACCGATATCCTCGACACACAAATACATAGAAGGAGGTCAAACCGATATCCTCAACACACAAATACATACAAAGAGGTAAAACCGATATCCTCAACACACAAATACATAGAAAGAGGTAAAACTGATATCCTCAACACCCAAATACATAGAAAGAGGTAAAACCGATATCCTCAACACACAAATACATACAAAGGGGTAAAACTGATATCCTCAACACACAAATACATAGAAAGAGGTAAAACCGATATTCTCAATAAACAAATACATAGAAAGAGGTCAAACCGATATCCTCAACACACAAATACATAGAAAGAGGTAAAACCGATATTCCCAATACACAAATACATAGAAAGAGCTAAAAGCGATATTTTCAATACACAAATACATAGAAAGAGGTCAAACCGATATCCTCAACACACAAATACACAAAAAGAGGTAAAACCGATATCCGCAATACACAAATACACAGAAAGAGGTAAAACCGATATTCTCAATACACAAATACATAGAAAGAGGTAAAACCGATATCCCCAACACAAAAATACATAGAAAGAGGTAAAACCGATATCCTCAACACACAAATACATAGAAAGAGGTAAAACCGATATCCTCAACACACAAATACATAGAAAGAGGTAAAACTGATATCATCAACACCCAAATATATAGAAAGAGGTAAAACCGATAACCTCAACACACAAATACATACAAAGGGGTAAAACTGATATCCTCAACACACAAATACATAGAAAGAGGTAAAACCGATATTCTCAATACACAAATACATAGAAAGAGGTAAAACCGATATCCTCAACACACAAATACATAGAAAGAGGTAAAACCGATATCCTCAACACACAAATACATAGAAAGAGGTAAAACCGATATCCTCAACATACAAATACATACAAAGGGGTAAAACTGATATCCTCAACACACAAATACATAGAAAGAGGTAAAACCGATATTCTCAATACACAAATACATAGAAAGAGCTAAAACCGATATTCTCAATACACAAATACATAGAAAGAGGTCAAACTGATATCCTCAACACACAAATACACAAAAAGAGGTAAAACCGATATCCTCAATACACAAATACACAGAAAGAGGTAAAACCGATATTCTCAATACACAAATACATAGAAAGAGGTAAAACCGATATCCTCAACACACAAATACATAGAAAGAGGTAAAACCGATATCCTCAACACACAAATACATAGAAAGAGGTAAAACCGATATCCTCAACATAGAAATACATAGAAAGAGGTAAAACCGATATCCTCAACAAACAAATACATAGCAAGAGGTAAAACCGATATCCTCAACACACAAATACATAGAAAGAGGTAAAACCGATATCCTCGACACACAAATACATAGAAAGAGGTCAAACCGATATCCTCAACACACAATTACATACAAAGAGGTAAAACCGATATCCTCAACACACAAATACATAGAGAGAGGTAAAACTGATATCCTCAACACCCAAATACATAGAAAGAGGTAAAACCGATATCCTCAACACACAAATACATACAAAGGGGTAAAACTGATATCCTCAACACACAAATACATAGAAAGAGGTAAAACCGATATTCTCAATAAACAAATACATAGAAAGAGGTCAAACCGATATCCTCAACACACAAATACATAGAAAGAGGTAAAACCGATATTCTCAATACACAAATACATAGAAAGAGCTAAAACCGATATTCTCAATACACAAATACATAGAAAGAGGTCAAACCGATATCCTCAACACACAAATACACAAAAAGAGGTAAAACCGATATCCGCAATACACAAATACACAGAAAGAGGTAAAACCGATATTCTCAATACACAAATACATAGAAAGAGGTAAAACCGATATCCTCAACACACAAATACTTAGAAAGAGGTAAAACCGATATCCTCAACACACAAATACATAGAAAGAGGTAAAACCGATATCCTCAACACACAAATACATAGAAAGAGGTAAAACTGATATCCTCAACACCCAAATACATAGAAAGAGGTAAAACCGATAACCTCAACACACAAATACATACAAAGGGGTAAAACTGATATCCTCAACACACAAATACATAGAAAGAGGTAAAACCGATATTCTCAATACACAAATACATAGAAAGAGGTCAAACCGATATCCTCAACACACAAATACATAGAAAGAGGTAAAACCGATATTCTCAATACACAAATACATAGAAAGAGCTAAAACCGATATTCTCAATACACAAATACATAGAAAGAGGTAAAACCGATATCCGCAATACACAAATACACAGAAAGAGGTAAAACCGATATTCTCAATACACAAATACATAGAAAGAGGTAAAACCGATATCCTCAACACACAAATACATAAAAAGAGGTAAAACCGATATCCTCAACACACAAATACATAGCAAGAGGTAAAACCGATATCCTCAACACACAAATACATAGAAAGAGGTAAAACCGATATTCTCAATACACAAATACATAGAAAGAGGTCAAACTGATATCCTCAACACACAAATACACAAAAAGAGGTAAAACCGATATCCTCAATACACAAATACACAGAAAGAGGTAAAACCGATATTCTCAATACACAAATACATAGAAAGAGGTAAAACCGATATCCTCAACACACAAATACATAGAAAGAGGTAAAACCAATATCCTCAACACACAAATACATAGAAAGAGGTAAAACCGATATCCTCAACATAGAAATACATAGAAAGAGGTAAAACCGATATCCTCAACACACAAATACATAGCAAGAGGTAAAACCGATATCCTCAACACACAAATACATAGAAAGAGGTAAAACCGATATCCTCGACACACAAATACATAGAAAGAGGTCAAACCGATATCCTCAACACACAATTACATACAAAGAGGTAAAACCGATATCCTCAACACACAAATACATAGAGAGAGGTAAAACTGATATCCTCAACACCCAAATACATAGAAAGAGGTAAAACCGATATCCTCAACACACAAATACATACAAAGGGGTAAAACTGATATCCTCAACACACAAATACATAGAAAGAGGTAAAACCGATATTCTCAATAAACAAATACATAGAAAGAGGTCAAACCGATATCCTCAACACACAAATACATAGAAAGAGGTAAAACCGATATTCTCAATACACAAATACATAGAAAGAGCTAAAACCGATATTCTCAATACACAAATACATAGAAAGAGGTCAAACCGATATCCTCAACACACAAATACACAAAAAGAGGTAAAACCTATATCCGCAATACACAAATACACAGAAAGAGGTAAAACCGATATTCTCAATACACAAATACATAGAAAGAGGTAAAACCGATATCCTCAACACACAAATACTTAGAAAGAGGTAAAACCGATATCCTCAACACACAAATACTTAGAAAGAGGTAAAACCGATATCCTCAACACACAAATACATAGAAAGAGGTAAAACCGATATCCTCAACACACAAATACATAGAAAGAGGTAAAACTGATATCCTCAACACCCAAATACATAGAAAGAGGTAAAACCGATAACCTCAACACACAAATACATACAAAGGGGTAAAACTGATATCCTCAACACACAAATACATAGAAAGAGGTAAAACCGATATTCTCAATACACAAATACATAGAAAGAGGTCAAACCGATATCCTCAACACACAAATACATAGAAAGAGGTAAAACCGATATTCTCAATACACAAATACATAGAAAGAGCTAAAACCGATATTCTCAATACACAAATACATAGAAAGAGGTAAAACCGATATCCGCAATACACAAATACACAGAAAGAGGTAAAACCGATATTCTCAATACACAAATACATAGAAAGAGGTAAAACCGATATCCTCAACACACAAATACATAAAAAGAGGTAAAACCGATATCCTCAACACACAAATACATAGCAAGAGGTAAAACCGATATCCTCAACACACAAATACATAGAAAGAGGTAAAACCGATATTCTCAATACACAAATACATAGAAAGAGGTCAAACTGATATCCTCAACACACAAATACACAAAAAGAGGTAAAACCGATATCCTCAATACACAAATACACAGAAAGAGGTAAAACCGATATTCTCAATACACAAATACATAGAAAGAGGTAAAACCGATATCCTCAACACACAAATACATAGAAAGAGGTAAAACCAATATCCTCAACACACAAATACATAGAAAGAGGTAAAACCGATATCCTCAACATAGAAATACATAGAAAGAGGTAAAACCGATATCCTCAACACACAAATACATAGCAAGAGGTAAAACCGATATCCTCAACACACAAATACATAGAAAGAGGTAAAACCGATATCCTCGACACACAAATACATAGAAAGAGGTCAAACCGATATCCTCAACACACAATTACATACAAAGAGGTAAAACCGATATCCTCAACACACAAATACATAGAGAGAGGTAAAACTGATATCCTCAACACCCAAATACATAGAAAGAGGTAAAACCGATATCCTCAACACACAAATACATACAAAGGGGTAAAACTGATATCCTCAACACACAAATACATAGAAAGAGGTAAAACCGATATTCTCAATAAACAAATACATAGAAAGAGGTCAAACCGATATCCTCAACACACAAATACATAGAAAGAGGTAAAACCGATATTCTCAATACACAAATACATAGAAAGAGCTAAAACCGATATTCTCAATACACAAATACATAGAAAGAGGTCAAACCGATATCCTCAACACACAAATACACAAAAAGAGGTAAAACCTATATCCGCAATACACAAATACACAGAAAGAGGTAAAACCGATATTCTCAATACACAAATACATAGAAAGAGGTAAAACCGATATCCTCAACACACAAATACTTAGAAAGAGGTAAAACCGATATCCTCAACACACAAATACATAGAAAGAGGTAAAACCGATATCCTCAACACACAAATACATAGAAAGAGGTAAAACTGATATCCTCAACACCCAAATACATAGAAAGAGGTAAAACCGATAACCTCAACACACAAATACATACAAAGGGGTAAAACTGATATCCTCAACACACAAATACATAGAAAGAGGTAAAACCGATATTCTCAATACACAAATACATAGAAAGAGGTCAAACCGATATCCTCAACACACAAATACATAGAAAGAGGTAAAACCGATATTCTCAATACACAAATACATAGAAAGAGCTAAAACCGATATTCTCAATACACAAATACATAGAAAGAGGTAAAACCGATATCCGCAATACACAAATACACAGAAAGAGGTAAAACCGATATTCTCAATACACAAATACATAGAAAGAGGTAAAACCGATATCCTCAACACACAAATACATAAAAAGAGGTAAAACCGATATCCTCAACACACAAATACATAGCAAGAGGTAAAACCGATATCCTCAACATAGAAATACATAGAAAGAGGTAAAACCGATATCCTGAACACACAAATACATAGAAAGAGGTAACACCGATATCCTCAACACACAAATACATAGAAAGAGGTAAAAACCGATATCCTCGACACACAAATACATAGAAAGAGGTCAAATCGATATCCTCAACACACAAATACATACAAAGAGGTAAAACTGATATCCTCAACACACAAATACATAGAAAGAGGTAAAACTGATATCCTCAACACCCAAATACATAGAAAGAGGTAAAACCGATATACTTGACACACAAATACATAGAAAGAGGTAAAACCGATATCCTCAACACACAAATACATACAAAGGGGTAAAACTGATATCCTCAACACACAAATACATAGAAAGAGGTAAAACCGATATCTTCAACACACAAATACATAGAAAGAGGTAAAACCGATATCCTCAACACACAAATACATACAAAGAGGTCAAACCGATATTCTTAATACACAAATACATAAAAAGAGGTCAAACCGATATCCTCAACACACAAGTACATAGAAAGAGGTAAAACCGATATCCTCAACACACAAATACATAGAAAGAGGTAAAACCGATATCTTCAACACACAAATACATAGAAAGAGGTAAAACCGATATCCTCAACACACAAATACATACAAAGAGGTCAAACCGATATTCTCAATACACAAATACATAGAAAGAGGTAAAACCGATATCCTCAACACACAAATACATAGAAAGAGGTAAAACCGATATCCTCAATACACAAATACATAGAAAGAGGTAACACCGATATTCTCAATACACAAATACATACAAAGAGGTCAAACCGATACCCTCGACAATCAAATACATAGGAGGAGGTAAAACCGATATCCTCAACACACAAATACATAAAAAGAGGTAAAACCGATATCTTCAACACACAAATACATAGAAAGAGGTAAAACTGATATCCTCAACACACAAATACATAGAAAGAGGTAAAACTGATATCCTCAGCACACAAATACATAGAAAGAGGTAAAACCGATATCTTCTACACACAAATACATAGAAAGAGGTAAAACTGATATCCGCAACACACAAATACATAGAAAGAGATAAAACCGATATCCTTAACACACAAATACATAGAAAGAGGTAAAACCGATTTCCTCAACACACAAATACATAGAAAGAGGTAAAACCGATATCTTCAACACACAAATGCATAGAAAGAGGTAAAACCGATATCCTTGACACACAAATACATAGAAAGAGGTAAAACCGATATCCTCAACACACAAATACATACAAAGGGGTAAAACTGATATCCTCAACACACAAATACATAGAAAGAGGTAAAACCGATATCTTCAACACACAAATACATAGAAAGAGGTAAAACCGATACCCTCAACACACAAATACATACAAAGAGGTCAAACCGATATTCTTAATACACAAATACATAAAAAGAGGTCAAACCGATATCCTCAACACACAAGTACATAGAAAGAGGTAAAACCGATATCCTCAACACACAAATACATAGAAAGAGGTAAAACCGATATCTTCAACACACAAATACATAGAAAGAGGTAAAACCGATATCCTCAACACACAAATACATACAAAGAGGTCAAACCGATATTCTCAATACACAAATACATAGAAAGAGGTAAAACCGATATCCTCAACACACAAATACATAGAAAGAGGTAAAACCGATATCCTCAATACACAAATACATAGAAAGAGGTAAAACCGATATTCTCAATACACAAATACATACAAAGAGGTCAAACCGATACCCTCGACAATCAAATACATAGGAGGAGGTAAAACCGATATCCTCAACACACAAATACATAAAAAGAGGTAAAACCGATATCTTCAACACACAAATACATAGAAAGAGGTAAAACTGATATCCTCAACACACAAATACATAGAAAGAGGTAAAACTGAAATCCTCAGCACACAAATACATAGAAAGAGGTAAAACCGATATCTTCTACACACAAATACATAGAAAGAGGTAAAACTGATATCCGCAACACACAAATACATAGAAAGAGATAAAACCGATATCCTTAACACACAAATACATAGAAAGAGGTAAAACCGATTTCCTCAACACACAAATACATAGAAAGAGGTAAAACCGATATCTTCAACACACAAATGCATAGAAAGAGGTAAAACCGATATCCTCAACACACAAATACATAGAAAGAGGTAAAACCGATATCCTCAACACACAAATACATAGAAAGAGGTAAAACGAATATCTTCAACACACATATACATAGAAAGAGGTAAAACCGATATCCTCAACACACAAATACATAGAAAGAGGTAAAACCGATATCCTCAACACACAAATACATAGAAAGAGGTAAAACTGATATCCTCAACACACAAATACATAGAAAGAGGTAAAACCGATATCCTCAATACACAAATTCATAGAAAGAGGTAAAACCGATATCCTCAATACACAAATACATAGAAAGGGGTAAAACCGATATCCTCAACACATAAATACATAGAAAGGGGTAAAACCGATATCCTCAACACATAAATACATAGAAAGAGGTAAAACCGATATCCTCAACACACAAATACATAGAAAGAGGTAAAACTGATATCCTCAACACACAAATACATAGAAAGAGATAAAACCGATATCCTTAACACACAAATACATAGAAAGAGGTAAAACCGATATCCTCAACACACAAATACATAGAAAGAGGTAAAACCGATATTCTCAATACACAAATACATAGAAAGAGGTCAAACCGATATCCTCAACACACAAATACATAGAAAGAGGTAAAACCGATATCCTCAATTCACAAATACATAGAAAGAGGTAAAACCGATATCCTCAACACACAAATACATAGAAAGAGGTAAAACCGATATCCTCAACACACAAATACATAGAAAGAGGTCAAACTGATATCTTCAACACACAAATACATAGAAAGAGGTAAAACTGATATCCTCAACACACAAATACATAACCGCTCACTGTTCTGGCTTGGTACAGGCACTCCAGTAAAAATAAAGTGGTAGGTTTTTTGCTAATACTACAACACAGTTCTAGATTTCCATGATAAAATCTCTGTTCATCAATACATCAACTACATATAAATTTCAATTTGCTATTCCCTCCTCCCCCAAAGTCACATATCGGTACCATCTTTTTATCTACATGTTTTTTTTTAATCTTTTTCTCGTCATGAGTAAAGCTGAAATACTACCTAATTGACATTAAACAACAATTAATCAATCATTACGGGTATCGATTTTTGTCTGTTTCTACGATTTTCCGATTGTATTTTGGAATGTTCCGACAATGTGGTATTTTGGAATGTTCCGACAATGTGGTATTTTGGAATGTTCCGACAGTGTGGTATTTTGTAATGTTCCGACAGTGTGGTATTTTGGAATGTTCCGACCGTGTGGTATTTTGTTATGTTCCGACAGTGTGGTATTTTGGAATGTTCCGACAGTGTGGTATTTTGGAATGTTCCGACAGTATGGTATTTTGGAATGTTCCGACAGTGTGGTATTTTGGAATGTTCCGACAGTGTGGTATTTTTATTTTTTATTTTATTTTAATCACTATTTATTCAATCGAAAACAGGCCACATGGGTGGATGGTCGCCTCGACTGTGGTAGATCGTGGGTTCGAACCTCTGTCGGGCCAGACCAAAGACTTATAAAATTGGATTTTCCTGCTTTTTCACTAAGAACTCATCATTAAGGAATAAGAACAACGACTGGTTGGCTCGGAAATCAGGAGAATGAGTCTGAGTGGCGCCATATGTGTACAAGCGAACTATTGTTTCAATGAGGCAACACTATAAATATCTAACTAAGTGTGTTTGTCTAGTACAAAACGGACCTCATTACCATCTCATCGAATGTGCCTGGTCTTCACCATGATATAGCTGAGAAATTGCACATTTGGTGTTACTAACAATCACGCACTCACTTACTGAAACAGAATCAGTTGATTATTGGAACAAAATCTCAACATTTAGTAAAAAAGGACATGTGGATGTAAATGAACATCAGAGACTATCTATTGTACCATTAGAAGTAAAGTGTTCAGAAACAAGGCTTCCATTGCTGTTCTACATGTTACAGTCACAATAGAGGCTTTAATGTTGATATTAGATTCAGTATGTACAAATAATGAGTCCATTGATATGGAAATTATTCAGTGTCTGACCAGTAAGTTATTTCAGGTAATTACAAAATGAGCTTTGTAACAGCTACACAAAATCTTTATCATCTTCATCGCGATAGCTTGGAAGCGCTGTCATAATACTTGTACTGAGAATTTAACCCTTGCAAAGAAAACAAGTTCGATGACCACAGCTGTTCATTACCTTCAGACGAAGCTCCCTACACGAGTTGTAAACGATAACAAAGGCAGAAACGTTATTGCAAATAAAAGTTAGAGAAAACCAAAGGGACAATCCCGAATAGACAATCTACAGCAGCAAGATACAGAACGAAGAAAAACACAATTAGACAAATATAAAGATGAGCAACACGGACACCACCAAAAACACGGTCGTGAACACAGGTGGGCGCGAATACCACACAACCTTAAAGGGAGTTAGGGTTATGGTGCTGAACGCCACTTTCAACAATATTTCAATTTTATCGTTGCGGAAAGTTTTATTGGTGGAGGAAACCGGAGAGCCCGGAGAAAACCACCGACCTGTCGCAAGTCACTGACAAACTTTATGACATAATGTTGTATCGAGTACACCTCGCCTGAGCGGGATTCTAACTCACAACTTCAGTGGTGATATCACTGATTACATAGGTAATTGTAAATTCAACTACCATACGAGCACGACCAAGAAAGTTTGTTGTCTCTGTCTTAATCATGTGTCTTGTGAACCCAATGTTGATGGTTTCTCTGAATTCTTCATTATTGATTGATTGCCCCTTCGGTGTTCTCTAATGTCTATGTAATGCGGGGAAGTCGATGTAAAACTCTCTAAGACATTACATTGCAGAGATTATTTACTTTATTAAATAATAAGTAAATATTAATTCATTTTTGTTATTGAAGAATAATTGCATATTGAAGAAAACGCTATATCACTGGGTTTGTAGCACGATGGATATCACATGTGGGACAGGAACTGCTTACACTCCCGGAGGACATGAGTTCACCCCCTGTTTTTAGTGGGGCTCGTGTTGTTCGATAATAAGTTTCTATGTAATGTTTTGTAGATCGTTGCTTGTCCTTTTGGCCATTGTGTTGTCTGTCCTTCTTCGGTTTCTAATTACACTTTTGTATCTTCAGACCTTTTTATAATAAGTAATAGTCTGAAATGAAACTAATAATTTCAGACATCAAAGAAAATGCTATATGAATTATGACAAGAAATATACATTTATGTTATAGTAGTGGATCATAGTAGTTTGTGCCGTCATCGCGGTGTTGGCATGCAGGTTTGTGCCGTCATCGCGGTGTTGGCATGCAGGTTTGTGCCGTCATCGCGGTGTTGGCATGCAGGTTTGTGCCGTCATCGCGGTGTTGGCATGCAGGTTTGTGCCGTCATCGCGGTGTTGGCATGCAGGTTTGTGCCGTCATCGCGGTGTTGGCATGCAAGTTTGTGCCGTCATCGCGGTGATGGCGAAGGTTTGGCCTACATCATTAATCAGCCCCTAGCACTGTTAACATACAACGCTCATTTTTCACGGGGTATTCCGGTTTTATCTGACAATAAAACTAACAGAGGCGATAAAACTGAAATAGTGTTGCTCTCTACATCAATAATCCAAAAACACAAATGATTCAAAAATGATTGTATTGCTTTGAAATAAAGGCCTTATCCATACGCAATATCAAAAAGATACATCGACAAGGATTGCATATCATTTTATTTTTTTGGAAATCGGAGGACCCTTTGAAAAGCTACAACATTTTGAGTTTTCAAAAATTTAATGACTTTTGTGCGAATTTGTGGGATTTTGTTCGAACAAGGAAAAACAGTGACATATGAAGCTACCCGTACAACTTTTTTCCAGGCAATTGTAGATATTGAATAACATGAATTTGCAGAACTTTTATAGTTAATAGATAAAATCACTTGTACATAATTCTTACTTCAGATAAATCAAAATACGGTAAATTTAAAAATCCAGATCTTAGCCCATGTATAGAAATGTCCACTGTGAAGACGTCAATATGTTGATACAAGAGATCCACTTCTTTAATTGAATGGCTATAGTAATTTACAAAACAACGATTGACATTAGTATAATTTAAAAATGTTGTTTTTGCGGACAGAATATTTTCAAGCAGGTAATTTCATATTCTCATTGGTTGAACAATTTTGGTTGCCATGGTTACATATGAAGAAAACTAAACTTGTTAGATTTTTTAAATAAATATTTTAATCCTCATTTCTTTTGGCCAAAATAAATAATTTGATCTCCATCACAATGAAAATAAATTAATTCATTGCCAAAATATTGAAAATAAATAATTAATGAACGATCGACTCCCTGATAAATAAATTTTTGTTTTGGGTTTTTTTTTTTTGCTTGTAACTTTTGTGATGGGATGAACGCTAGTGTTTATGAAAGTAAATGTTTTGAATTGGTCGTGGCTGAAAGAAAAAATGATGGGATCCTTTCAGATTCAGTGCAAAAACAAATCCCCCCCCCCCCCCGAAAATAGAATGCTTGTCCCCTTTTTACATGAGTGACCATGTTTATCTTTGTTTCATTTAATATTCCGTACATCAGTTCATTTTTTTTTCTTGTGTCGCGAGTTCCGACCGAGGTTGGGGTTTTGTTGCGCTTCTTAGCATATCAGACCACAATCAGAATTCATACAAATGTTGTTCCTTATTATTAACGCTTTACACAGACTAAACTTTAAAAAAAATAGTCTAGTCTATTCTTTCATTTGTCAGTGTAGAGTTTAAAAATGCCTACTCTAGGAAACACCCCATCACATATTGTTTGTATTGATCTTGTATGTGTTTATTGTTTTGTTGTTTTTATCGGTTTGTTGTTGTCTTTTTGTTTATTATTGTTGTGCTAATACGAATTAAAGCAAATTTCATCAGATACAGTATTTATTCTTTTTCTATTAAACTCCTATAAAAAAAAGTTATTTACTTTAAAACATATTTTTCTCTGGATTTGTAACATTTTTGTACAAATAACTCCAAATGTGTATTTTCATAATATTTGTATGTTATATAATTAACTTTCTGAAATGTTTTGGATGATTGTCACCATATTTTTCTGCAAAACGGAAACACTGTGCGATTTTCCATGTACGCTGAAAGCATGAATATTTTCTTTAAAAAGATGTTCTCTCCTTTCATTAAAAAGCGGTCAGAGACAAAGGCAAGATAAATTTTTAAAGATAATAGAATCTGTTGTGTTTACACCATTTGTTAAAGCAGAAGCGGGTTCGGATATAATATGTTGTACTGTGTTTGAAACGGTATGTGCGTCTTCATTAGCAATGTGGGCTTATCAGATAGGTGAACACCTGCATCTAACATTTTCCGACCATCTCGACTTGTACAGTCAACAAGCAAATCCCAATTGTCGGTTTCCGTCAGAGCAGATCCCACATTTTTTCTGGATAAATAATGTCCCTCGTCTAGAATATTTTGAATAGGAAATAAAACGATCGCGAACCGGGCTTTTTTTCTGTTTTTAATATATCAAGAAGAAGCAATCGATCTATCTTTCAAAAAAACAATGGTGTATTTGGAGATCGCACCTCTGTCCAACGAAACTTATCTGTCATGTTAAAGATGTATTTTTGGACACTTCGCGACCGCTACACATGATTTCTGATACCGTCTAAGTACTCACGACAAATAAGTTATTTTGCAATAAATGAATATACAGTTTCATAATCTTACAGCCAAACAATACCTTTCTGAAGCTAAGCTTAACAATGTAGACAAACAAAAAAAAGACTGATGGGATTCGAACCACCTTCTAGAACTATCCATTCCATCACAAGGCAGCGCCCATGCTATCATGACTAATTGTGCTCCCGCATTTAAACAAGTAAATTTATTACTTACAGTATGTGATGGGGTAAAATGCGAATTAAAATACATAGCAGACGATTTGATTTCTCAATTGCAGATTTAAGAAAATAACTTTCAAGCACAAAAAAAATATTAAAAGAAAGATCTGATGGTTTGCTTCCGATAAAAACGACATGTGCCAAATTGCTTTAATTTTAGTGATTATGACGTTTTACGTCATGTTCGAAAAAAAAAACCGACAGCATAGTTAATATTGATAAAGAAAAATATGAAATTAACTGCTTGCATGTAAATTCGTGTTATGTTTTTATACATAAGGAAATCTTTCGAAAAATCGATACAAATCTGTTTAAAAAATAATTAATTAACTTAATATATAGCCTACAATTTCATCACTTTAACCAAAATCCACAATGAAACATACGTTATGTTGCAAAAAAAAACACAAGATAAAACTGCTCCGATGGCATTC